>CALYLW010000173.1:829868-1290786 GCA_944989445.1 Ampullaceana balthica | reverse complement strand
CTTCAAGAGAATTTGGAGGCTGCTCATGCCTTTTGCAGGGTATGTAGTGTCAATGATTGAGAGTAACAGTCTCTCACTAATACTATAAAACATTTAAATACTCATGCATTCCTGTGATGGAGCAAAGATATTCTCAATTTAAAGATTTTCTCTTGAGTGTATTCAAAAATGTGATTTCATCATTTAGAGAGACCAGTGAATAAGAGAACCTTGTATATTTCTCTGTAATTTTATAAATAATCATGTGACTTCAAGTCTTTTCTTCATGCCATAGTTTTTTTTTATATAGCTTTAAGACAATGTTTTATGTTTGAACCATACTTTTTCTTGACCTACCTGAAAATCCTTTAAAAGAATGTTTGCCATTTTCCTCCCATTTAGTATCTAAAGAACACTACGGCATGCCAGTCCCTGGCCAACATGTGTGTGCTCATCATGTACAGAGGTGGCCGTGTCCAAACTGGATCCCTGCAAACCCAGGCCTGCTATTACTTTGTCCAGCTTGAGCAAGTAGTTTTTATACTTTGGTTTCCATTAAAAAGTATTTATTAAAATCATCTCCAAAAGTTGAGGCTTAAAAGTCACATAAAGTTCATAAATGGCATTGTGCAAATTTGGAGAATTTCACTGCCCCCTTCCCTCTACAAATCATTATAAAAAGTTAGACCACTCCGCTTACATGTAACAACACAAACTTCTGAACCCCTCCCCCAAAAATAAAATAAAATAAAAATAAATACCAAACCAACAAACAAAAAGAATGCGTATTTCCAGTCATGTATTTCAATCAATTACTGGCCATTGTCAGCGACATTTCTCTAGCCCATGGGTTCTAAATCAGGTCTAAAATCAACCCATTTTGTGCACAAGACTCAGAAAATTTTATTTGATGTGATTTTGAGTTGTTGCTGCCTTTATAATCAAAAAGTGTTTGAGCATTTTTACAACAGCATATTTTTTCCCTCACTTTTTTCATTATTCTAAAATTATCATTTAAAAGTTGTTTGCTTTCTTCTTTTCTTGTGTGTGGTTAATGAAAGAAAGGAAACTGTACTATTTGAAAGATATAATTTTATTTTAAAAAGTATTACAAAATAATTAATTACCGTATATACTCATTCTATAGCCCGTTTGTTCATAAGCCTACCCCCCCCCCTCTTTTGGAAGAGAATAAGAGAATAGTATTAAAAGTGTTTAACCCGCTCGCAAGTCGACCCCCAAAAAATAATAGGACAGCGTAAACAAAATGGTTCACATTTTTTTTAAACCACAAGCTATATCCGTCATTATGATTGTTTACTTTGTACTACCTATCTTTGTCTTTGTGCTCTTTGTTAGGCAAGAGCATTTTTTTTCTGTTTTGTTAACAGTGGCAAAAGCGCGTGCATTAAAATTTGTTGTTGAAAACAAAATTTGTAAGACAATTTATCAAAACATTTACAAAAATAAATAAAATGATTAAATTAGGTAGGTGCAGATGTTTAATAATATTTTATACCTTCTTGTAGAGCAGTCGAATCTTGTAGAATGTAGAAAAGGACCTTGATGATCTACAATAACAACAACGATATTCAATGTACAGCAAGAAATCACCTATTACCCGCTCGTAAGCCGACCCCCCCAACTTTTCCCCCGAGATTTTGTCAAAAAAAGTTCGGCTTTAGAACGAGTATATACGGTAATTTTTGGGGGGAAAGGAAAGTTTTGTGATTCAGAAGGCAGTTGCAGTGATGCTAAATGGATTGAGAACCACTGATTTAGAACTTTTTTTTTATCTATCCCCATTCACTAAAAAAACTGCACATGTATCCCAAGACCCAGAAACAATTATTTGATTCAATGATAAGTCAATTTGATGTATCCTGGCCATTTGGCTTCTAGATAACCAGTACAAAAGAGCCCTGTCAATATTATGCTATATAATGTAAGTCCCAAAAATAGAGCTCCTGACTTTAGGACAACAGACAGCTTGACCACCTTGATACTGAATGAAGATTTGGGTTGCTGGAAAAAATTGTTTGCTGTGTACTTAAGTTATTCCCTTTAAAAAGTCAAGATTTTAATTTGGCTCAGGATATGACTTGTTTTGAAAAAATTCAAAATGTAATTGCCTTATAACCAAATAACCTTGACAATAACACAGAGAAATTTAAACACAAGGTTTGAAAATTATTTCTTAGTGCCAAGATCAGCCATGTCAATATTAATACCTAGATAATGATGTTTCTCTGTTTGCTCAATAATGTGAACCTTTTTTTTAGTGACACATGCTATTGGATTTTTCCTCTCCTCTAGAATTATAAAATATTAAGGGATCTGCTTTTCCTTTTCAATATAATTTTCACAAATTCAAAATAAATTTACCTTTCTTTATCACATGACATAATTCTCTTATTTATATTTCCATATTTTTTTAGAGGTACTGCTTTCTTTGATTACAAACCTAAAATTTATGTTGAGCAAGATGCCGATAATGAAATCTTCAGTGAGCAACTTAAGATACAGTGGACTGTTGACCCCATTATGAAGTTCCCTTTCCTTGTTGGCCAGTTTTCTCTAGAAGGAGTCTTTGAAGGTTTTCAGGAAATGACTGGCAGTTTCCTCCAGCTGTGCCAGGCGGACGATAAAGTGCTGAGTGCCGCATTTGTTTTTGGTACTTATTATAAACATACGGTGGGTGTTTGTAAATGAGCCTTATACATTCCCATAATTGTTCCCAGTGGACCATGAAAATTGTTTTACTACTTAATCATGTCATTAACTTTTATAATAAGGCCGACATCAGTATCATTCTTTACAGCATGACTACAGACACTGTCTGCTTTTTGTTGTTTGTATCAAGAGTAATTCCCCACACCTATGTTTATACTCTTTTGTGTTTTCAAGATAAATGACAGTAGATTGCTTAGGTATACCTTTAATAATGGAAAACATACTTTTAAGTTTAGATGGGAAAAATGGTGACTTCAAAATGATTTGGATTATTATGGATAATATTGACATACTATATTCCCAAATCTATGTCTTGAAAGTGGCTATGTGTATGTTAGGACTCAACACTTTAATCCTCTTGAAAGTTTTGAGCACTGCTGGAACATGTATTGTTCAGTTCTGGGTTTATTAGTGTTTTGTTGACTTCATTATTGTAGTTTAGTTCTTATCACATTCTCTCACAAGAATAAAAATGTGACAGCTACTATAGTCACACCAGTTCTAGACATGATTTATCATTTATTCACATGGCCTCATTTTGGTCCAATAATGTGAGTTTCTATTGTTTGTTTCTGTCCCTTTTGTTTTAATCCATTTGATTCTTTCATATTTAAATAGCATAGACAAACATTAACGATCCGTCTGTTATCTTTGTCCTCCAGTGTTCCATCTCAGCTCTGACTCTTTGGGACCAAGTCAAATATCCCCTCAAGTTTTATGAAATCTGTATCCATTGAAACAAAATCATAAATTATTCAGATTTGATGCACAGCATTTTTGCAACACATTTAAATAATTATTTGAAAAAACAAATTAAGCTATAAGGTTTCAAATATTAAATATAGTTCCATGTTATGGGATAGTTCTTAATAAGTCAGCTACATTTAATTATAAGGAAGTTCTAAATAACTTTTTGGTAAGGGTGTACCTGATTCCGGCTCCGGTAAATCCGGAATCCAGCCATTGTTACATATCCGGCTTCGGCTCCGGCAGAATTTCACTTCATAAATCCGTCCGGATTTCAAAATTTTGAATCCGGTAAACCCCTACTTTTTGGTCACTGCAACGGAATTGTTAATGTTATGAATAGTGGGTTAACTAATACTTTAGATATTCCTTAACACAAGTTTATAGATCTGAAATATACAGACACAAGTCAAAACCCAGCAGTAGAAAATCTTTACAGAATCCCTCAGAAAATACTCAACTTCAGAGACAACCGCAATGAAAAAGCAAATCAAGGCAAGTAACTTTTCATTGACTACACTGATGTTTGAGTCTAGTGATGGGAATGGTAATCATAGGGGACACCACTAACATATATTTAAAGCCCGCTGAAGATGGAAGCCAAAGCAAACCCTTTGAACAACTCAAGGTAAACCAAAGATTGCTGATTTGTCTGAAATAAGCACTGTTAACAACTGAACTTGAACTAAAACAAACTCTGCTTATGACCAAACTGAACTTCTAATTGAGTTTATTTAAATTCCCATCTCTAGTTCAATTATCTTCTCTTCTGTAGATTTTTAAATTTTTCACTTCTCTATTTTTGAAAAGTTATTCATATTCAGGAAATATTGTCTCCCTTACGCCACAACGTACTTAAATTTGGCTGTAATGACTCCTGGTGCTCGTTGATATTCCTTTTATTAATTAGCATTGATTTACAGAATAATGATTCTTAACTAATTTCTAATGCAGGCATTACATTTTTTGTGTGCAGTATTTGCTTCCCTTGACTTCAATACTTATGAATTCGCTACTATAGCAAACTCTCACTTCAGTTACAAATTTTCTTTCTTTCTTTCATTAACACAAATTGTTTCATTTTTAAAAAAAATCTTTTAAAAAGCTTTATTGCAGTCCTATTCTGTATCACAGCTGTTTTATGTCTGTTTATGTGAACAAGCTTCCTCTCTGTATTGAGAGCTGAAGGTCTGTGTAGAGCTTTATCTCCTGAAACCTTTTAATAGTATTTTAATTTGGATCTGATTAGTCCACCGTGACTTACAGGGATTTTTCATGAATCAATATTTGTTTGAAATTGTAAGAATCTTTATGTGAATGAGCTAACTCATAAAAACCTTTTTCGATGTGATTAAATTGTAACATTTTTTTTACTGAATCTTACTGCATCAACACTTTTAATAAGGCAGTGAATGGAAATCCAATGATAATACCAGTTGATTGATTATTTTGTTAAATGTCATAAAATTTTGCCTCCATAAAACTAATAATTATTTTACTTTAAATTAGATTCATTTTTTTTTCAGCTTTAAGTATGATATTTAACTTGTAACAGTCAATTCATTGAAGTTTAAACAAATTTTTTTTTAAAATTTAAGATACAAAATAAATTTGTGCGCCAAATATTAAATATTTTTAAAAATTTGCTTGTATATTCTTTTTGTTTATAATTTGTAAAAATTTCTTTTCAATTTCATCTATTTTGTCTTTGTTACCACTTCCATTCAGGCTCCATGCGGGACTGGCAACTAACTCGACGGTTCTTCTTGGTGGATAGTGTAACCACCCGGACCAGTGCATCTCAAAGTGGTTAGTAAACAATCATGTCTTCTCTTGAACAATGCATATTGTTATAACTTTCTTACACCTAAAGATTGTTTTGGCCAAAATTTCTAGGGAATCCTTGACAAGCACCTCCCATGTGGGAGATAATTTTTTCTAAATTCTTTGGCATCCTCTTGTGTCCAAAGATTTGATAGATTATGTTTTGTGTAAGATTGTAGTTATGATACTTGACAGGTGATCATTGTTGTTTTACTGTTGTATACAGGTAGCAGCTGTGCTCAGCAAGGTTCAGCTCATGTGAGATTTGCCAAGGACATTCACCTGCACGTAGAGCTGCAGTCAGACTCAGCTGATGGCTACACCTACATACCTTACTTTGACATCACCTATGATGACGTACCCAGACAAACAGCTTGTGATGGGAAAACTGTGGATGTAAGGGAGGCAACTCATGTCTTAATGCAAATTGTTGTTTGTTTTAAAAATATGAAGAGTATAATCCTTTACAAATGCATGCAGTATTACAAAACACATACTTTTGTGTTTAATGAAGTCTCAAATTCTCATGGAGAAGTGCTGAATTTTCTATGGAAATTGGAGTTTTTACACTTTACGAAAAATTCAACTCAAAGGGACAGAGACAGATAAAGTATATACAGCTATTAAATGGAGGTTAAAGTCTTTTGTATTGGTTGGTTTATTTGTTTGTCACTTTCAAATTTAAAAAAAAATTATTTCAAATTACGTAATCAAGTGCATGATGAAATATGCAACAGTAAACATGAACAGGAAAAAACAAGACGTATAAATATAAAAGAAATGAAAACTTCAGCTTGGTCCTATCTGTCCATGTAATTTAAAGACATATTTAACTAACTATACCTATAAACAATGAGCCACTCATTTAACCAAATATAGCATTATACAATGAGCCAGTCATTTAACCAACCATATCATTATACAATGAGCCACTCATTTAACCAACCATATCATTATACAATGAGCCACTCATTTAACCAACCATATCATCATACAATGAGCCACTCATTTCACCAACCATATCATTATACAATAAGCCACTCATTTAGCAAACCATGTCATTATACAATGAGCCACTCATTTAACCAACCATATCATTATACAATGAGCCACTCATTTAACCAACCATATCATTATACAATGAGCCACTCATTTAACCAACCATATCATTATACAATAAGCCACTCATTTAACCAACCATATCTTTAAACAATGAGCCACTCATTTAACCAACCATATCATTATACAATAAGCCACTCATTTAACCAACCATATCATATACAATGAGCCACTCATTTAACCAACTACACATTTCATTTGGCTGACATCAAACCAACCACTTTGAATAATGTCACTGTCATCAGACATCAAACCAACCACTTAGAATAATGTCACTGTCATCAGATTTATTGCCCCTTTTGTTATTTCCATAGGTCAGTTTCCAGGTGAGCTACAGCATGAGTCAAAGCACCTACACCAGAAACTTCCAGATTGCAACTGGCACTCTAAGCGCTCTTGGACTTTTGTACGCTGGCTTCCGTACATACGTGTGGAGCAGACGTGCGGGCGTATCAGCATTGATTTTCCAACTCTGGCCAATTTTATCTTCTTCCTGTGTGGATCACTGGCCAACTGTTTCTTTGTCATCATTTACGGAATTGCTTTTTACTTCTTCATTTTCTACAAGGTCAGGGCTCATGCTCAGAGCATGGTGTTATATAAGTGTTGTATCGGGCTGGCTATCTTGTCAACATTAATGATAAAACTTCAGACTTCAATCAAATTAGTTTTTCTAAAAGTATTTTTCATTTTGCTTTTAAACAATTTGTGTTGGGTTTTTGCCAACATGTTTGTTGTTTGGTTGTTTTCAGGCTTCCTAACTCCTACTTTGCTCAATAAATTTATAGTTAAAAATAGTTAGGTAGAATTATTTCCAGTTTTAATGTCAAAGTCCCGTATTCTTATAGATGAGTTAGGTTTTCTTTACCCACAAAATTAGCTCTTTTTTCATGTTATAATTTTGGAAGTAATTAGATGTTTCCATTTTTATCAATAAAATAAGTTCATATTTTTGTCATAAACGTTTTAACCCTACCAGGTCCGAGTTCCCCCAGCTAATTTGCCCCTATACCTGGCCTCCCCAGAAAAAAAAATAAATGAACATGGGTTATGAAATTGCTAGTATCATGAAAACCAGTGGTCAGAATGAGCTCAAACTTTTAGATTTAGCAGTAAATAGGCCTACATTCTATCCAATTTTCCATTTAAGCTGAGTGGCTACGCGGCCACTCATATATCTAACCGACGCCGCGCAGCAGTTTATAATTACCGCACATCACATTTAGTAAAAAAAATTATTTAAAAATGGATGCTGTGCAACTTTGCACCTATGTTCCCTCTGAGCTGCGAAACCACGTGGCCGCGAAGTTTTTTGAACCAACACCGCGCAGCAGTTAAGAATTACCTCGCAGCAATTGTTTTAAATTATTTTTTTTAAAATATTTTTTTTTAAATTATTATTTTTTTTTATATTTTATTTTAGAAGATAATAATTGTTTAATTAGTTGAACAGTGCTATCATCTAATGCCAGTTTTTCGCATTGGAGTGGTAGCCTTCCCATGCTTTACATAGAGGTACTTTTTGCACATAGAGCACCTGTCGTTGCTCTTGACCTTCTTATGTGGGTTGTACTTGTATGCTACACTAGGGTGTGCTCTGTTGTATTGAAGGTGTTTTTCCAAGCAGACAGTGCAGACATGTTTGGAAGCAGTCACTTCTGGAATTTCAGGCCATTGGTTGCCTGGTGTGTGGCGTTGGGGGCATGGTACCATTTGTCCTCGGAGAATGGCTGTTGAGCGGTAATTGCCAATCAGGTCAATATAGAGTTTCTGGATATATCTAGTGTAAAACATGGGATTTTTGTCAGCTGCTTCTAGTTTAGACACATAGATAACAAATGAATTGTAGCAGGCCCACATAAAGAATTTGATGAAAAGGCGACGGGGCCACCGGTAATGACGGCGTGAGGGATGGAGGCGCGTCATTTGATCATTTTTGTCACAACCGCCCATGTGGCGATTGTAGTCCTGGACGAGCTGTGGCATCGGAACTTTATCAAGTGTTCCATCTTTTGTTTCTTCTGTTTGCTACTCCTATTTGTTTTGGGTCATGAAAGTTTGAGATGAATGTAATTGGCCTCCGATCCTGCTATACCATACAGGTTATGCTGCCCTGACATCGATAGCGACTTTCACCTCTCGCAAGCTTGTCCAACTTGTTCAAGGACACTAAAAATCAACGTAATCACCAACTCACTGCTTTATTCAAGGAAGAAAACCATTTGTAAACACTAATCTTGCAGCAAATGTGAGATTTAACGATGATTGGCTGTTATTTTTAGTACTTCAAGGGATATCCCAAAAACCTAGAATTCGGTAACTCGTTATATAGTAATTAAATCTATTACCTAAAATTCGGTGACTCGACCTGGTAGGGTTAAGAAGTTTATGTATTTAGTAATTAAATTAAGGATCGGTAAAAACAAACGAAGAAGTCAATTCTAAAGCTAAATTATTATTTAAACATCTAATGGCTTTTAAAAAAATAATTACTTCTTTAAAAATGAAATTTAATATAGGATAAATTATTGATATTAAAATATTTCGCCAACTGGTATTCCTATATGACTTAGTATTGTCACAATAATTTGAAATCTAACAAAATATTATTGGAGATTTTTTTATTAAACAATCCTTTAAGAACTGTTTAACAGCATTTATTAAAAATATTTATTATCTTTCAGCGTCAAAATGTGATATATATAGTTCATCCAGAGGGCCAGGCTTATGAGGAGTGGATAGCGCTGTTTGGCGCTGCATTTGCCCTGAAAGCTCTGGCTCTGATCCACATGATTGTCATGCAGTGTTCTGTGGATATCTTCATGGTGGACTGGGAGAGACCTAAAGGCACCGGTGGCAGCAGTGGAGATGGTGGCAAGAAACAATCCAGCTCCGTCTCCATCTGGAGAACTTACTTCGTCGCCAACGAATGGAATGAGATTCAGGTACCGCAATCACATTGTTTTTTTTTATAGTTTACTTTATCTCTGATGTTAAGGTACTTGATCTCACATTGGATTTTTTTGTTTGTTTACACTATCTCAGATGTTAAAGTAATTCAATCACATTGGATTTTTTAGTTTACACTATCTCTGATGTTAAGGTACTTAAACTCACATTGAATATCTTTTACGTTAAAATATTTTCAGTGCTGATCAGCTGAAGGTCAATCAATTTTAGGCTGCATCTATTCAACTAGGAAATTAATGTTGGTTTTCCTCAATGAGAGTGTTGCAGACACAACAAAAGAAATGCTATCACAACCTGTTCAATAGTGGCAGTTATTTGGGTGCTGGAGTAATATCCCCTTTATCTAACTTGTTTACAAATATTTTGTTTTTCTGACAGACCAAGCGTAAAATAAACCAGGTCTTCCAAATCTTTGCCGTTGTGTTCTTTCTGGTTGTGGTTGGCTTTGAGGACACTGCCACCAAGGACCCTGATGGGAGTGTTAACAAGGGCTCTGATGTTTACATGAGTGAACAAAGTCCAATGTACCGAATGGCTCTGGCTGCCACCATCTACTTAGTTATAGGTCAGCATCGATAGTTGTGGGGTTCATTTTTTGGGAAGTGGTGTGGAAGGTTTTATTTATTAAAAACTTTATGTTCCCTCTTTTTTGAATTTTTGGACACAAAAAAAAAGAAATTTAATTGGGATTTAGGAAGATAAAACTAATTCAAATCTCAGTAGTAGTAGTATCAATAGCATTTTCATGTTAGTCAAACCTTGGTGTGCTGCTTAATTTTTGAAGATTGCTCAACACAGATAAAATATAATGATACTTAATAAAAATTTGGAATGCTGTCAAAAAACCTCACATGAACTTGTTCAGTGTTTCTCAGATGGAGGTCCAGGGAATCAGTAAAATGCTCTTTTAAAAAAATAATTATGGATATTATTAGAAAAAAGGGCTCTCAGAGAAATGAAAATTGCACTAGTGGAAATCAGTACAGGTATGCCAAAGTAATGTTAAATAATATATCTTATGTATAAAGTTATTTTTAGTTTTTGTATTCAGTCAATTTTCTCAATCTGATTTGCAGGAATCGTTCAAATTATCTTCTTCCTCTTCATCTATGAGAGATTTATAACAGATGACATTCGGGAATTTGTTGACATTTGTTCAATGAGCAACATCAGTGTTTTTGTTATGGCTCATGGAGAATTTGGCTATTACATCCATGGACGGTCGGTTCATGGGTGTGCGGATGTAGCTATGGATGAAATGTCAGATATGATCAAAAGGGAAGAGGTTAGTACACAATCAAAAGGGGTTAAAAAAAATTAGATTAATTGATTATTCACCGAAGCTTTGTTGGGTTTTAATATCATTGGAAAAAAAAACCCTGAAATATAAAAATTTTGGCATGTTTCTTATTTGACAGTTAAATAAATTTATGAAACTTTGTGCAGGAACAAAAATTAGTCAATTTCATTTTTTCTGACTATTAAAATTCTGAATCCTCCATGATATTTCAAGACTAAATCCAATCATTAGTTAAAGCAATTTTTGGTTTCAGGTTTCTTTTTAAACGTATAGATCTGTGTTTTGTATTTATAAATAAGTTTAAAATATTTTTAAAGCCTGTTGCTTTTTTTAAAATATGAGTTTTCAACCCAGAAATTATTTTTATTTGTGCAGACAGTAACTGATTCACTCTCAATTGATTTTATATAATCATTATAACAAAACTTTGAAGATTTTAAAGAATCAATTATTTAAAGCAATGTCTACATAAAAATGTTTTTTAAAAATCTATTTGAATTTCTGGACCAAAATTTTAACTAAGATAAACTTAAAGAAATTAATTTAAGAATACAATAGCTTTTGTATGGCTCAAGATTTTTACATTTGCTATGTTAGATTGTCCACAAAAAAGTAATTAATACCTTTTTGACAGTTCACTATTTTGAATCAGTGGTTGTGTAGAATGCTATGGAGGCAGATTCTAGGATATCATTCCTTGTATATAGGGCGAAGGGAATGGCCGGTTAGCTGGAATTATAAAGTGAACTTGGGGCTAGGGTAACTGCAGCTACTCATGGCAGGGCCCTGTGCTGTGTAGCAGCTACTCATGTCAGGGCCCTGTGCTGTGTAGCAGCTACTCATGGCAGGGCCCTGTGCTGTGTAGCAGCTACTCATGTCAGGGCCCTGTGCTGTGTAGCAGCTACTCATGTCAGGGCCCTGTGCTGTGTAGCAGCTACTCATGTCAGGGCCTTTGTGCTGTGTAGCAGCTACTCATGTCAGGGCCTTTGTGCTGTGTAGCAGCTACTCATGTCAGGGCCTTTGTGCTGTGTAGCAGCTACTCATGTCAGGGCCCTGTGCTGTGTAGCAGCTACTCCTGTCAGGGCCCTGTGCTGTGTAGCAGCTACTCATGTCGGGCCCTGTGCTGTGTAGCAGCTACTCATGTCGGGCCCTGTGCTGTAGCAGCTACTCATGTCAGGGCCCTGTGCTGTGTAGCAGCTACTCATGTCAGGGCCCTGTGCTGTGTAGCAGCTACTCATGTCAGGTCCCTGTGCTGTGTAGCAGCTACTCATGTCAGGGCCCTGTGCTGTGTAGCAGCTACTCATGTCTTGGCCTTTGTGCTGTGTAGCAGCTACTCATGTCAGGGCCCTGTGCTGTGTAGCAGCTACTCATGTCAGGGCCCTGTGCTGTGTAGCAGCTACTCATGTTAGGGCCTTGTGCTGTGTAGCAGCTACTCATGTTAGGGCCCTTGTGCTGTGTAGCAGCTACTCATGTCAGGGCCTTTGTGCTGTGTAGCAGCTACTCATGTCAGGGCCCTGTGCTGTGTAGCAGCTACTCATGTCAGGGCCCTGTGCTGTGTAGCAGCTACTCATGTCAGGGCCCTGTGCTGTGTAGCAGCTACTCATGTCAGGGCCTTTGTGCTGTGTAGCAGCTACTCATGTCAGGGCCCTGTGCTGTGTAGCAGCTACTCCTGTCAGGGCCCTGTGCTGTGTAGCAGCTACTCATGTCTTGGCCTTTGTGCTGTGTAGCAGCTACTCATGTTAGGGCCTTTGTGCTGTGTAGCAGCTACTCATGTCAGGGCCCTGTGCTGTGTAGCAGCTACTCATGTCAGGGCCCTGTGCTGTGTAGCAGCTACTCATGGCAGGGCCCTGTGCTGTGTAGCAGCTACTCATGTCAGGGCCCTGTGCTGTGTAGCAGCTACTCATGTCAGGGCCCTGTGCTGTGTAGCAGCTACTCATGTCAGGGCCTTTGTGCTGTGTAGCAGCTACTCATGTCAGGGCCTTTGTGCTGTGTAGCAGCTACTCATGTCAGGGCCTTTGTGCTGTGTAGCAGCTACTCATGTCAGGGCCCTGTGCTGTGTAGCAGCTACTCCTGTCAGGGCCCTGTGCTGTGTAGCAGCTACTCATGTCTTGGCCTTTGTGCTGTGTAGCAGCTACTCATGTCAGGGCCCTGTGCTGTGTAGCAGCTACTCATGTCAGGGCCCTGTGCTGTGTAGCAGCTACTCATGTCAGGGCCCTGTGCTGTGTAGCAGCTACTCATGTCAGGGCCCTGTGCTGTGTAGCAGCTACTCATGTCTTGGCCTTTGTGCTGCTTAGCAGCTACTCATGTCAGGGCCCTTGTGCTGTGTAGCAGCTACTCATGTCAGGGCCTTTGTGCTGTGTAGCAGCTACTCATGTCAGGGCCCTGTGCTGTGTAGTAGCTACTCATGTCAGGGCCCTGTGCTGTGTAGCAGCTACTCATGTCTTGGCCTTTGTGCTGTGTAGCAGCTACTCATGTCAGGGCCCTGTGCTGTGTAGCAGCTACTCATGTCAGGGCCCTGTGCTGTGTAGCAGCTACTCATGTTAGGGCCTTGTGCTGTGTAGCAGCTACTCATGTTAGGGCCCTTGTGCTGTGTAGCAGCTACTCATGTCAGGGCCTTTGTGCTGTGTAGCAGCTACTCATGTCAGGGCCCTGTGCTGTGTAGCAGCTACTCATGTCAGGGCCCTGTGCTGTGTAGCAGCTACTCATGTCAGGGCCCTGTGCTGTGTAGCAGCTACTCATGTCAGGGCCTTTGTGCTGTGTAGCAGCTACTCATGTCAGGGCCCTGTGCTGTGTAGCAGCTACTCCTGTCAGGGCCCTGTGCTGTGTAGCAGCTACTCATGTCTTGGCCTTTGTGCTGTGTAGCAGCTACTCATGTTAGGGCCTTTGTGCTGTGTAGCAGCTACTCATGTCAGGGCCCTGTGCTGTGTAGCTGCTACTCATGTCAGGGCCTTTGTTTCAGGAGCACCACTAGTATTGATCGGCTGTTTAGTGTTTAAGTCAAATTCTTTTAAAGATCTTGAATTTCTAATAACATACTATTTTGGTACAAAGATGGTCCCAGAACATGGCCCATCCAGTAAAGAATGGATTATATATAAATGTGTATGTTCTTGTGAGACCTGTGTTTTTTTGCCATTTGTTTTTGAAGATTTTGTGTGTGGTTTATCATGTGAAAATGGTCAAGTTCATATTCAAGGCGTCTAAGTACTATCTGTGTCCAAATGCATAAACTTTTATTGAAAACGACCAACGAAGCCCGTCCAAGGACGTCCCGCCACCGTTCGGTGGCATGTTGTAACTCCCCTTCAACAGCCGTCTCGACCGGCATTACATGTGCATCACGTCAAAAATACTATTCATTACAGTTAAAATAAATAACTCGTAAAAAACAGAGCTTTTGACTATAAATCCCAATGCGCATAACTCAAAATAAAGTCTTGGAAGAAATACTGCATCAAAAATAACTCGTTTTGAACGTCCGCGTAAACTTGATATGATTGGCATGTGTGTTTGAGAGACCAATCGCTATAGATGACAGGACAGAACTTAGCCTTTTATTATATAGGATAGAGCTGAGCCCGTGACAGTGAATCACAGGAAAGCTCTAGTGTGACTTTGTCTAAACCAAATTATGGCCTGTAGGCAAGGCAAAGATGATAGTATTAACAAACAAATCTCAAAGCTTCATCATATTAACATCTTGCCTTAAAAAATAGAATTATGTAGGGTTTATACATGATATGAGCTTCAAGGGATATCTAAGTCTCTTTTGTTGAGTTGCCATTTTTATCTATTCCATTTAGTAATTTTTAATGATTAATATTGAAGGTCAAAACTTAGATATTCATTAAATATTTATTTCGGTATCGTCATGAGTTCTCTTTCTTTTTAAAAAATATTCCATGTAATTGACTGAGTTTTTTTTTCCCCCTGTTGAGCCTTGGACTTGTCAATCTTAATTCGATGATTACGTCTGCTCAAACCACGAAGCCCTGATACAGAAAATCCAGAAGCTCACTAATTATACTTTTTGAGAGCCACTCAGGCAGAAAGAGTTCTGACAGCCCTGCTATTTATAAATGTTATTGTGTTATGTCCGGTAATTTGAAGAGTGAGCCCTTTTCAATTACAGGCGGATCTAGTGGGACAAAGAGGCTTAGTGTCAGGCACAGAGGCACAAACATTCATGATGGCTATACCTAAGAGACTGCGTGAAAAATACACAACTGTGTATATGCCTGTGCAGTTGGAGGTAAATGGCGAGAGGATAGTTAAAAATTAATACAGGATGAAATGAACATGGCTTTAGGATATAATTTATTAGTATTCTTTTTTTAAAAAGAACAATAAACATGAAGTTATTTTTTAAAATGAAATGTTTAGAAAGATGCAAAAAGTACTATTCTTTTTTTTATTAGAAGTCGTATCTTGAAAACAATAACTCCACAGATAACAATGCAATGATGTATTTATGCTGTTATTAAACTTGCTCAGATACTAAGTTATTTAGTTGGGGGTTGGGGAGCTAACCCAAAGTCATCATATTTCACGATTGTAGAATAGTGAATGACTTAATTTACCCTTCCATGTGCATCTGTTACCTGATCTCCAGTATTTATCTTAATTCATTTCAGAATGCCACTAGCCGAATGGGCAAGTCACAAACTGGTAAAGAAAAGAGCATAGAGGCCTACATGACACTGAATAGGTTCTTCTGTGCCTTCATTGATCATGTAAGTTAGTGTCCTGAATTAACTCTCTGTTTATAAACTTGTCCATCCAAATATCGCCACCTGTCGAATTTGGTCTCCTCCCATCAATTATTCTGTCATCCTGTTTGTTGCCGTTTTTTTTTAAACACGGCTTTCTGATTTCAATAATGTATAAAACATTTATTTTCAACGTAAATAAAACTTAACCACCCACTACCCTATATTTAGCTTGAAAAGCTATTTATATTTCAAATTAACAACAGCATTATTATGAATTTATAAAAGCAGACGACTATCATTGCTCATCAAAATTAGGATCTCATGGCTAAAACAAAGAAAAGATGACTTGTGCAAGACTTGGAAATAGAACTTGTCATTTAACTTAAATACTTGACAATTGTCCCATCAACAGGATGTGGCTATTTTCACTGAATATCTTCCTTCAATTATTCCAATGAGTTATTTGTTTCTTACTTAATCTCACAAATTACAGACATAATTTTCACATAAATCTTTCCTAGTTTTCTGACTTAGACATCTCTGTGATTAGACACGATCTCCAAGTCTTCCCTTAACATATGATACTAAACATTTTTTCCCAGTCTCTACGTGACATTGACTATGTTGTAAAAGATAAAAATTTGTTAGAGAAGTTATTGGACACAGAATTCCTGGAGCTGACTGACAAAGGAATTTTCTACTATGGTGAGTTTTACCACAATAAATTATCTTATAAGTACAGTCGAACCCACTTAACTCGAGCTCGGTTAACTCGCCCACCCCATTATGTCGACGTTTTTTATTGGAACCGCCAAATTCACTCTTTGTCTTAGCATTTTCTCGTCGTTTAATTCGATTTTTTTAAGTCGCCGAAACCTCATAACACGAGCACAAAAAAGGGTCAAATTTGCCACTTAATGTTGGTTATCTCGATCCCCATGACCAATCGCCAGCTTTTGAAAATGTTAGCTATGATTTTTTTATAACCAAGGGAAGGGACCAATTTTCTGCCTCACCAGGGTCTGCTGGTGACGTCACAGCCCGCTTGCTTTTAGCTCTCAGCGCTGTGTTGCTTCTGGTACTATGGCAATCACCAGCTTTTGAAATTCTTAGTTATTTTATAACCAACAAGGCCGCGCAAAAAGTTTCACCCTTGCAAGGTGTGCTGGTGACGTCACAGCCCGCTTGCGTTCAGACAATTTTCAGAGCTGATTGATTAAATCACTGAGTTTTCATGATGTGTCAATTTATTTTTTACATGAGTTTTGATACATTATTACCTCATTTCAATGTATTCAGATAATGGCCACTCTTTTGACAACGTCCTGTTCTATGGCAATGAGCTGATGCTTCTCATCTTCGATGTTCTGCTGTTCTGTATTGTGGACCTTATATTCATGGACTATGTCCTAGCTGGCATTGTCACATATTTGATTATAGAGGTGAGACTATTTTAAAATTGCTTCTAGTCTGAAATGCTGGTTTTAAAATATCTATAAAATTAGCTTTCACAAAAATGTGTTTTACAATATGGATCAGAAATTCTTGGGATTTAAAAAAGCATCTAAACTATCAAAGTTATTGAATTCCAAATTTGACTCCTATCTCCCCAGTTGATCTGCTTGATTCGTGACACTGCAGGGAAGAAGAACCTGGCAAGGAAGACTCTTGTTGATGAACGCTTTCTGATATAAGATTTCTTCAAACTCATTTATTGCCCCACTCATTTCTTTGCACACATTGCCAAAACTGTTATTAATTTTTTATTGATATTAAAATTAGTCAAACGTTTCAAATGTGTAAATTTAACATGTTCACTTAAACCCTTGGACAAAAGTGATGTGTTAAAAAAAAATTTAATAAAACATCAGTCACTGGTTAGTTGCTTATGATGTCATTACATTCACAACTTTTACAATTTCACAACTCTATTAGCTGCACATTTTCTGTACATATTTTATTTATTTTGAAGCAGCTAACATAATAATGAAATTTCATTTCCTTGAAATGATCTGATTTTTTATCAGTTGTAATAAAAAAATGTAATCCTCAATATCTCACCAATTTTATATACCCTTTTCATTGTAGATCTACAATCTATATTGATCTGTTTCAATTTTTACTGCAATTTACTCTTTTTCTTTTAAACCTGATATTTCCATCAAAATATAAACATAGTTATTCATTTATCTATCTATTATATGTATACATTTGAATTGAAACTTCCGTCCAGTAAAATTGCTACAGTCCACTATTTACAACCTAATCTTATGTGACTTATTGTATTTTCAAACATTTCTTAAGCTTTTTAATTTTTTATATTTCTAATGAATTGCTTGTGCACGATAAAGTAGAATAAGAAAATTTTAATAAGACATTTGTGACCTGTTGCATTGTTGTTATGGTTATAGTATGAGGGATGTATAAAAAATATGTTATATGTATGCCAAAATGAAAAATATTGTATGTTTCATACTTGAACATGCATTGCTTTGCTAAGTATCATACATGTTTCAATGAGAAAATCATGTGTCATTCTATGAAGTGCCTGCCATATCTGAGCACATTCCAGTTTTAATGTCAAACAAATTGGTTGTCAGCTATCACAAGCCCCTATTTTCATTGTATTTTTACCATTATAATATATAATGTCAAATCAACTGATGCATAAAAAGAAAACAGTCAGGTGAACTAAAATGTAAATCTTTTGATTCTAATCATTTAATGTGATTTTAAGTTCAATGTTAATAAATACATAATATTTTAAAAAGTGATAAACTGTGACCTTATAATGAATCGATGTAAAAAAATTAACTTTTATTTAACATTTTAGGTCTTATAATTTAATAGTTAATTATGTTGATACATTTCATGGAATAGATATTTTAAAATTTTATTTAGCTTAAAAATCATTTTTTTAAATTGTTTTATTGCCATTTTACCAAATACCATCTATGAACAGTTGTCTAGTTATGTCTCAATAATATTTCATCATTTAGATTTCATTTTTCAAATACCTTATTTATAAGTAAAATCTGATTTTCAATTTGTAGTTGAGCTTTCATCAAGGCAATGAAAAAATTATTTACATGGTTTTGAATAGTTTTAATGTATTGTGAAAATAATGATTCCAGTGAATGAAATGGATTTTTTTCTTGAAAGGATGAGTGTGTGGAGTGCATGTTTCTGTTAGTCAAACTTGTGTTGCTATCTATGAGGTTTGTATGGAGTTTTTTGTTTTTTTTTGTTTTTTTAAAATATTTCCAATTTGTGTTTTAGTGTGGAGGGGTGTGTGTGATGATCAACAGTAGAAGTAGCTCAAACAAATTAATATATAGATTCCAGAAGTGGATGAGATGTTTTTTTGAAGCTACACATGTAACTTGTGTTTCAATGTGTGTGTGAATGTCAATGTAGGCCTATAGCCCTGCAGGTTCTTTCAACAATTATAAAATTCTTTTTAACTGAGAAATCGTAAGATGGTGGCCTTATAATGTTTTACAATTTTAATTCATGATAATTTAATATGTAATAAAACATTTGTAACATTAATGAATAAGCATTTCTTTTTGTTGTACTTCATTTTAAATATGGAAGAAATGAATATTGAGATAGTTTGAGGCGTCATGTTTCAGGACCTCAGTTTCACACATGACTTTGTGGCATTGGGGAATCAGCAATTATTTGTGTTGCCATATCTTCGCGCCTCTTATACAAAGTTTTGCTTACCCTGAAGCCAGGGTGCCACTTATTTAAAATATTTTTTTTCCACAAGTCGTCAAAACGCACTAGATTGGACATTTATTAATCTATGTACGGTACTAAGCTAATTCGCTGAAAACTTGGCCATGCAGGGGAATGGTGCATCTGCATTTTTATTGTTTCTAGGAACAAGAGACCATGTACTCAACCTCCTTGCCATCTGAAGTTTATAGTTTCTAGAACCTAAGGACCAGCCACTCAATCTACTTGCTAGTGGCCTGGTGGTATATAAGAATAAGCAATAATCGCTGTGCTGCTGCCTCAAAAATTTATTCGATCCAACTAAAAATTGTAATGATGCCATCTTATTTTCATTGACGATAAAGGTAACCACTTGAAATAAATTGCTTCGTGCGGCAGATGGCTTTGCCGTGTGCTCCTCGTGTATTTATGTTTACACACATTCGTCACAAATCCGCGTCATATACACGGGTCCGTCTAGTAAGCGCGAAAATACGGTAAATAACATTGACAAAAACTCACAACTCGGTATCAATCCATATAAATATCATTTGTTATTCCTTGAGGGTGTTGGTATCGGTAAAAAAATATGGGGGGGGGGTCCTTTAATGGATTTCTACATGAAAATTATTTAATACAATTCTTAATAATAAAATATAACACTGATGAATGGCACAACAAGGCGTGAAATGAAAGGTCCATATCCCGTTCCACTATTTAATTAATTGTGACAGTAAGACCCAATTAAAACACGAGGCCGCCACCTCAGATTTCACTCTGAAATATTTCATCTAGTTAAAATAACTTTAGATGCCTGACCCGGGTAGAAAACTTTTTGCCCCTAATGCCACATTGATTGGTCGGTGGAGGGTCTATTCCAAAAGACACAAAGAGCAGTACAATTAAAAACTTTAATTGAAACTGTGTTTAGATGTAGTCTAATATGAATATAAATAATTAACTTTCATTGAGTAAGCCTGTTTAATAGACCAAATTTTATCAATGTTCACTTTACGAAGTTCACGTATCAAATATTTGCATGGAAATTGTAATAAAAAATATTAGTAGACACACGGCCAAAAATGTATTTTTAAAAATCGATTTAATAATTATACAAATGACAAAATATGAGGGAATACATTAAAAGATAGTATAAAACGTGAAAGTCTCTGTCTGGCTAATGTGGCCGCTGCTTGCCCTTCGTGCTGCTGTCTGGTCCCCAGTTCTGCTGAAGTGTTTGGAGCAGCAGGGCCCGGGACCATAAAGAGATGGACTTTTGATCATGCAATAAAATGTCAAATCCAGTTCACCATTCAACGGTAGCAGATAAGTATGCAGATTACATCAATTTAATAAATCAACTACAACAATATAACACAAATAAAAGATGATTTTGCTGCTGGAATTTAAAGTCAAGGAATTCAAATATTTTCATAATAATTATCAAACATTGGTGGCAGACATTTCAAACATATGTTCTTTCATTATCAAACATTTGGTGTGGGAGAAATTAGAGCTACAATAAACGTTAGCGATTCAGAGTTGACTGCATTGAAAGGAAATATTTCATGATAAATGTCTGATACATCATCCTTTTTAAAAAAAAACAACCTTATTTACAGCGTGAATGAAAATAATATGCAAGAGTGAATCATACATGGATGTTAATCACAACACTTCATACAGTCAGAGCATTTGGAAATTTTAGATTCATTGAACTGTAGCCTCTAACTCAGCTTCTCTCCATCTTTCTTGCGTCGTTGTTCAGGTTGTCCGGACTTATTCTTCTGGCTTGGGCTTATCCTGTTACCACGGGGTTGTCTTGTGCCGTCGACTTATCCTGTGACCATTTACAAATATATGCCAGTCAGTGAAGGTTTTGTAAATTGAGCTCATTTTAATTTTTTTAGGGGCTCGTTTTTCCGAAAGAACGTGCGATTGTAGTGCGCAGGTTTTGAATATATTTTTATGTACTAGCTCCGCATGTTATACGTGAGGATTTTACTCTTTTTTTTCTTCGTAGCCAGACCTTCATAGGTGCATTGTATTAGTAAGAATGACGATGAGTAGATATTTTCATGGATGATATCAATGTCTTTCTAAATACACACAACTACACAAATATAAAAACAATATGTAAGCTATCAGTTTTCAGATTTTGTATTCAACTTGCGACTTGATATTATGAAATGTTATAGTCCTTTGGCCAACACATCTCATAGATCACATTCAGCCGCATGCAATTGGCGATACATGGAAACAAGACAATCAGCTAAAGTTATCTAAACACCTTTAGGCGTTTTGGGGAGATTTTTATGTCCCAATGAAGATCTGTGCCTACCTGTTTTAAGCCTGAGAACCACCGCTACCACAGCCAGTGTGCTAACCACCCCAAACGCCGAGCAGCCAGCGATGGCCCAGGTATAGGTCGTCGTCCAGCCGGACGAATCAGGAGACCTTGTCCGCGCATGCCCCCAGCAGTCTAAGTTCACCGCCTGCAGTTTCCGGCCCTGGAGCGCTTCGGGAGTGGCGCACTCCATGTCCCGGATGTACGCGTAAGGGGCGAGTTCACCCACGAAGAAATCATTGGCCCTGACTCGGACGAGCAGCGGCTCCATGTTACAGTCGCAGTGGATGGGGTTCTTCCGGATGTCGACGAAAACGTCGTGGGTCTTAGACCACGCGATGACGTCATCAAGGGTTACATTGGCGATCAGGTTAGAACTCAAATCAATAATCACATGACCTAAACTCGATTTATGTGCTCCAAGATCGATGTTCTTTATTTGGTTCTTGGAAAGGTCAAGGTACTGGAGTTTTGGGAAATGAAGCCTGTGATCTTTGAGCTCCTGCGGAAATTCCCTGATGCCCGACCTCGTATAGTTCATGACCCTCAGCTCGGGATATTTGGCGTTTAGGACCATGAACTCGAAGTAGTTTGTGATCATAATCTCAGGGTAGCTCTCGCCAATGACCTTTAGCTTCAAGTAGTTGCATTTCAGATCTAAGCTTTCGAACGTCTGGATCAGCTTCAAAAATTCGTCTGTCGCATTGTCTGGCATCCTCGTCGCCGGCGGGCCTACAAACTTTTCTCCTCCGAACGTCGTCGACAGCTTGTCACCACCGCCACCACCCATAAGTGCTTCCATCATCACCGAATTATCGAACGGATTACCAGTATTCAAGGACTGCTTATTATCCACGAGCATCGAGCCGAAATCAAAATCTACAGTCCCGGAACCCGGCATTCTTTGCTCAGTGAGACCCGGGACCCAGTAGCTGACGTTGCTGCTCACCATGTATTCTATAGTGCTGTCCTGACCGCAGTCGTAGTCTGCAGTCAAGTTAGCAAGGTTTGAGGGCTTCGTCATTTTTTGGAAACTTTCGTTGTCACTGAACCAAACCGAATTCTGTATGTCGAGCACCCGAAGATGATCTGAAATGGCGGAGATAGTTTCGTCTTGAAATTCCGAGTACTTGTCCTTGAGGATACAGTTGTTGATAGACAGACCAACGACGCCTCGAGCTCTCATTGGCCATGGCAGAGAAATGGAGGCGCCATTAGCGCACTCGACGCGCACGAATACGGAAATCCCCGGAATATCGTGAAGCCAGTCGCGCAGTGTTGAGTAGCGCCAGGCAATGGCATCATGGTGCCTCACTTGACAATGTAAGTAGTAAACATCTCCCATGACAGCATCGACGTACTGTCGGGGGATGTTGGAGCCATCAGACAACGTGCACATCTTCTCCCAGCCGTACGGAATGGGATTGCTTGCATGAGCTACGGTCTCCTCGGAGCAGTAGCTAATGATGAGTGATAGCACCACTAAACAGGTGGAGTCAAATTGCTTCATCTTTTTGGGAGCCACCCCCATGACTGATTGACACTTTTTATTTAATTTCATTTAAAATTGTTAAATTGTTTTAAATATTCTGTTAGAAAACGAAAGATGTAATAAAATGGGATGGAGAGGTCTGTAGATATCACTTGTTTAGGAAGAAGGAAAGTTAACTTTCACGATAATCCAGTGAATTCAGACTTAAGTCAAAACTTGTATAGAGAACCTTGGATGCCTCTAATTTTTATAACTGCGGAATAAAATTTAAAATAATTATAATAATATATGGGCATTTAATTTTTCAAACAAAAAATTAAGACAAAAATTCCTAAATAATTTTTAAAAACACAATCGTTTGCCCAACTCATGAGTTTCTTCTACATATCTTTCTTCAGGTGACCACCATGTAATTATGACTAGAATTGGGGGCTAGAGCTGCCCCAAGCACCAAGTTTGAGAACCGTTTGAGACAACGCTGAATTTTATTTAAAAAATAGAAAGCAAAAATTGACACTCTTCCATGAAACTCATGATGGCTCCTAAAAATGAAAGTCGTAACGTGAGCAGGTGGGGGAAAGTAAGACGGCTGTATGGGCGGAAGGAACTTGTAAGCCACGCAGAGCAGCTTTTCCTATGGAGAGAGAATCACCAAGAAAAGCATGGGCCACGAAGTCATAAACTAAATACATGGAAAAGAAAATGGGCTGCTCTCTCTCTTCCAAGAGAATGACACTTTCCTGGCCTGAGTCGCCACGGTGATCATATAACTAAAGATTCCAGATCCCAGGTGTTTACAGTTGTGTTGTACATTTACGATGTGTTTAATTGAAAACAAGTTTTGGAAGCACTTCTAATACCAGAGATTAAGATTCGAACATTTCATCGCCCATGAACCTAGCTGGGAGTCTACACCTATTGAGTATGGTATCTAGGCTAACTTCTAGATGTAGGATTAAGTGATGCAAATTTAAGGTGCCTTTTTTTTTACTCATCACCTTAAGCAATGTACTGAAGGATATAAAAAAATGCATTTTTCAAAATCGAATATTCCGGAATCGGTCAATCGAAACTACGCCAAACTTTGAAATGGATCGAACACACCATAAGTTTAAACCTACGATAAACACGGTGTTTTCCATGGTCTAAAAATAGTTATTTGTAGATGTCGAAAATGATTCTGTATCGAACGAAGGATCGATCATGTGGAGAATGTCCTCAAATAAATAAAAGTTACGTCCATTTGAACAATAACTCGGTGAACCACTTAATGTTGAGTCTAACAAAGGAAAACAAAAAGTATGGAGTAAATTTGTGACATTACTACATCGCCAATGTCATTAACACATAAACTCGGACACACGCATGAAAGGACTTGACATCAAGTCTCCTGCCACTCCTCCGAGACTGAGTTTCGAGGATGTCCAAACATCCGTTGCTGGACGACAGCGATACATGTTAAGTGAGGCAGGATGCCTGAACAGAGATTGTTTGGCAGCAGACCAACGAAATGTAACAACAGGGGAACTTCACATAGAAACATTTTTAGAGCCAAGTGTACACAGCGCTGCAGTCCACCAAGGTGCGAAAAGAAAATATCCCCATGTAGCAACTATTTAAGTAGAAGGTGTGTGGATAGTTTCACCCCATGTAGCAACTATTTAAGTAGAAGTTGTGTGGATAGTTTCAGCCCAATAAGTCGCTACAGAAACATAACTCCTTGTACCGAGAGTTTAAGAAGTAGGTGTGTAGATAGCTGCAGTCCCTCAGTTTGTGATAAAAGGATATCGCCTTGTAGCAACTATTTAAGAAGTGGGTATGTTAACAGATGCAGTCCCTCGATTTGCGACAAAAAGATAAATCCATGTCACAGCTATTTGAAAAGTAGGTTTGCTAATAATTTTAGGCCAACGTTTTGTGACAGAAAAATATCTCCATGCGGCAATTGTTTAAGTAGTGGTTGCACACATTGCTTCACCCTGTCAAGATGTGATCGAAATGTACCCCCGTGTGGCAGTTATGTACGTAGTAGGTATACAAACAGCTGCAGTGCATCGAGATATGACGCGGACCTACCCCAATGGAGCAACACTTTAAGAAACAGAGGTTCAAAAAGTTGCAGTCCAACGAGATGGAATAGAGGAATAAGTTCAACGTTCAACTATTTGAGAACTAGCTGCCCAACCAGATGCAGCCCTTTCAGAGAAGACAGTTGTTCAACTTTATCTAGCAACTATTTAAGACCCAACTTTGCTAATAGCCGCAGTCAATCGAGGTGCAAATATTTAATGACAAAGTGTCAAAATAGTTGTATGCCTGCACGATGCGATAAAAAAATAACGTCCTCTTGCAACTATTCAAGAACAAGGAGTCCGAATAGCCGTAGTCCACCGAGATGTTACAGAAAGTTCACTCAATCTGGCAACTATATAAAAAATTTATGTGAAAGAATTTGTAGGCCGCCACATTTTTACAGCAGAATAACTTCGCCCAGCAATTATTTATTAACCAAATGTGCAAATAGCTGCTGTCCGTCAAGTGGTGACAGCAGCGTCACGTTATCGAGTAACTTTTTCAGATCAAAATACGCCAAGAGTTGCAGTCCTTCAAGAGGCGATAGCTGTCTAACTAATTCCAGCAACTATTTGAGGGCCAAGTGCGCCAAGAGCTGCAGTCCATCAAGAGGGGACAGCAGTTTAGTATCATTCAACAACTATTTAAGAACCAAGTGTTCGAATAGTTGCAGCCCTTCGAGCGTTGAAGATACGATTTCTTCCGCTTGCAACAATATAAAAACTAAATGTTGGAATAGCTGCAGCCCACCAAGATGTTACAGGCGTTCACACGAACCCAAAAAGACGTTGAGCAACTTATGCTCAAAAAGCTGCACGCCTTCCAGCTGTTTAACTTTATCCAGTGACTATCTAAAATCAAAGTGTGAAAATAGCTGCAGTCCAGCAAGTTGCAGTACGTCTAGCTGCAGCCCGTCCAGCGGCACTGCATCAAGTTGTGACGATAGCTTTAGTTTACCTTGCAGGTATTTGAGAACTAACTGTGAAAAAAGCTGCAGTTTTTCTAGCTGTGAAAATAGTTTAACTCCGCCTAGCAACTGTTTCAACATTAAGAGTATCAGCAGCTGCACTCCTGTAAGTGGTGAGAGGTGGATCGTTTCATCTCGTAACTATATAAAAAACAATTGTGAAAATCGCCGTGGTCCATCAAAAAGCTAGATGCCTGGCTCGTAGTGGAACTCGCCCTTGAGGGAAAAAGTCAAGTTTTGGCAAACCTCCAAATATGACAAGCATTGAGCTCCTGTTCTTATACGGTAGAATTGAAGAATCCCTTGAGCTTGGTAGAAGGGCTTGTTACAAGTTTTCAATTAGTAGTTACTTTTCTACCTTGCTTGCTTAAATGAAATTGTTATAGAAGGATTTTAAAGACTGTATACAAAAACCAAGCTGCCATGAGTTATATTTTTTAATATCTCAAGTCTCAGCTACTATTAATGTGTCTTGTAAGAACCCAACCATTTTGTTTAAGCTTTCGACGTCATCACGCTGTTTGCCCCCCCCCTCCCCCACGGTCAATATTGATATAATCTCTTGAGAGGTGGTGGTTAGGGGGTAGTTTGTACTGGATGACTCACAGGGGAAAAAAGTTCACTTCACCGTACTTGGATTGTGAGACTTGCAACGCTGTACACTCAGCAAATACACCAAATATAAATTACTTTTTCCAAACGATGATTGCATCACTTCATCTGACGCAATAACAAAATTTTAAAAATGATCCTGTGTATTTTTCATAAGACGTTATAAAGAAAAAAAAACAACTACAATTTTCAATAAATGAGACTTGTAGTTAAAACAACAAAATCAAAGAGACTTACGCATATTACTACATTAGACACGCTCTTCGACCAATTAATAGTGACAGTTATCATGGGACTTAAAAAATGTCATTAGAAAATTACCGAGGCTTAAAACAGCTAACAAATGAGATTTACATAAAATAAATCATAAAAAAATATAAGAATGTTTACTTTAGAACATATAAAAATGTGTCTGATTACGTACCTGGGCAATCAAAGTCTCACCCTAACTCAGACACACAGGTCTAGGTGTACATAGCACACAGGTCTAGGTGTACATGGCACACAGGTCTAGGTGTACATGGCACACGGGTCTAGGTGTACATGTTTACAAGTAAATGAACTTGTCTCGCGGTACTACTCCTTTTATATCGAAGTCTATATCAGCAACAATAAGAATGTCTACTTCGTCTCAGCCTGTCTAAAATCCTCTCCCTCGAATTTTTGTGATGACTGACTTGTCAATTGACTTGTCGTTAGACCCCACCCCCCCCCCTCCACACACATACGGATGTTGTGTTTGGTTACTTACTACAGTATCGAGAACGGTGATTGAGGGTAGAAGCGATGGGATGGGGGGGGAGGTTTTGTTATGAGGCGAGTAATGCAAACTCGGTTTGGTCTTTTGCTTTACCTGGATTCGCAATACATGGACGAGGTACTCCAGTCTGTCACCCGGACATGACTGAAAAAATAGCCTGTCACATGGCCAGCTGACGTCTGAACCTGGTTTTGTAGGGTAAGTTTTAGCATAGAAAGAAAAAGGGGGGGGGGAATATCTCTATTTGCTTTTGTAATTTTAACGAATCAGATTCCGTCTTCGTTTTGGGCTGAATATAATATCATTCAGAACTGGGTCACAACCAGGGGAGGCGACTGACCGGTGAAAGGATGTTATAGTTATTGTTCTTGTGTTGATATCATCTTGCTTTTGACTACGATGACATTTTGTACATTTTTGTGTCAGCCTGTGTGGTATCATAGAGTTATCCAACGAGGGGCTTTCCTGGTGGGACGATTATCTCCCATAGTTGCCAGGAGACAGCTTGGCGGGAAGGAGCAGTCCTATAAACAATCATCAGCTGTTTAGAAAAATCAAAATGTACAGGGGATTTAGGTCATTTTAAAAACTATGTATGTTTAGGTAGGGGGGTTTGTCGGTGTATTGAACTGGGTGTGTCCCTTTACTGTCCATAGGAAATAAATAGGTCAACTTGAGAACTTTGTTATGGATTCAGTAAGAGGTCATCTCAGAATTTGATTTAAACCGAACAATTCCGTCCATTAGAGACCATTTCATTATATTTGCTCAAATGTAGTAGGACCTCACAATAATACAATAATCCCCTCATGTAGGAGGACCTCACGGAGTTATGTTACAATAAGCCCCTCATGTAGGAGGACCTCACGGAGTTATATTACAATAATCCCCTCATGTAGAAGGACCTCACGGAGTTATATTACAATAATCCACTCATGTAGAAGGACCTCACGGAGTCATATTACAATAATCCCCTCATGTAGGAGGACCTCACGGAGTTATATTACACAAATCCCCTCATGTAGGAGGACCTCAAGGAGTTATATTACAATAATCCTCTCATGTAGGAGGACCTCACGGAGTTAAATTACAATAATCCCCTCAAGTAGGAGGACCTCACGTAGTCATATTACAATAATCCCCTCATGTAGGAGGACCTCACGGAGCTATATTACCGTAATCCCCTCATGTAGGAGGACCTCACGGAGCTATATTACCGTAATCCCCTCATGTAGGAGGACCTCACGGAGCTATATTACCGTAATCCCCTCATGTAGGAGGACCTCACGGAGCTATATTACCGTAATCCCCTCATGTAGGAGGACCTCTCGGAGCTATATTACCGTAATCCCCTCATGTAGGAGGACCTCACGGAGCTATATTACCGTAATCCCCTCATGTAGGAGGACCTCACGGAGCTATATTACCGTAATCCCCTCATGTAGGAGGACCTCACGGAGCTATATTATCGTAATCCCCTCATGTAGGAGGACCTCACGGAGCTATATTACCGTAATCCCCTCATGTAGGAGGACCTCACGGAGCTATATTACCGTAATCCCCTCATGTAGGAGGACCTCACGGAGCTATATTACTGTAATCCCCTCATGTAGGAGGAACTCACGGAGCTATATTACCGTAATCCCCTCATGTAGGAGGACCTCACGGAGCTATATTACCGTAATCCCCTCATATAGGAGGACCTCACGGAGCTATATTACCGGAATCCCCTCTCGACATCTCTGCTGCAAGACACCCCAGGAATGAACTTGGTGTATAAAATTCTACTATCTCTTTCTGTCTCCCCCCCCCCTTCTCTCTCTCTCTCCCTCTCTCTTTTCCCTATTTCTCGCTTACCTTATCTTATACATAACGGACGCTCCGTCTTTACAGAAGCTTATTTCCTTCGACGCTTATCAATTGCTTACGTCTAGTCTTATATTTTTAATAGAGTTTTGAATGTTGACAGTGTGTTAGTTTTCCTGGTTAGTTCAGCAACCCATTCCACGTCCGAACGGCCGACGAGAAGAAGGAATTATTTTAGGGCTGTTATCGATTAATTTAAATTGAATCGTTAACTTTTGAAAAATTAAAGATTAATTAATCGTTAATTTCGATTAAAGCCAAATTAGAAATTTATGACGTCATTAAACTGAACATTTCAAAGGAAGTAACAAAAACAGGTAATTGACTTCAGCGATGTATTTGATCCTTTAATAAAATATTTTTAAAATCTTTTTTTTAAAAAAGCACACGCTTTTATTTACATATAGAAAGTGCACCAAAAAAGAAGAAAAAAAAATTCAATCCGTGAACCTATCGACTGCACATAAAAGCGTGGGGCGCCCATCACAACTCATTTCTTATTGCAACTACTCTTTTTCATATAGATACATTTTTCTAATTAATATGATAGTAGCATGTATATAATCAAAGTTGTGAAACTATACATGTTTATTAATATTCATATAAATTTGTATTTATGTTTCGCAGCCTTGTACGTGATAGCGAGTTGTGATGAGGGCCCCACGCTTTTATGTACAGTCGATAGGTTCACGGATTGAAATTTTCTTCTTTTTAGTGCACTTTCTATATGTAAATAAAAGCGTGTGCTTTTTAAAAAAAGATTTTTTAAATATTTTATTTTCTACTTTTTAGTATCAAAATTTTTTTAATCAATTTTTCGACATAATCAATTCAATTTAATTAGTCAAACTTCGTTGTCTATAACTTAAATGTGATACTGGTAAAAATATAGATTATTAAAATATTAATTACAAATTTATGTATTTTAAAAAATAGTTTCCCCAACTGAAAATTGAACCCAGTACCTCCTGGTCGAAAATCCATTACGTTAACAATTCGGCCAACTAGGCTACACAAATTACAGTTGTTCCTCTTGTATTATCATGTCAATTTAGATTTAGTTTCCTAATACTGAGCTGTTTAACACCTGGAATGTGGTCACCGATGGCTGGTGGTGAACTCCGGTGACAATCACGTGAAAGTCAAGAATAATACGGATACAGATTATATATAAAGATAAACTTAAAAATGCATTTATTTAATTACGGTACATTCGATCGATCTGAAATTTTGATACAATGTATTGCCATCCAAGATCTATCTGTGGTAAAATTTTGAGATCTCTAGGACCATCAGAAGTGGTTTAATTTTACGTTACAAGATTTGACGGATACAACATACAACATACAAACAGTGTGAGTTAAATAAAAGCGTGTAAAAAGAGAATTGTTATTGGCAGTGAACACAGTAAACTTTTTCACCATCCTCGACTTTGCCATCCGCAGTTCGCTTAAAAACAAACAGTTTTGCTCAACTTTCCAGTTATATGTTTAAATTTAACTGCGCTGATGCTGTCAGCCATTTTTTAGTTGACGTCTACCGGTCCACATATATTAATAAACTAAATTATAATATTACGCAGGAGAAGTTTGTACGTAAAAAAATTATAAATGATTTTAATTATTAATAATTAATTTTTTATTACTAAAATTTTTAAAAAACATTATTAATATTTTCTTTAATTTTAATCGAATTTTTATCGCTTAAAATAATTTTAATCGATAAAAAAATTTAACGATTAATCGAGAAATTAATCGTTAATTTCCGCAGCCCTAATTAATTAATTTTTTTATTGTAATAAATGTAACAAAAAAGTGTTTATATTCTAATGTCAATCTGTGTATTGTATTATTATGGGATTGTATTTCCAAGTTAGTATTAATTGCTTTATGTATTATTACTACTTTGCTATTTGTTCCTCTATCTTAAATGTTTCTAAGTTTAAATTATTTAACTAATCGTGTTATTCTTGTCAGTTATAAATATTCACCATGCAGTAAGAATCTTGAAAATATTTTTTTGAGTTTTTCTTAGTTTATCCATGTTTACTCTTGTAGATTGTTCCCATACAGAAAGTGCAAATTCTAGTATAGAACTCACACCAATGTAACATATTATTTTACTGAAAGTTCGTTTAACTCACTTCTCTCTCTCTCTCTCTCTCTCTCTCTCTCTCTCTCTCTCTCTCTCTCTCTCTCTCTCTCTCTCTCTCTCTCTCTTCTCTCTCTCTCTCTCTCTCTCTCTCTCTCGCTCTCTCTCTCTCTCTCTCTCTCTCTCTCTCTCGCTCTCTCTCTCTCTCTCTCTCTCTCACTCTCGCTCTCCTCTCTCTCATAGTTAAGGCACACTAAAAATAAATTCCAAGATGTAAAATTTTCAGAACAAGCTCGAAGGTAAATAACACACATTCATTTACATTTAACTAAACTTAGTTAAATGTAGCAATGTTATTTTATCGGTGTAGGTAGATCACCAAGGGAGAGGTGGTGGGGGTGAAAGAATTTGTAACGACCAGTGCGGGTCATAGTAGGGCCGCCCTCAAGGATGTTCAACAAGAGCACATGTCAATTTGATGCCATCTCAGAATAAAAAGTAGACCGAACAATCTCGTCCATTAGAGACATTTCATATGGGTTCACATATGTTGACACATTGGGTGGAGCATCCGTGTTGTCACATTAGGTCTTACACACATGTTGTCACACTGGGCGGAGAACAAATGTGACAACGCCTTTGGATTTATTCGGCGACATACATGGGCTTTTTATAAATGACGTGAGTGCGTGACCAGATCAAGCGTCATTTTCAATGAGAAGTAACCTTCTTTTCTTTTTGTGTTGTTCACGGCTGGTTTTTGTGAAAGATCTTGGAGATCCTTTACACATACTGACTGTACTGCATACCCCCCCCCCACAAACCCAGTCCCTATGTTGACAGGAAGATCTCAAGAACTAGGAAATTAAAAAGGCGGCTTCCAACTGTCCACAAAAGATTTATTTTTCTTGATTTCATTGATACAAGCTGGTCAATAACGCTATTCATTTTTTTCCTAATTTTTCTCTTTCAACACTAAGAAAAGCTGAGACAATTCTCTCCCTTTGAAGTACACAAATAGTAACAAATAAGTTTTAATTTTCAACAGGTCCTTTACACAATTTTAATTTAATTTGCGATTGTTAACAATACGATTCTCAGTGACAATTTCAGATTTGAAAATATGTTATCTTCATAAAAAAGAATATATTCGAGAAGACAAAACGAAATTACTGTTGAACCGAGCAACATTTTGCAATCTTTATTCTCTTTGGAAATTTCTCTGCTATTTTTGTATGTGGTTTAGAAATTTTGGAAACAAATTCAATTTTGACGAGATGCAGGATAATTGAATTGAATTAAGAGTTTTAACGTCCAGCAGAATTCCGAATTTTCTGCACATATCTTTAGATACAAACCAATATGATACTTTTCCATAAGAGTATCCGAAATTCAGGTCCCTGGTTGGCTAAAAATCCTTGTGGCATTTAACTGACTGAGATCCGATTGCAGATGGAGTCCCATTTCCCGTTGAGATCCCGTTCTGGGTTCTCTCACGATCCTATTCAAGGTCGAATTATAGCTACGGTTTATCAACACACAAAGTCGCTTTTAATAGTACTACGCCATCATTAATATTGCGGCTAATAGCTTTTACAATTAAAAGAGAACAAAGAAATCGAATTTTCAAGAAACTTTCACAATAACATTTAAAAAATCAAGAAAGCTCGCATATGATATATGGAAACAGTGAAGAAAGCATTCGATAATTATACAACCCTGTATACGAAAATAAAACTTTCTCGAATGATGAATTCACTTGAGGATGGGTTAAAAATCCCCCTCTGTCACGTGACGCTTTATTTATCGAAATTCTAACAAATAAATTTGCGTACATTTAAAATTTGTCCCATTAAAATGGATTGAAACAACAAATTTCTTACAAAAAATTAAAATTAGAATTTTCTAGAATAATTTAGATCAACCCAAAATAAAGTGAAGAATGAAACTGCTGTAAAACTCATACTCTGACAAAATAGTGAGGTAAAACCTTTTCCTTTTCCCTCAGATAGACATAAGGATAAAAACACCTTTCTTATTCCGTATGCAAGAACAAACACATACAAGTTTTCCTTCTTCCCGTCCGGAATTCGGGCGTGGAATGGGTTGCCTGAAGAATCCAGGAAAACCAACACTTTATCAACATTTAAATCTCTAATAAAAATGCAGGACTAAACACAAACCATAGATAAGCGTAGGACGCAATTATCTTCTGTATAGAAGGAGCGTCTGTAAACAGATAAGATAAGATAAACACCAAAGATCTCAGCCCTCATGCAGATAATGTTTGTCCCTTGATCCTGGAATGTACGGGCCATTTTATTTCCGTGTGTTTTGTTTGCTTGTTTTTTAAACATGGACTTTTATTTTTATTATGCATCAGTCTTTTCTATTTAAAACACAGCTAAAATAGGTGTCAGTGGAAATGTGCAAAAAATGTCAGATGTGTCAGTGAAAATGTGCAACTAAATATCAGATGTGTCAGTGGAAATGTGCACAAAATATCAGACGTGTGAGGGGAAATGTGCACCAAATCTCTGATGTGCAAGGGGACAAAACGTCATTTATCTTCTTCTTACAATTATTTCATCCTGATGCTCAATACAAATTTCCTCCTCATCAAATTTCTGATTCACGTATATTTTTGGTTCATTCTTCCAAACGGAATCTTGTTTTAATGATGGTGATTGGCTGGAATCTTGTTTTAATGATGGTGATTGGCTGGAATCTTGTTTTAATGATGGTGATTGGCTGGAATCTTGTTTTAATGATGGTGATTGGCTGGAATCTTGTTTTAATGATGGTGATTGGCTGGAATCTTGTTTTAATGATGGTGATTAGCTGGAATCTTGTTTTAATGATGGTGATTGGCTGGAATCTTGTTTTAATGATGGTGATTGGCTGGAATCTTGTTTTAATGATGGTGATTGGCTGGAAGCATTTCAAAAAAAAAGATTAAAAATGTCATCTATTTGATTGACCTAAAAATAAGACACAATAACTCCACTGCGAGCGTCTGTTGTCCTTTTCCTGGTTCTGTCTGTAATTAATGGTATACATCATGGGTGCGTGTGAACGTTCCTAGTGGTTCACTATTCTGTGACCTCAGTATCAAAAGGAAACAATCTGTAAAGATATCTTTAACTAGTGTATCACCCGTCTAAGATGACGGAAGTTTTCAAAATAAATACATTTCAGCTGTCATCTATTTATTTTGAAATAATACACATCAGAATTTTAAAAAAATGTAATACAGAACTTTGATTTATTTTATTTATTTTGATTTTATTCATTATTTCCATATTGAACAATTTTATGCGGATGTTCGAAAGGAGTTATTTTTGGAGCAGTAATTTGGTGCGCTGCTTTTTAAAATTAGTAGCGTCACGGACGGGACGGGATATACATTTCAAATTCTGTATATTGATGAGATGAAACAAGTGGGACAAGCTTCGTGTTCGTGTTCCTATTGGTTCCCTCGCTTCCTGCCTAAACATTGACACCTCTTAACAGTTGTCTTAACTATTTAAAAATGGTGGACATATTACCGATAAAATCAGAGAGTGCAGTTTCTCTCTCTCTCTCTCTCTCAAACTCTCTCTCTCTCTCACTCTCTCTCTCTCTCTCTCTCTCTCTCTCTGTCCCCCCCTCTCTCTCTCTGTCTATCTCTCTCTGTCTGTCTCTTTCTCTCTCTGTCTTTCTCTTTCGATCTCTGTCTCTCTCTCTCTCTGTCTCTCTTTTGTTGGACTTATTACCTATAAAATCAGGCAGTACAGTTTCTCTCTCTCTCTCTCGTTGCCTGTCTCTCTCTCTGTCTATCTCTCTGTCTGTTTCTCTCTGTCTCTCTCTCTCTCTCTGTCTCTGTCTGTCTCTCTCTCTCTCTCTCTCTCTCTCTCTCTCTCTCTCTCTCTCTCTCTGTCACTCTCTCTTTCTTGTTGGATAGTATCCAATGAAAACAAAATCCTATCTAATAAAAGGCTATGTTCTGTCCGGTCATCGATAGCAATTGGTCCCTCAAACACTTATGACTCCTACAGCCAATCATATTGAACACGTTTACGCCATTTACGCGGACGTTCAAAACGAGTTAATTTTGGTGCAGTATTTCTTCCAAGACTTTATTTTGAGTTATGCGCGTTGGGATTTATAGTAAAAAAGCTCTGTTTTTACGAGTTATTTATTTTAACTATAATGAATAGTATGTTTGACGTGACGCACATATAATGCCGGTGTAGACGGCTGTTGGAGGGGAGTTACAACATGCCACCGAACGGTGGCGGAACGTCCTTGGACGGGCTTGGTTGCTCGTATGACAATAAAAATCCATATTTTATGTTCAAACCTTATGTAAGCATTCATGTATGTGTGTCTGTTCTTGTTTATACCTGATCTTCTTGGTACTATCACAACTGGCCTGTTAAGCCTTGGATTAAGCATGATAGTCTTTTTAGTTATATATCAGCTAGGTTTCGCAAAATGGCTTTACTTCAGCTGGTTCGTTGTATCTGTAAACACAGCAAGTTGGCTTTGCTACAGCTGTTAAATAACAATTTTTTATTTTTTATTTTTTCATCAGTCTGGTTAGCTTTCTTGCAAGCCTTGGGTTCAGTTCGTTTTATAATTTTCACAGTGTTTTAAGTTACAATACAAGCTACAAATGTGGCCATACTGTTGAATACTGCTGTCCATGCATTTTATGATTGACATGTGTGTCCGTCAGTGAAAGAGACAAGGATGAACATGAAATAAATCACCCAGATTTCAGCCAGTTTTAAACTAGGACATATCGTTATAGTTGTCACACATCAATACAGGACGAGATTGTATAGACAATTTAAGGAAAGGCAAATTGCGTTTCACTTACTGTGGGAAATACGATTTGATTCCGGAAATAGCTCTAAGGAAAGGTTGATATTACAGAGATAGAATAGCAAACATTAAAAACCACCACTAGTTAATTAGGGGGTGATGGTAAAGAAGGGGCGGGTGCTAGAGATTGCATTCTGCTAAGGTTTGCATAAGAAATGATATACATATAAGATAATACCCAGTTATATCTGAGTATTAGTGCAAGGAAGATTTTAAAAAAATATTTAAATGCCATTGGGAGCCGTCCATAAAGTACGTCACACTCCAGAGGGGGTTGGGGAGGGGGTGTAAGAAAGTGTGACAGTTTGCGACAGGGGGGAGGGGGGTCCGACCATGTGTGACGTCACAGTGTTTTATATTAAATTTTAATTATTTTTATAATAAAAAATAAATATTTGTTCGAAAGTGTGACGTACTTAAGAGGGGGGGGGGAGGGGTTTCCAAGATTTGTGACAGGGGGAGGGGGGTAAAAAGGGTCCAAAATAACGTGTCGTACTTTATGGACGACCCCTTGTGAGATTTTGCTTATGTTTGTCCCGATTTATATTTAAAAACTTTTTAAAAAAAATTTTATTTATAATTTCCATCTTCCATACTCATCAAAACATTTCAACATAAAAAATTAACAACATCCATAGTTCACACGTCAATCCATTTTATTTGGGATCTTAAAAATATTATAGCAAAATATTTCTTCACCAATATCTAATTAGATCTCAGTTGTTTAAAGCATACGTGAATTGATCTAATGAAATTGTATGTCAAAACATGCTTTCAAGTGACCCCCTTTATCTTGTAAATGAATTTAATGACCCCCCCCCCAACACACAAAAATTTATAAAAAAATTATAAGCCTCCCCTTCCTTCCCCTCTCCGTATACGATTTTCACTTCACTGGACTATGTAAGTATATAAAAGTATATAAGTATATAAGTATATACGTATATAAGTATATACGTATGTAAGTATGTAAGTATATAAGTATGTAAGTATTTCAGCACAGGATTTAAATCACATTTGTATACATTATTTAGTTACACTGATTCATTTCACAAACACAACGTAACTTAGTTGACATAACACAGAGTAACTTAGTTGACATAACACAAAGTAACTTAGTTGACATAACACAAAGTAACTTAGATGACATAAAAAGTAACTTAGATGACATAACAAAAAGTAACTTAGTTGACATAACACAAAGTAACTTATTTGACATAACACAAAGTAATTTAGTTGACAGCTATACACAGGGCCCTGGAAAGTGTGCACCGGACACTGCAGGGGTCGGAAATTTTTGGTTTCGACACGGTACTGTTTTGTGAATCGAGATCGGCCCTCGAAGTCCTGGCTAGTGTGAAGCGTAGTACCCACTTGGTTGACGCCATCTTGGAGGACGTGGGCAGACTCGAAAGACTTGGAGGTAAGGTAACCGTGCAGTGGATCCCGAGCCACGTGAATGTTAATGGCAATGAAAAGGCAGACTCCCTGGCCAAAGCAGGTGCAGCACTGCCCCAACCAGAGGCCCCAGTCACTTATCTTGGGGCTAAAACCTGGCTAAAGGACCACTTCCGGAGTAAGTGGTACCAGGAGTGGGCTGACAACACGACAGCCAGAGGGGTATTCGCTAACATGCCCAGGCCAAGCCGTTCAGACCAGTGGTGGAACCTGAGTCGCAAACACCAGAGTTTGGTGACTCAGATGAGAACAGAACATTGCCCAACCAACTCTTACTTTCACAGGCTAGACCACAACAGGGACTCGAACTGCCGTCATTGCAGCCAAGCCCCTGAGACAGTCGTACACCTGGTGACGTCTTGCCCGGCGCTTGATATAGCCGGGGGGGGGGTGAGGGAGGCGGAAGAGTCCCATGTAAAGACAATGTTGTATGGCAATGCTCAATAGATGGAGCAGATTGCCCAGGTACTAGCCAAGGCCTTAAGAGATTAGCCTCAGGCCTACAGAATATGTGTTTAGTTTAGTTGACATAACACAGAGTAACATAGTTGACAATACACAAAGTAACTTAGTTGACATAACTCAAATTAACTTAGTTGACATAACACAAAGTAACATAGTTGACATAACTCAACGTAACGTAGTTAACATAGCACGAAGTAACTTAGTTCACATCATTTTTTAAAGTTTTATCGTTAAAGACATTCCACAAGAAAAATATACAGTAATAAAATTAGTCAAATCGTCAATTGTTTTTTTTAAATTGCTACATGAGAAAGTAATTTTGACCAGTATTTTTATACATAATTTGGAGAAGGGTGTGCTTTGATCATTAGTTATAGTCAGCAGTACTCAAGTCTTTATTCAAGGTCCCAGTAACTAGACATATAGTAGATATAATTTAAGTATTTTTTTCGCTCGAAGTGGAAAAGTAAATTTTCAGCGTTGTCTTGTCAACCAGTGTTTTAAGTTACACTTCCCTCTTTCCCCCATTCAAAAATAATTTCGCCTGCGCTGCGTTTATTGAATAACAGTAGTAACGTGAGATACAAAATCCCTATCATACGAATTTTTATATACGAAACGAGATTCCAAGTGAACTTGACATTTAATTTACTTTACATTTAGTTTAATTGACAATAAATTTACTTGGCATTTAGTTACTTGGCCTTAAATTTACTTAACTTTTTTTAAACTTGCCCTTTAATTTTCTTGACACATAATTTACCTGTCATTTAATTTATTGACATTTAATTTACCTGCCATTTAGTTTTCTTGCAAGACTTAAAGTAAATTAGTTAGGATTAAATTCCCATTAATGTTCAGTTGATTAAGTTTATCAGATAACTAAATGAACTTATGAAATACCTTTTAAAAATATGTATTTTAAATATATTTTGATCTTCACTGCTCTATCCCTTTATTCAACTTTGTGGGTTAAATCGTCAAGTTTTTGTTTTTAAAAACTGACTTGAGTGGATTGAACAGTTGACCATTTTTTTCAGTGATGTCCAAAGTCCGGCCTGACCTCATATTAAATAATTGAGGCGTGATTTTTTTCTCCATAACCACGAGTTTATATTTATGAAAAAAAATTCCAAATTATGTGCTGTTTTGAGTAGAAAATACGAGGACGACAAATTATATAGAAAATATATGACGTTTTATTGTTTACCAGCGTTGATATAGATTACAAAAAGTTGACGAATTTATGGGCTGTCATATTTACCAATTTTGATGACGTTTTATGAAGAAAAAAACACACAAGTGCAGTAATATAGTTTTTTCTCCCAACTGGAAAACGACATGAATCAGTGTACTTAAAATTTAAGACAGTTTTAATACTACTATTTTAATACATTTTTTACTCTGGCTTTATTTCAAAGCGTTGTATTTATTGTAAGGTACGTAGTATATTAGTAATTTCTAATAGGCTTTGTCATAATATGGTGGAAATCTATTAATATAATTATTGGGGTGTTTTTGGGGGACCAATTTCATAAAAATGTAATAAACGAAACGAGTCAATATTTAAATGTAGGTATATATTAATTTAAGACAGTGTCGTAATTTTACTATGCTAACAATTTTGAGAACTTATTAATTCTACTGTATTTATACTTCAAAACGTTGTTCCGCTAATTTTTTATCTAAAAATAGAACATTACTCAATGAGTTATGACTTTTTCCGGTTTTAGAAGTGACAAGCCCTATGATGGAATATGATGTTTTGAGAATCGGAATAGTGTTTTCCAATTTTTGCCCCCATTTCGCGCACGTGTGTGTGTATATATATATATATATATATATATATATATATATATATATATATATATATATATATATATAAATATACTGGAAGTAAAAAAGTAAAATATTTCGGACGATAAATATAAACTAATATCCGGACAATTACACGAACATTTTAGTTTTAAACTATTGACTGACGTGAATGTTCAAAATGTCGATAAAGGTTATTGTGTCCATTGAGAGAAATCGTGTGCCTACCATGCAATGTTCCCTCTAAGTCTAAGCTTCGCTGGTCCGTGTGCAAAGTTAAATAAAACACTCGTGTGCAAAGTTGCACAACGTCCACTTTTTGTGCAATATTTTACAAACATTGATGCGCTGTGATTCCAAACTCCTGCGTGTCGTCGGTCAAATATCTGCGCAGCCGCGCTGCTTAAAGGGAACATTGCTACCATTGTTCTAACACTTCGCTTACATATCACCTGCAAACAAAACATCCACTTCAGTATCGGAAACTTCAGCTGAGACAATCTAAAGCTATGTGAATGAGTGTTCAGCTCGGCTGTTTATATTGTCAATAAGACCCGCTCATCACTTGAACCAAATAATGTCAATACACTTGTCTGTTTGTGTTGTTGGTTAAAATATGTCATATAAATAAGACATTCCAGTGTTATTTCGATTTTCGATTAGTATTTTAATAAATGTTACTTATAACATCATAAATTTCAATTTTTGGATTTAATCGAAATTAACGTTTAATTAATCGTTAATTTGTCAAAAGTTAACGATTAAATTAAAATTAATAGTTAACAGCCCTAATATATATATATAAATATATATATATATATATATATATATATATATATATATATATATATATATATATATATATATATATATATTAAACAATATAATTTGCAATTGTCACGCACGTAGTGTCTGTCAGTCCTGACGCTACTTATTTTAGAAAGCAGGGAAAACCAAATTACTGCACCAATGCATCAAAAGGTGTTCAAATTAAAGATCAGCTGTAAAAAAAATATTATATGACGTCATTGTTTTCGCTCATATTTTAATTTTGGAAAAGGGATCAATGTAATAAGAAAAACCCGTAAAAAAACAAGTTTTTGACTATAAATCCTTTATGTACGAGAAGTAACTAAAAGAATGTTCATTATAATACGCAGCGCCAGACAATCCAGAAATACAAAATTGAAGTTGTGTCGTAAAACATGTTTAATATAATACGCACCGATCAGGAATATGTTTATAAAAAGAGCTGTCAATAAAATACGCACCTTATTGCGCGACAGAAAGGTTGTTCAATATAATACGCACCGCGACGCTCTATCTCAAAAAATAGCATGATACATAGGAATAAAAAAAATAATCTAAAAAATCAATAATTTAATTACGGTACATGCGATCGATCTGAAATTTTAATACATTGTTTTTATCATCGGTAAGAAACTGCCTGCAAAATTTCAGCTCGCTATCTTGCGAGCAAGTGGGTTAAAAATCGATCAAAAGTTTTGGCGACAAGCAAGCAAGCAAGGTCCGCCGCAGACACCACGAGTTAATATAAAGGATTTATAAGAAAAACCCGTAAAAAAACAAGTTTTTGACTATAAATCCTTTATGTACGAGAAGTAACTAAAAGAATGTTCATTATAATACGCAGCGCCAGACCATCCAGAAATACAAAATTGAAGTTGTGTCGTAAAACATGTTTAATATAATACGCACCGATCAGGAATATGTTTATAAAAAGAGCTGTCAATAAAATACGCACCTTATTGCGCGACAGAAAGGTTGTTCAATATAATACGCACCGCGACGCTCTATCTCAAAAAATAGCATGATACATAGGAATAAAAAAAATAATCTAAAAAATCAATAATTTAATTACGGTACATGCGATCGATCTGAAATTTTGATACATTGTTTTTATCATCGGTACGAAACTGCCTGCAAAATTTCAGCTCGCTATCTTGCGAGCAAGTGGGTTAAAAATCGATCAAAAGTTTTGGCGACAAGCAAGCAAGCAAGCAAGCAAGCAAGGTCCGCCGCAGACACCACGAGTTAATATAAAGGATTTAAAAAAGAGGATTTGATGATCGTTAATTATAAAATTTAAAAAAACAAAGGGGGCGCCGTAGGCGCCTCACAACCCCTATTATAAAATACTTTGTGTAAATTTCAGAAAGTTTAATATTTCGTATTTGTCAAACAAGGACAAGTTAGTTGGTATTTTGAAAAGGTCGACGCCGTAGGCGCCCTAAAAAAAGTGCATTTTTTTTATAAAATAAATAGATTTCAGCTGAAAACTTCCGTCATTTTTGACGGGTGATACGCTAGTATATATATAAAATATATTTACAGTGAAATACTTTTAATGCGAAAACGCTCAAGAAGAAACATCGTTATCCAGTAATAATAAATCGGTCCCTACAATCTACTATGTATTTTCAAACATTTGGTTTTGTCTTAAAATTATCACGAAACAAAAAGCACTTTACACGAAAATATTTTGGTTCTGGGAATGAACAAAATACCGAAAACACCAGCTGCGCCGGCAAAAATGAAGAGGGCCTTGAAATTAAAGAGAGACAGTGTTTTATTTTTCACATGAAAGGGAGCTAACCTGGGTTTGAAATCCGACACCATCGTCGGTGAGACGAGCTAACGTTGTTTATTCACCTTCCTCCCCACTTTCCCCTCCAAAATTAAAACAAAAATAAATTCATACTTATTTTTAAAAAATCCGTTTGTGTAACATTGTGTTAATTACTTTATTTATTTATTGTTTATATATGTAAGAGGAGATATACAATTTCTTTTAGTTTGTGTTAATATTTTTGGTGTACGAGTTTTATTACCTTCACACAATGACGAAGTACATACATATCTATTTAAATTAAATGTACTCTAAAAAACGTAAATGTGTTGAGCATATGAATTTTTAATATCTGTAAAACGAAATAATTTCAACACGGAAATATCTCAGTCCCTTCAATTTCCTGTTAAAAAGTCCTATATATCAGTCTTGAAATTGAAATATGTCGTTTTTTTGTATATTATCTTAATCCGGGCCTCACATATTTTTAATTCGTGGAATGCGGTCCCCTATTTTGCAAAATGTTGGGAAAACCCTGATTTGTATTGAATTCATGATAGGAGCTCAACTCCTGTGAAAAAAATCATTGATACTAATGTGTTTGTTATGTCCCTTACTAGCGCTTTGTAGAAATGATCTAGTTCACTAATGTGGAAAATACACTTGTTTAAAGTTTTAAGTATATTTCTGTGGCTACTTTTTTCGCTAGGTCGCAAAGAAAAGTAATTAAAAATAATAAATTTTAAGTAAAGAATTTATTATTTTTATAACATATAAAAACTTCTCAAAATACTTAGCTTTTAAATCCCTTATATTAACGAAATCTTGTCTATCTTGGTCTCTGTCGCTCGCGGTAGGGCGGAAATACAAAAGGAAAATGACACACTTCCCGAGATGCTATCGAGCTGAAATTTTGCACATAGACTCGTGTCATCTAACAATGCATAATATCAAAATTTCAGATGTATCGAATGTACCGTAATTAAATTAATGCATTTTTTAGTTTATCTCTATATAACTATATGTAGCGGCCTGCTTTTGTTTACATTCACGTGTCACGCTGAGTTCAGTACAGCCACACGTGACCACACCTCCCCCGGCCCCGTTTTACTGCAAAGGTGAGTTAGTCAGTTTCAGTCTGTAAATGTTTGTCGCATTTAAACATAATCAATACTTTTTGTTATGTCTCATTTATAAGGGATTTATATTCAAAAACTTTGTTTTTACGGGGTTGTTTAATTTGGATTTGTTTTGTTTTCATAATAGTTTCTTGATTTTAATTACATTTTAAAAATTGAAATGTATTCTGGCATTGACATTTTTTCTCTTAGCCATAGCCAATAGGACAGGAATGAGCAAAGCTTGTCCCAGAGCCAACTTGATCTGTCAATGGCTGGAGTGGACCACCTTGATCTGCCAATGGCTGGAGTGGACCACCTTGATCTGTCAATGGCTGGAGTGGGCCACCTTGAGCTGCCAATGTCTGGAGTGGGCCAACTTGATCTGTCAATGGCTGGAGTGGGCCACTTTGATCTGTCAATGGCTGGAGTGGGCCACCTTGATCTGTCAGTGGCCGGAAGTTGAAGTGCTAGTTCCTTGGATGTATAGTGCATGTACAAATCAGGGATATTAAAAACCTAAATTAAGAATTAAAACTTGGCTTTAATTAATAAGTTATAGAAATACAAGCACTTACTTTTCATAGCTCCAAAGACACTTAATATCAAACTTGTTATACATTTTAAAGAAATTATAGTAAAATTAGACTATACACACGGGAATCATAACAATGTGGAAAAAACTACGGAGAATAAAAATGATGACGAATATAAGGGAAAACAAAACAAGAGTTTTCTAGTGAGCCGAAAGTGGTTCCCTAATCGTAATTGGCACTCCACGTATTATTGGATATTTTGCAAGCAGAATTTCCCGCTCTCCAGGGTGTAAGGTTATCGTCTTATTTAATTTTAATTTTATTTTTAAAGTTATTCTCTAGTCTGGAATCGGACCTCAGGCCAAATGTTTGTGTGTGTCTGGTGGCGATATACTTGATCTCACAACTATCTGGTGGCGACACACTTGATCTCACAACTATCTGGTGGTGACACACTTGATCTCACAACTATCTGGTGGCGACGCACTTAATCTCACAACTATCTGGTGGCGACACATTTGATCTCACAACTATCTGGTGGTGACTGTCACATCTGATTAACATAATTTTGTGACGTAAGGTCACATGTATGGTGGACGCGGGAAGAAAGGAGCATTTCTATTGGTTGAAAGTGTTGGGCGAACAGTTGTGTGTAGACTTCCGACAGGGAAGCATGATAGTGAATAGCTCAAGATTTCCACGTTATATTACCTCAAATGATTCTTATGTGTACAATATATATGTATATTAAAGTTGTTTTGGATAAACGAATTCTTCAGTGAATTATTGTGCACAAGATTAATTACTGTGAGAACGCCTACATAGAAAGAGAAATATAAAGTTATATCGTTACATTGGTGTCGAAGTAAAAGTTCCATGTGAACACTGTACAAGAGATTTCAAGAAAGACTTGAAAGAGGTTTCGTGGAAATAAGTATTGGATATTTCCAAAAAAGGAAAGTATTCTTTAAAATAAGAAATAATACCAGCTATAGTATTTTTGAATATTCAAGTTCGTAAGAAGCTGTGAATAAACTTTTGTGGTTCAATGAAAATACAAGAAGATTTCAAAATGGCGGCATAAACGGCAGATATCCGCAGTGTATAAAACTGGATCAGACTAGTTGGTTCTACGTCACATTCGACGACAGTACAAGCATACTACACAGTACTGGAATCTGGGTCGTGTAGGCTTACTGAATGGTGACACACGGTGAACATATATAGGTCGTGACGTCAACAGGCTTAATGCTAGTTGATTCCAGGAAATATTAGTAATAGTAAACATAACATCGAACCGAGAAGCTATGGACTATTCAATGTGTTGGTGTGAATTATAAATAAAGAAACGGAATTTTTATCCATTCATTGTGTGAAGAGTTTGATTATCGCAATTTTGGATTAATGGAATGAACTAAATTGTTTAAAAACTACTCGAAAATTGAAATTTTAACCAAGTGACTTTTATTCAAAACGATCGGACCATTTAATATATTTTGTCAATCTGAGGGAGCGTATATATAAAGTATACTAAAGATCCCGTGTGAGGATTCTTTTGTTGTCTCATCTTGTCAATAACTAGATTTCATGGTTTAGACGTGTCACTTATTTGAACTTAACATTTTGAATTCAAGATATTTCATTTGGACGATTTATAACTTTATCAATATATATACATACATTCCTTACCGAATTGCTAGATTCATATTATTCAATCAAACAAAACATGGATTACTACGAAAGATTCACCGCCATAGCTAAAGAGATGGGACTAAAAGGAAAAGAAATGAGAGATTTCATTGAAGAAAAAGTTGCTGAAGAAAAAGAAAATCAAAGAATAGCTGAAGAAAAAGAACAGCGAAGAAAAGCTGAAGCGAAGAAAAAGCAAGAATAGCTGAAGAAAAAGAACAGCGAAGAAAAGCTGAAGCTGAAGAAAAAGCAAGAATAGCTGAAGAAAAAGAACAGCGAAGAAAAGCTGAAGAAGAAGAAAAAGCAAGAATAGCTGAAGAAAAAGAACAGCGAAGAAAAGCTGAAGAAAAAGAAAATCAAAGAGAAGCTGAAGAAAAAGCAAGAATTGCTGAAGAAAAAGCAAGAATTGCTGAAGAAAAAGAGATGCAAAGACTCATAGTAAAAAGAGAAATTGAACAACTTGCAGTCGATAAGTTAAAATTACAAAGGGAGCGAGACAGTAGTGGCCACAATCCTGGTGATGAAACAAATAGAAGGTCAGCACCAAGGGATACTATCAAAGTAAGAAAATATGATAGCCAAAAAGAAAAAATGGATGTTTATCTGGATTATTTCGAATCCATAATGGCTATGAAAGGCTATAATGAAGAAGATTGGCCAGCACAACTGATGACTCAATTAACTGGAGAAGCATTTGAAGCTTATAACAGTATAGCCAAAGAAGACAAAAGCATATATAAGAATGTCAAAAAGGCACTTCTATGTCATTTTGGAAAGTCAGAAAATGATTATAGAAGAGAATTTCATGAAATGAGAATCAAGATGGACAAAGATCCACAGATCATAGTACATGAAGCACAAGTCAAACTAACAAAATGGCTGGAACTGACAGCGATAGATACGAGCAATCCCAAAGGCCATAATAGACATGGTGTTAATTGACAAGTTTTTAGAAAATGCAACACCAACCCTATTCACATATTTGACTGACAAGAAAGTTCGTACTCAAGCAGAGCTAACAAATGCATTACGAACATTCAAAGACTCTCATCCGAATGTGGAAATGGATAAGAGACAAGACATATTTGCAGCAATACAAATTAAAAGTCAAGAAAAAAGGCAAGGTATGAGAAACCAGAGTCTGCCAAACCAAGGCAACAGACAAACTATTTGTTGGTACTGTAACAAGCCAGGACATATGGCGAAGCAGTGTTACCACAATAAAGGACAACCAAATAGGGTGTCACCTAATGGCAGCCCTATAAGAAAGAAAACAGAAGAAAGGTCAAGACAAGGTCATTTTGAAAGCAAAGGTAGAAGATCATGGAGAGGCAGATACAATCATGACTCCAGATACAGAAATCATGATCAGCCCTGGAGAAGGAATGACTACCAAGAGGGAGATAATAAAGGAAAAATGAAACAAGAAGAATCACAATCTAGTAGTACTGTGGCCACTATCAAGGATCATGGCACACTGAAATGTTACCCAGTGTACATCAATGATCGAAAGTGTATGTGTCTTCGTGACACTGGATGCACAACAATTGTAGTCCGTGATAAGATGGTGAAAGAAGAAGAGTATGATGGGAAAAAAGACACACTGATAATGGCTGATGGCACAAAGAGAGAGTGTCCAACTGCAATTTTCACCATCAACTCACCCTGGTTTCATGGTAAAGTTAGAGCCAGAGTCTTACAAGACGCCATTTGTGATCTTATTATAGGGAACATTGAAGGTGTGGTGGACAATACTGATGAAGTATACAAGGCCTGGCATGACAACAACCATCAAGTATGTGCTACTGTACAAACAAGAGCCACCACAAAAAGAAAAGAGATCACAGACATTGAAGTTGATGAGAAACTTGAAATAGGAAGCCAACTGATGTCCAAACAAGAGTTCAAACAACTACAAGAAGAAGATAACACAATCAGGGAAATAAAAATGAAACTTATCAAAGACAATGAAACAGGCCACAACAAAAATTACAAGCTAGATAAAGGCATATTAATAAACATTGCACAGGAAGGTACGTGCAAAAGAGTGGTTCTTCCCAAAAAGTTACAGGAAACCATTATCAAAATGACACATGACAGTCCTTTAGGTGGACATATGGGCGCCAAGAAAACAATTACTACAATAGCAGAAAACTTTTACTGGCCTAAAATGGCAAGGCAGATAAAAGAATACATCAAGGCATGTACAGTGTGTCTACGACATAATCCCAAAGATGGGAGGCACACAGCACCCATACAATCATCTGACAAGGCAAACTTTTTATTCGAGAAAATCGCTATAGACCTGATAGGACCATTCAAAAAGATGTCAAAGAAGAAACATATGTATGCTCTAACCATAGTGGACATAGCCACCAGATGGGGTGAAGCTATCCCACTGAAGCGAATAGATGCAGAAAATATATGCAACGCATTACTCAATGTTTTTAGCAGATATGGTTTCCCTCAAACACTTCTGTCGGACAATGGCAGCCAATTCAAGGGTCAGATGACACAAGCCATTATGAAAATGTTAAACATTACACAAGTACACAGCACAGTGTACCATCCACAGTCAAATGGAGTGATTGAAAGACTAAACAAAACCATCAAGAATATGCTATTAAAGGTGACAGTGGACCATGAGGACAGATGGCATGAATATTTACCCTTAGTACTGTTTGCATACAACAGCAGCAAACATGAAAGCACTGGCTTTAGTCCTTTTGAGTTAATGTTTGGCCAAAACCCTGCAAGTCCCTTAAAGAATTTCAAAGAAAGGCTTATAAGTAAACAAGATGCCATACAGGACAGATATCAGCTGATGTCAGACACTAGAGATAAAATACTGTACAGTATTGAAGCAGCAAAGCAAAGACTAATCAAGCAAAGTACAAGACATAGAGAAATCAAAAATAGACACAGACATTTGAGAACATTTGAGCCTGAACAACAAGTCCTAGTATGCTTACCAAACACAAAGAATGAAATCACATGGGAAGGTCCATACAAAATTGAAGAGAAACTTAGTGATGTCACATATAGTGTCAATATCAAAGGACATGTGAAAAAATTACATATTGACAAACTAAGAACATATGATGACAATAAAGAAGGAAAGCAAACTGTTAATGTCATCATCAAGGTAAATGATGAAAATGACAATGCAATGAAAATGAACAGTCTTGACAGTGAAAAAATATCATCTGACATACCAGATAATATGAAACACAGAGTGATCAAAATTTTTCAAAAATACAAAGGTGTCATAACAAAAGAAACAGGCAACACAAAAACTGTGACTCACAAGATACAAGTTTTGGAACATGAACCCTTCAAGACCAAAGTATACCCTATTCCAATGGCACATAGAGACACAGTAAGGCAAGAAATTGACTACCTACTTAAAGAAAACAAAATAAGAAAAGCAGTTGAAGCTAACTATACCTCACCAACTGTCATAGTAAAAAAGAAGAATGGAAAGATTCGACTGTGCTGTGACTACAGACAGTTGAATAATATTACAAAATTGGACCATGAACCTATTGGAGACCCAAGAGACATTATAGACATAATTGGTACTTCCAGAATATTCACTACATTTGACTTAAACAGAGGTTTTTGGCAGATTAACATGGATCCTGATTCTATAAAATACACTGCATTCATAGCCATGGATGAGGTGTATGAATGGTTAGTAATGCCATTTGGACTGGTCAACAGTACGGCCACTTTTAGCAGATTTATGAAAGTGATGCTAAAAGGAATTCCAAATGTGGTACATTATGTCGACGATATATGCATCCACACTAAAGATTGGGAATCACATATCCATACACTTGAAGCTGTACTGGATAGACTCAAGAAACATAATGTGACAATCTCACCAGAAAAGATCAACATTGGAAAGAAGTATATAGATTTTTTGGGATACAGAATAGGAGGCGGTGCAGTCACTCCCACTGCAGAAAATGAAAACAAGATATTTAATCTGTCTGTCCCAAAATCTAAAAAACAAGTGCAAGCCCTGCTGGGACTATGTAACTTTTACAGACCTTTTATTGCAAATTATGCAGAAATAGTTCATCCACTAACACAAGTTACAAAAACCAAAGATATTAGAAAATTTCAATTTCCAGGAGATTGCCTCAACGCATTAGAGAACATTCAGGAGGCATTCAGGAAGAAACCCATCTTAGTTACACCTCAATGGGACAAACCTTTCATTGTTTCTACCGATGCATCGTCCATTGCATTAGGAGCGTGCCTCATGCAAGAACATGATGGTATCCTACATCCTATACAGTATCTTAGCAGAAACTTGACCAAAACAGAGTGTAACTACAGCACCATAGAGAGAGAATGTCTAGCCATAGTGTGGGCTCTACAAAAACTTCAAAAATACCTTCTAGGTAGAACATTCACTCTCCTAACAGACCACAAACCACTTGTGGCATTCAACAAGAAGAAGATCAGCAACGCCAAAGTGAATCGTTGGGCTATGCTATTAGCCGACTACAAATTTGACATTAAACCTGTGAAGGGAAAGGACAATGTGGTTGCAGACATATTAAGTAGAATGACAATAAATAAAGACACTCTGTGAACTCCTAACTGATAAAACCAGAGACTATTAAAAAGACATTCTGTGAATTACTAAATGATAAAATAAGAGACTGTTTTAACATTAGTCTGTGAATTCCTAAAGGATACAAACAGAGACTGTAATTATATTAATGTTTTTATTTGTTGAACAATGGACAAGGAACAGTGTTTGAATTCCATTGGATTATTAGTTAATTTTAATAATATTGAGTGTTTAAATGTTTTAATTACACAAAATTACAGATGTGTTTAAAAGTCCATTTTCATTTTTTCAGCACAGGTAGACAGTTGCAGTTCTACAGATTTTTTCTCATTATTTCTTATGTTAAGACTGTTGCAGTTCTACAGATTTTTTCTCATTATTTCTTATGTTTAGACTGATGCAGTCCTACAGATTTTTTCTTATTGATTCTATATCCAGAAGTTGTATGTAAGAAAATGAATGTTCATTGATGATAAATATTTGAAATTTGAATATAGATATAGATTGATTTGATTTTATGAAGACCAAAAATGTTGTATTTCATAAACATTTTTTTTGAAGGATGGGGGTGAATGTCACATCTGATTAACATAATTTTGTGACGTAAGGTCACATGTATGGTGGACGCGGGAAGAAAGGAGCATTTCTATTGGTTGAAAGTGTTGGGCGAACAGTTGTGTGTAGACTTCCGACAGGGAAGCATGATAGTGAATAGCTCAAGATTTCCACGTTATATTACCTCAAATGATTCTTATGTGTACAATATATATGTATATTAAAGTTGTTTTGGATAAACGAATTCTTCAGTGAATTATTGTGCACAAGATTAATTACTGTGAGAACGCCTACATAGAAAGAGAAATATAAAGTTATATCGTTACAGTGACACACTTGATCTCACAACTATCTGGTGGTGACACACTTGATCTAACAAATTTAAGGTGGTGACACAATTGATCTCACAACTATCTGGTGGCAACACACTTGATCTCGCAACTATCTGATGGCGACACACTGGATGTCATACTATCTGATGGAGACACACTTGATCTCACTACTATCTGGTGGCGACGCACTTGATCTCACAACTATCTGGTGGCGACACATTTGATCTCACAACTATCTGGTAGCGACACACATGATCTCACAAATATCAAGTGGTGAAATAACACACCAATATATTTTCTTTACACTACTAGACTGTTGATAAATTCAATCCTCTATATCAGAAATTACCTCTATAATTTTCTGATATCTACCTGATAAAGTCTGTTTCACTGTCAGAAAATTAAACTAGAACAAGAAGTTGGCGTATGAGCGTTTCTTTCAGAAAATTTTGAGGTATCATTTGTCTATGACACACGCGCTTTCTAAGCAGAAGATAACTGCGTCCTACGTTCTTTTAAGAAAGCACATGCCGTGCTGTTTCTGGTTGTTACTTAATTTTGATGCCGGTAAGAATGATCATTTTTAGAAAACTGAAGGAAAAATGTATAAGTTTGTGGGGAGTTAAAACTAGAAATGCACGAAAAAATTTAAATGATCAAATTACTATGATGTTTACTTGAAATTTGATGTATGTATGTAGGGAGATTAAAGGAAGATTTAATGTGACGATAGCTACGGAAAAACAACATCTATCGTGGCAAGATGACGTTTTGAGTTAACTCTGTGCAATAGATTGAAATTATTGACGTCATCATCCTCAACAAAGACGAAGTCGAAAGATTGCACAATGGGGAGGGGAGCTTGGTTGTGTGCGTGTGTGTTTTGTGTATGTGTATCAGGATGACTCGGTGTTGGTACAGAGGCCTGGTTATGGGGGTGTGGTGTAATATGTTTTTACAGCGATTAATTCCCAATCCTCTGACGTCACAGCCTGACCACCAATATTCATTGCCGCACACACCGGTCAGGTGTCAAGCCAACCGGTGCGGTCGTCACCAGCTGTGATGTTACGGTAGCGGTTAGTAACAATTAATGGGCTGTCGATGATGTTGTTACTGAAGGTGCGCCCAAGTACAAGCAACAAGTGTGACGTCAAGCATTCGTCAAGAGGGGACACAACACTCTCTGTTGACAATAGATTTCTAATGTTTCCTCTCGACCTGTCTTTAATAAAAAGAATTTTCTAGAATTGGTTTATGTGGATTAACTGAAGCGACGCAAGGTGGCTTAACAACCCTGAATGAACAAACAAATCTATTATTTCTTATGAAAATTTAAATACATTACTTGGGTGAAGTTTTGGGGAAGCAATTTTAAAGAAACAAGAGAGTATCAGAGATTTGTTCATTAAAAGATTAATGTTACCTAAGTAGGCCTACTTTTAAAGAAACAACAGAGTATCGGAGATTTGTTCATTAAAAGATTAATGTTACCTAAGTAGTCCTACTTTTAAAGAAACAACAGAGTATCGGAGACTTGTTTAAATGATTAATGTTATCTAAGTACTTTTAAAAATTTAATTTCTAAACCAACAATTAGAATTTTTAAAGATAAAATTAAATTAGAAATGACCTCAAATTGTTTTTAAAGTTAAAATTGTACACAGGTGCACGAATATTGATATTTAAAAAAAACAACACTTAAATTGTGATCAGATTTCCCAAAATGGAGTGAAATCTTATCAGTCGAAAGCAGAAAAACGTGCATTTCATAGATGTTTTACCCAAGCATTATTCGGCCTTTTTAATGACTCTTTTATCTTTTTAAATCCCTTATATTAACTTCGCGGCCGTCTCATCATCTCATCATCTCATCATCTCATGGGCTGGGCGGGCGGAAAAAGAAAAGTCAAAAATGACCCACTTCCCGTGATTCGATCGAGCTGAAATTTGGCACACTGACCCGTCTGACCTAACAATGCATCGTATCAAAATTTCAGATCGATCGAATGTACCGTAATTAAATTAATGCATTTTTAGTTTATCCTTATATGAGGTATGTAATTCAAATTCACGGTTTGTTATTGTTTTTTTGCCACGTGAAAGTTTGAGCTGACGCATTGAGGCGACCCAACGAAGCGACGGTGCGCTTTTGTTTACATTTTACGTGTCACGCTGAGCTCGGTCAAGCGAATCGGTGACCAGACTTTTCCCCTCCCCCTCCCACCCACCCTCCCCCCCCCCTAGGGTTATGAAGCAAACTTGAGTTAAGACAGATTCAGTCTGTAAATGTTTGAAAATAATCAATACTGTTAGTTATGTCTCATATATAAGGGATTTATAGTCAAAAACTTTGTTTTTACGGGTTTGTTTTTTACCACGTTTTTATTAACTCGCTTTCATTCCTGTTTGTCCACAATTTTTCAATTCGGCCAACGTAAAATTAAACCACTTCTGATGGTCCTAGAGATCTCAAAATTTTACCACAGATGGATCTTGGATGACAATGCATTGTATCAAAATGTCAGATTGATCGAATGTACCATTATTAAATTATTCATTAATCATAAACCTCTGTTCTTCACTTGATATCCTTTATGTTTTATTAAATCTGAGCATTCGAATAAACTGACATGAGCGCCATAGAAATGAGCGTCCCTAATACTAACAATTCCCTTACCTAGGATTAACAACGGCGCTAGGTACGGCTTGGAACCGCAGGTAAAAGTAGTTCTTGTTAGGAGCTTACTGGTTGAAATTATTGCACTGATTACATTTTTATGGCTATTTAAGGTACCCCCCCCCTTTACTCCCAAAGTTTTTTTTTAATACAATTTCTGTCACTTTAACATGGGTGGAATGTACATGATAGAGAGTTGTGATGAGCGCCCCACTCTTTTATGTGCAGTGGATAGGTTCACGGATTTCACCTAAAATCATATAAAAAAATTATTTTTTTATTTTTAGTGCACTTTCTATATGTAAATAAAAGCGTGTTTTTTAAAATCTTTTTTTTTAAAATATATTTTTTGTTTCTTCTTTTTAGTGCACTTTTAAAGTATTTTATTTTTAAAAAATGTGTGTGTGAGAAGGGACATAATTGATAAAGGGAATGCTTGAATAATCAAAACTCCTGTTGTTCCTCTTGTAATATCATGGCAATTTAGATTTAGTTTTGTATTACTGAGCTGTTAAACACGGGGATGTTGTCATCTTTGGCTGGGGAGAACTCCGGTTGCACGGGGATGTAAACAAAAGCAGACGGATACAGATGCTATATAGAGATAAACTAAAAATGCATTAATTTAATTACGGTTCATTCGATCAATCTGAAATTTTGATACAATGCATTGTCATCCAAGATCTATCTGTGGTAAAAGTTTGAGATCTCTAGGACCATCAAAAGTGGTTTAATTTTACGTTACAAGATTTGATGGATACAACATACAACATACAAACAGTGTGACTTAAATAAAAGCGTGTAATAATAATAAAAAGTGATTTGAAACATGTTCATTAGAAAATACGGTATTTTATTGGAAAGGGGGGGGGCGCAAAGCTTTTGACGTCATATAGGAGGGAGTTCTATCTTTTTGTGACGACGTGTGACGAGGGGGAGGGGGAGAAAATCAGCCAAAATCGCGTGACGTCATTTATGGACGGCCCCAATGTTACACATCTGAATATAAAATGTTTAACGTTAAAAATCAGATGGTACTGAAGGAAACATCCACATACATCCACAGACATCCATAGACATCCACAAACATCCAAAGACATCAATAGACATCCACAGACATCCACAAACATCCATAGACATCCACAGACGTCCACAGACATCCGCAGACATCCACAGGCATACAGCACATTTAATGGATAGAGCCGTGACGTCTTCGCGTGGCAGAAGTTAAACATAGCCTGGCTATAACTAATCCTAAGGGATAGGTTTATGTGTTGATGTCACATTGCCTTGTGTCCATAAGAAGAAACAAAGGATTATAACTGGCAATTATTTTAACAGGGACTTCCGTAAGGAACCAGGGTCAGTGGCGTAGCTGGGATTAGTAGCCAGGTGGGTCACCCTTATGCCAACAACCACCAACTCTTCCACAAAGGGGTTACGTCTGATTTTTTTTAGGAATCTTTGAAACTGCCGCCCAGTTAACAAATCTAATGTCAGGCTCTTATCTTAAAGTCTTAAACCAATGAGTTGAAATAACAATAACAAAACGTTTGGGGCAGTGCTATTAACTCCTGGGAAATTTCCCAAATCGTGGGAATTTTATAAAAAGTCAAATTAGGCAAATTTATAGAAATGGGAATTTATGAGGATTTAGCCTTAAATATAGGAATATTTGAGATTGCTTCGCAAACATAATTTAATGCATTTGGGAATTTTAGTCTAATTTGGGAATTTTTTTATTCCTGCCTGGGAAAATTTGGCACCTTGAGTTAACAGCACTGTGTTTGGGGTTTGCCATCTGGTAGATTCTAGTGCTGAGTCGGTGTTCATCCAAGTCTGTAGAACTTAAGTTCTGAATTATGTATGACCCAAGTCTATACAAGTTTACAGATAATTTGATATCATACAACTATACATTTCTTAGCATGTGTATTTACACGGTCCCCGTGTTACATATCATTGAGTGAATGTTGAATATCAGGATTAGTCTACAAATGAAGTTAGTTGTCTTATGTTTTATGTCCTAAAAAAGACACCGATGGAAATCTTGCTTCGCCAACATTGCGTAGGTATAAAGAAACAAACAATGCAAACATATACAATTATTTCAATGTTTCTTGCGGTGTTTCAAATTTTTCTTAAACTTAAACATCTAAAGATTACATAATTTTTTTTTACAGCGTCTCAAAATTCCAAAACGTCCGAGAAATTTCCGAAAATTTGAAGAGAGAATGTTATTTTTTTTTAAATAAATCTTTAAATTAGACAATTTACTCTTCAATCCTCGAAAGTAATTCTTTTTATTGACGGTCGGGTAATAAAATGAGATGAATGTTTAAGAACGAATCATTTATATTCGATAACTTTTATTTAAATATACAGGTATCTGCTTTTTTCTGGAAACAATGTCTGGTGGTGGTGGTGGTGGTGGTTGTGGTGGTGGTGGTGGTGGTGGTAGTGGTGGTAGTCTTCAAATGTTTGGTTTTATATTTTTGGCAAGAACCTTTAAAAAAAAACGTTTTAAAATTGATGTAAAACAAGGGATTTTCTAGTACTTAAATAGAGGGTCGTAGCTGGCCCACATCAAACATACGGGTCCCGTCCACGTGACGTCTGCAGACCTTTGGACGCATTCCGAACACGTTCTTAAAATACACATCTTGACACTTACTTACACACTTCGTTTTGAGGTGAGCCAGGGCAAAGAAGAAAAAAAAAGAATTATGTTCCTAAAACATGTGGAATTTATCATGTCTCATATCCATGGCGGATTTATGTGAAGGGGGTCTTCTTTGTGACCCCACTTTTGTTAACCCCCATCCCTTCCTTCCGGGGCTAAGGCAGACTCCCCAAAATAAAACATAACATTTCAATATGGCTGAATCGAAATTTTTATGACACATCTCAGATTCAATGCCATCCCAAATTTCACCGTCTCTGATTTAACTGAGACGCCCATGATTTGAACGTAGAATTGTGTTAAAAATCCTAAAAATGACGCCGTTAAGATACACCTCCTGTCAGAGTCCATCAAATGGTTACAGTTCTGGTCTAAATGTAACAAATGTCTTTGTTTACTCAGGCAGTTAAGAATTTGAAAATCTATTTTGTCTGATGGGATTTAAAGTTTAAAGTACAAACTAAATGAAATCATGGCTATGTGATTTCATTGTGACGTCATGACGGTGATAGATTGCTGGTTGTGGGGCGGGGGGAGAGTGGGGCATGTTGAAGTCTTCCTGACAACAATCATGCTGACCTTGACTGTCTTGAATTGCCACTTTACAGTTTTCTCACACTTTTGCTGTCAGTTCCCGCTCTGAGAGTTGTAAGCCCGTTTTGCTGTTAGTTCCCGCTCTGATAGTTGTAAGTCCGTTTTGCTGTTAGTTCCCGCTCTGAGAGTTGTAAGCCCGTTTTGCTGTTAGTTCCCGCTCTGATAGTTGTAAGTCCGTTTTGCTGTTAGTTTCCGCTCTGAGAGTTGTAAGCCCGTTTTGCTGTTAGTTCCCGCTCTGATAGTTGTAAGCCCGTTTTGCTGTTAGTTCCCGCTCTGATAGTTGTAAGCCCGTTTTGCTGTTAGTTCCCGCTCTGATAGTTGTAAGCCCGTTTTGCTGTTAGTTCCCGCTCTGAGAGTTGTAAGCCCGTTTCAGAACAAAAGTGTCTTTCTCAAATCGGAACTAACGTCATGTTCTCTAGACCTCATCCCACTACACTGTTGGTAGAGACTTTGTTTAGTTTTCTACCAGTAATAACCCATAGAGTCAATGAGAGTCTATCACCTGGTACTGTTCCCTCTTTAAATATGTCGGCCGTCAAACAGTTACTGAGGCAACCTGTTGTAGATAAAAAATAATTTGAATAACTATCAACATGTATCCTGTTGAGAACCAAACATTTACACACGACTCGTAGCTTTACAAGCAAACTCATGATTCTCTCATTAACCACACTGCACAGGGCCTTGCAGAGGACATTGCTGAGGTCAAATCTTGGATGGCATTCAGCTAGTTGAAGCTGAATGACGTCAAGACCGTAACACTCCTCTTTCGCTATCATAAATCATCCCCTACTTTGTCTCTTCTCATTTCTCTCCAGGTAGTTATTTCCAATAACAACGTTTCACATCATCTTCAATGAGTCTTTTCGACGTTATTCCTGACATGTCTACACATAACTTTATCACTCACATCTGTCGCTCTGCCTACACCACCTTAGTCAGATCAGCTCATTATGTCACTAGTTAGTGAAATAAAAAACCAAAGCCTGTGCTCTTGTTCTCTCTCGTCTTGATTATTGTAACCCTCTTCTCTTAGGGTCACCAAAACAATAGATGTAAAATCTATTTTTTTAAAGTTCAAAAGGCAGAACTTCTTCTCCGACTCCTGCCCTTCCTATCTTACCGAAATTTCTTCTTGCTTCTCCATCGTCTGCTATCTTTATCTGCAGACAAAAACATTCGGTGAAAGGTGCACCAAAATAATTCTCTCTCATAAGACATTCGTACGGAATTGGTCGTAGTGGGGATCCAGCTTGCTTAATGATGATTCTAATGACAGCTACTGATATTTACTGTTTCCACTCCTTCTTTATGTATACATCATCATTTCCATTTCAAATGCCATGCTTTGTATTGCCATATGAAGGATATCAAATATAACATGGCAAATGATGTAATCGCACACAAATAATAAATAGCAAACAATGTGAAAAGGATATATTTTAATATAAAATTGCAAATATACAATCGCACATAAACATTAAATTGAAAACAATGTGAAAGGTATAGAAATATTATAAAATTATGCACTGAACGTTCTTATGCAATATGAACCTAACACACCACATCCTTGATGTATAGATTTCTTGATGTGTCACAGTTGAATGTGGCGAGGTGCGCAGCCAGAAATCCTGTTACGGTAACTATTCTCATCTCTTTGTATCCAAACATTTTTTCAAGGATGTTAGTCCGTGAGAGCGAGACGCCTTTTCTATGTCCATTTGAGACGGCAGATTCGAGCTCCGTGCCTGGGCCGACCAGGAACTTTCTCACCTTATGCAGGTGACAGGACTCAGTTATCAAATTTAAATAACAGGCATAGAAAAGGAACAAATAAAACAAAAACATACATATTGTGTAGCGAGAGCAACAAGGAAATACGATTTGTTTTCGTGAGGAGGAAAATGAAGAATGTCAAAGGTGTCTATTTCCAAAATAGCTTAGAATTTTAATTTTATTATTTTATTTTAAGAGACCATTTCTGCCTCTTAACTAATGTAACCCAAAATTAAAGTAACCCGTAAAAAAAAAGTTTTTGACTAAATCCTTTATATACGAGACACAACTAAACGAATGTTCGTTATAATACGCATCGCAAGGTAATCAAAAAATCCAAAATTTTAGTTATGTCTTGTAAAACATGTTTAATATAATGCGCACCGATCGGGAATATATATTTAAAAAGTATCGTCAATATAATATGCACCGCACCGCGCGACAGTAAAATATTAAAAAGGTTGTACAATATAATACGCACCGCGACAATCTAGCACAATTATTAACATGCTACATATAGATTAATAGAGATAATCAAATAATTCATTAATTTAATTACAGTACATTCGATCGATCTGAAATTCTGATACATCATTTTTATCATCGGCATGAGTCTGCCTGCGAAATTTCAGCTTACTAGCATACGAGAAAGTGGGTTAAAAATCGATCCAAAGAATTTTCGGCATTCAAGGCATCAATCAAGCAGACGCCACGAGTTAATATAAAGGATTTAATAAAAAAAATATTAAAAATAGTACCATACAAAGCTTTATTATTGAATGTTTTAGAGAGCCATTTTCTTTCAGTCAGTTCTCTATCGCTCGCTGGTATGTACGGCAACGGAAGTTGTGAAGTTCGAGTTTTTTTAATGTGAGTTCAAAGGTCACAAGGGAAAGTCACTCAGTGAAAGGCATTTCATTTCATCTATCGTAGCAAATAAAATATTTAACAAATCTTTTTTAAAAAAGGACACGCTTTTATTTACATATAGAAAGTGCACTAAAAAATATGAAAATAAAATTTTTCCATGATAACAGGTGAAATGACTGAATATAAAAGCGTGGGGCGCTCATCACAACTCTATATCATGTACAAGGCCACGAAACATAAATACAAATTTGTATGAATATGAATATTATTTTATTTATGGACTTTCAACTGATGCTTCTAAATGTAGAGTTGGGTCCTGGGCAAAGAGAGCATTCACATTCTCGCTTAGCTACCTTAGCTACTGTATCCTCTAAACTCTAAACTCTAAACTCTAAACTCTAAACCATGTCAAGATAATTTGTCGCGATCAGCATTTTAAGTTCTTTTTGTTAGTTTTTCGCATCTTGTTTGATACATTTATTGACAAGAACCGTACCGGTGCGCACTAGTCAAAGACAGAACCTTATGGCAAACAGGACAAGGTGACGGCATTTAAACCTGGACGGAAAGATTTGATGATACCAAAACTGTATTGTCAGGTCCAATGTTCTCTTTCAGCTGCGCGGATTCGCAGACGCGTAAGATATTTGACAGATGCCGCGGAGCAGCTTAGAATTACCGCGCAGCAAGTTTGGTAAAATATTGCACAAAAATAAATTCTGTTCAACTTTGCACACATTTTTTTTTACTTTGCAAACGGACCAATGAACCTTAGAGGGAACTTTTGCGGGTCCATGTTGGGGGTCCATGTTGGGGGTCCATGTTGGGGTTTTCACTCTATATTTACGACGATGAATGTGTGATTGTATCTGATTACTGAGGCAACTATGGAATAAAAAATGCTTAATTATCAAAAATCAATTTTTTAAAATTTCTTACAAGAGCTCCTTACAGAGGCTGGCCTTCTACTTCAAGCAGAGGGTTATTCTAGCACGTTCTATGTTTTTCCTCGAAGATTATAAAATTAAATTTTTGTAAAGTTTTTGTTTTAAAGAGACATAATACACCCGTGTTAAATCTTATTATTATTATTATTATTTTTTTTCACTTACATAGCACAGTACCCCAGCCTACAGCTTTATGCGAATCAAAGACAAAAAATTGAAAGAAAAATGGATATGGGGGCCCGGGCGCTGATCAGTTGCAATAATGAGTTAAATTTCCTAGTTTTTAAAATAAATTTTGATAATTAAGTTGATCTGTATCAAGTTAATAGCCCCTGTTTAATATTACATTTATAAAACTAATAATCAGCTGCACCTCATATAATGGGGACGCGGTGGTCGAGTGACAGCGCGCTCGACTAGCGTTCCGATGGTCACGGCTTCGAATCCATGTGAAGGCATGGATTTGTTCCCGGTGCCTAGGGCGTCCCTGAGTCCACCCAGCTCTTAGTGGGTACCCGACACCAGTTGGGGTAGTAAAGGCGGCTGGGCATTGTACTAGCCACACAATCCCCTCGTATGCCGTGGCTATTGAAACTTGTGAACGCTGTTTCACTTGCCCCATAGGCCATTCATGGTCTGAGAGGGAACTTACTACCTGATATAAAGTTCAAAACTCGTACAGATTTTAGTCTGGATAATGGATATATGAGTCAAGAGTCATCAATCTATGTAGAGCAAACCCACAACGGAACTAACACTTAAATATTTGCCTTTTATGTATACATACATATATACATGTATATACATGTAAAGTATTAAAGGAGATTGTGAGTATGTGATCATTAATTTTTATGTTAATTTAATTGCTATAAAATTATTTTCCTAACACATCGCATGAAAAAACACCGGGTTTATAACTAGTTAAATGAATGAAGTACCGTAATTCACGGAAGCCGCGTGACGTAAATAGCCATTTGAACAAGTAATGTTAATTGTCACGTGAGAATCACGAGATTAGTGACAGAGAGGTCACATGGGTAAAAGCGCGCGAAAGGAGTTCTGGGAGTAATGGCGGTTGTGTGGCTGATGTCTCCACGTTGTGAAACCTCAAAGTTATATTTCTGTACATAGTGTGCATATTAAAGTTATTTTTATTGACATTAATTCTTCAGAGGATTAACAAATTGGAAGATTTTTTTATTGTGAGAACGCCTACTAAACACATTAACAAGTAATACGTCACCAAGAGACGTTACATTAATGGTAGAGTTTATTTTAAAAAAGTAAATTTTTGTACAACACTTAACATTTTTTTACACTTATTTTAAAATGTGCCTCTATTGTTAAATTTTGGAATTGTTCTAAATTTAAAATTGAAAGCTCTTGAATGAAGTTACAGTCTCGGAAAAAAAATGCATTTTTTCTTGTTACGGTTAGATAGTAAGGATGGATTCTATGGGATTATAGTATGGGAGGGAAATACGAGTCAGTGAGATTTTAACCGCACGTATGCTAACATCTTTGGGGAGTGTGTGAAAAATTTATTAACGAATATTTTAATAAATATTTTATATATACCTCGGGTACGTCAATATTCAATGTTTAAATATTTAGAGCCTTGGAAAAAAATTCAATTTTCTATTTGTACCCATGAAATCTAACTTACCCCCCCCCCAACTCTATTTTCCTATGACATTCCTCTAGATCTTCCAATACCATATGTCCATAATATATCATTAAAACTTCCAATAATATCTGCCAAAACAACTGTCCATAATATTTTCATCAAGCACCGTAATGTTATTGAATACTCTGGCCAAACCTTATGCTCATAACACCTATTATAACATTATGCTCATAACACCTATTATAACATTATGCTCATAACACCTATTATAACATTATGCTAATAACACCTATTATAACATTATGCTCATAACACCTATTATAACATTATGCTCATAACACCTATTATAACATTATGCTCATAACACCTGTTATAACATTCTTATAAATTATAACACCTGTTATAACATTCTTATAAATTATAACACCTGTTATAACATTCTTATAAACTATAACACCTGTTATGACATTCTTATAAATTATAACACCTGTTATAACATTCTTATAAATTATAACACCTTTTAAAACATTCTTATAAATTATAACACCTGTTATAACATTCTTATAAATTATAACACCTGTTATAACATTATGCTCATAACACCTGTTATAACATTATGCTCATAACACCTGTTATAACATTATGCTCATAACACCTGTTATAACATTATGCTCATAACACCTGTTATAACATTATGCTCATAACACCTGTTCTAACATTATGCTCATAACACCTGTTATAACATTATGCTCATAACACCTGTTATAACATTATGCTCATAACACCTGTTATAACATTATGCTCATAACACCTGTTATAACATTATGCTCATAACACCTGTTATAACATTATGCTCATAACACCTGTTATAACATTATGCTCATAACACCTGTTATAACATTATGCTCATAACACCTGTTATAACATTATGCTCATAACACCTGTTATAACATTATGCTCATAACACCTGTTATAACATTATGCTCATAACACCTGTTATAACATTATGCTCATAACACCTGTTATAACATTATGCTCATAACACCTGTTATAACATTATGCTCATAACACCTGTTATAACATTATGCTCATAACACCTGTTATAACATTATGCTCATAACACCTGTTATAACATTATGCTCATAACACCTGTTATAACATTATGCTCATAACACCTGTTATAACATTATGCTCATAACACCTGTTATAACATTATGCTCATAACACCTGTTATAACATTATGCTCATAACACCTGTTATAACATTATGCTCGTAACACCTGTTATAACATTATGCTCATAACACCTGTTATAACATTATGCTCATAACACCTGTTATAACATTCTTATACATTATACTTAACATCTGCATCCAGGATATGATAGTAAACATACTTGAAACAAACCAATTACATAGGTCCATGACATTAGCCTACCTTCTACAACCTACATAAGATGGCCCATGACATTAGCCTACCTTCTACAACCTACATAAGATGGCCCATGACATTAGCCTACCTTCTACAACCTACACAAGATGGCCCATGACATTAGCCTACCTTCTACAACCTACATAAGATGGCCCATGACATTAGCCTACCTTCTACAACCTACATAAGATGGGCCATGACATTAGCCTACCTTCTACAACCTACATAAGATGGGCCATGACATAAGCCTACCTTCTACAACCTACATAAGATGGGCCATGACATTAGCCTACCATCTACAACCTACATAAGATGGGCCATGACATTAGCCTACCTTCTACAACCTACATAAGATGGGCCATGATATTAGCCTACCTTCTACAACCTACATAAGATGGTCCATGACATTAGCCTACCTTCTACAACCTACACAAGATGGCCCATGACATTAGCCTACCTTCTACAACCTACATAAGATGGCCCATGACATTAGCCTACCTTCTACAACCTACATAAGATGTGCCATGTCATTAGCCTACCTTCTACAACCTACAAAAGATGGCCCATGACATTAGCCTACCTTCTACAACCTACATAAGATGGCCCATGACATTAGCCTACCTTCTACAACCTACATAAGATGGGCCATGACATTAGCCTACCTTCTACAACCTACATAAGATGGGCCATGACATTAGCCTACCTTCTACAACCTACATAAGATGGGCCATGACATAAGCCTACCTTCTAAAACCTACATAAGATGGGCCATGACATTAGCCTACCTTCTACAACCTACACAAGATGGGCCATGACATTAGCCTACCATCTACAACCTACATATGATGGGCCATGACATTAGCCTACCTTCTACAACCTACATAAGATGGGCCATGATATTAGCCTACCTTCTACAACCTACATAAGATGGTCCATGACATTAGCCTACCTTCTACAACCTACACAAGATGGCCCATGACATTAGCCTACCTTCTACAACCTACATAAGATGGCCCATGACATTAGCCTACCAGTCTACAACCTACATAAGATGGGCCATGACATTAGCCTACCAGTCTACAACCTACATAAGATGGCCCATGACATTAGCCTACCTTCTACAACCTACACAAGATGGCCCATGACATTAGCCTACCTTCTACAACCTACATAAGATGGGCCATGACATTAGCCTACCTTCTACAACCTACATAAGATGGCCCATGACATTAGCCTACCTTCTACAACCTACATAAGATGGCCCATGACATTAGCCTACCAGTCTACAACCTACATAAGATGGCCCATGACATTAGCCTACCAGTCTACAACCTACATAAGATGGGCCATGATATTAGCCTACCTTCTACAACCTACACAAGATGGCCCATGACATTAGCCTACCAGTCTACAACCTACATAAGATGGGCCATGATATTAGCCTACCTTCTACAACCTACACAAGATGGCCCATGACATTAGCCTACCAGTCTACAACCTACATAAGATGGTCCATGACATTAGCCTACCTTCTACAACCTACACAAGATGGCCCATGACATTAGCCTACCTTCTACAACCTACATAAGATGACCCATGACATTAGCCTACCTTCTACAACCTACACAAGATGGCCCATGACATTAGCCTACCTTCTACAACCTACATAAGATGGCCCATGACATTAGCCTACCTTCTACAACCTACACAAGATGGCCCATGACATTAGCCTACCTTCTACAACCTACATAAGATGGCCCATGACATTAGCCTACCTTCTACAACCTACACAAGATTGCCCATGACATTAGCCTACCTTCTACAACCTACATAAGATGGCCCATGACATTAGCCTACCTTCTACAACCTACATAAGATGGGCCATGACATTAGCCTACCAGTCTACAACCTACATAAGATGGGCCATGACATTAGCCTACCAGTCTACAACCTACATTAGATGGGCCATGACTTTAGCCTACCAGTCTACAACCTACATTAGATGGGCCATGACATTAGCCTACCTTCTACAACCTACATAAGATGGGCCATGACATTAGCCTACCATCTACAACCTACATAAGATAGGCCATGACATTAGCCTACCTTCTACAACCTACATTAGATGGGCCATGACATTAGCCTACCTTCTACAACCTACATAAGATGGCCCATGACATTAGCCTACCTTCTACAACCTACATAAGATGGGCCATGACATTAGCCTACCAGTCTACAACCTACATTAGATGGGCCATGACATTAGCCTACCTTCTACAACCTACATAAGATGGGCCATGACATTAGCCTACCAGTCTACAACCTACATTAGATGGGCCATGACATTAGCCTACCAGTCTACAACCTACATTAGATGGGCCATGACATTAGCCTACCAGTCTACAACCTACATAAGATGGACCATGATATTAGCCTACCTTCTACAACCTACATTAGATGGGCCATGACATAAGCCTACCTTCTACAACCTACATAAGATGGGCCATGACATTAGCCTACCTTCTACAACCTACATAAGATGGGCCATGACATTAGCCTACCAGTCCACAACCTACATAAGATGGGCCATGACATTATCCTACCAGTCTACAACCTACATAAGATGGGCCATGACATTAGCCTACCAGTCTACAACCTACACAAGATGGGCTATGACATTAGCCTACCAGTCTACAACCTACATAAGATGGGCCATGACATTAGCCTACCAGTCTACAACCTACATAAGATGGCCCATGACATTAGCCTACCAGTCTACAACCTACACAAGATGGGCCATGACATTAGCCTACCTTCTACAACCTACACAAGATGGGCCATGACATTAGCCTACCTTCTACAACCTACACAAGATGGGCCATGACATTAGCCTACCTTCTACAACCTACACAAGATGGGCCATGACATTAGCCTACCTTTTACAACCTACACAAGATGGGCCATGACATTAGCCTACCTTCTACAACCTACACAAGATGGGCCATGACATTAGCCTACCTTCTACAACCTACACAAGATGGGCCATCACATTAGCCTACCTTCTACAACCTACACAAGATGGGCCATGACATTAGCCTACCTTCTACAACCTACACAAGATGGGCCATTACATTAGCCTACCTTCTACAACCTACACAAGATGGGCCATGACATTAGCCTACCTTCTACAACCTACACAAGATGGGCCATGACATTAGCCTACCTTCTACAACCTACACAAGATGGGCCATGACATTAGCCTACCTTCTACAACCTACATAAGATGGGCCATGATATTAGCCTACCTTCTACAACCTACACAAGATGGGCCATGACATTAGCCTACCTTCTACAACCTACATAAGATGGGCCATGACATTAGCCTACCTTCTACAACCTACATAAGATGGGCCATGCCCATGACATTAGCCTACCAGTCTACAACCTACACAAGATGGGCCATGACATTAGCCTACCTTCTACAACCTACATAAGATGGCCCATGACATTAGCCTACCTTCTACAACCTACATAAGATGGGCCATGACATTAGCCTACCTTCTACAACCTACACAAGATGGGCCATGACATTAGCCTACCTTCTACAACCTACACAAGATGAGCCATGACATTAGCCTACCTTCTACAACCTACACAAGATGGGCCATGACATTAGCCTACCTTCTACAACCTACACAAGATGGGCCATGACATTAGCCTACCTTCTACAACCTACACAAGATGGGCCATGATATTAGCCTACCTTCTACAACCTACATAAGATGGGCCAGGACATTAGCCTACCTTCTACAACCTACATAAGATGGGCCAGGACATTAGCCTACCTTCTACAACCTACATAAGATGGGCCATGACATTAGCCTACCTTCTACAACCTACATAAGATGGGCCATGCCCATGACATTAGCCTACCAGTCTACAACCTACATAAGATGGGCCATGACATTAGCCTACCAGTCTACAACCTACATAAGATGGGCCATGACATTAGCCTACCATCTACAACCTACACAAGATGGCCCATGATATTAGCCTACCAGTCTACAACCTACATAAGATGGGCCATGACATTAGCCTACCATCTACAACCTACACAAGATGGCCCATGACATTAGCCTACCAGTCTACAACCTACACAAGATGGCCCATGACATTAGCCTACCAGTCTACAACCTACATAAGATGGGCCATGACATTAGCCTACCAGTCTACAACCTATATAAGATGGCCCATGACATTAGCCTACCAGTCTACAACCTACATAAGATGGGCCATGACATTAGCCTACCATCTACAACCTACATAAGATGGGCCATGCCCATGACATTAGCCTACCAGTCTACAACCTACACAAGATGGGCCATGACATTAGCCTACCATCTACAACCTACACAAGATGGGCCATGACATTAGCCTACCATCTACAACCTACATAAGATGGGCCATGCCCATGACATTAGCCTACCAGTCTACAACCTACATAAGATGGGCCATGATATTAGCCTACCATCTACAACCTACACAAGATGGCCTATGACATTAGCCTACCAGTCTACAACCTACATAAGATGGGCCATGACATTAGCCTACCATCTACAACCTACACAAGATGGCCCATGACATTAGCCTACCAGTCTACAACCTACACAAGATGGGCCATGACATTAGCCTACCATCTACAACCTACATAAGATGGGCCATGATATTAGCCTACCATCTACAACCTACACAAGATGGTCCATGACATTAGCCTACCAGTCTACAACCTACATAAGATGGGCCATGACATTAGCCTACCATCTACAACCTACATAAGATGGGCCATGACATTAGCCTACCATCTACAACCTACACAAGATGGGCCATGACATTAGCCTACCAGTCTACAACCTACATAAGATGGCCCATGATATTAGCCTACCTTCTACAACCTACATAAGATGGGCCATGACATTAGCCTACCATCTACAACCTACACAAGATGGCCCATGCCCATGACATTAGCCTACCTTCTACAACCTACATAAGATGGGCCATGCCCATGACATTAGCCTACCTTCTACAACCTACATAAGATGGGCCATGCCCATGACATTAGCCTACCTTCTACAACCTACATAAGATGGGCCATGACATTAGCCTACCAGTCTACAACCTACATAAGATGGGCCATGACATTAGCCTACCATCTACAACCTACATAAGATGGCCCATGATATTAGCCTACCATCTACAACCTACACAAGATGGCCCATGACATTAGCCTACCAGTCTACAACCTACATAAGATGGGCCATGACATTAGCCTACCTTCTACAACCTACATAAGATGGGCCATGACATTAGCCTACCATCTACAACCTACATAAGATGGGCCATGCCCATGACATTAGCCTACCAGTCTACAACCTACATAAGATGGGCCATGACATTAGCCTACCATCTACAACCTACATAAGATGGCCCATGATATTAGCCTACCATCTACAACCTACACAAGATGGCCCATGACATTAGCCTACCAGTCTACAACCTACATAACATGGGCCATGACATTAGCCTACCTTCTAGTCCCTACATAAGATGGGCCATGACATTAGCCTACCATCTACAACCTACATAAGATGGGCCATGCCCATGACATTAGCCTACCAGTCTACAACCTACATAAGATGGGCCATGACATTAGCCTACCAGTCTACAACCTACATAAGATGGGCCATGACATTAGCCTACCATCTACAACCTACACAAGATGGCCCATGCCAATGACATTAGCCTACCTTCTACAACCTACATAAGATGGGCCATGCCCATGACATTAGCCTACCATCTACAACCTACACAAGATGGCCCATGCCCATGACATTAGCCTACCTTCTACAACCTACATAAGATGGGCCATGACATTAGCCTCCCATCTACAACCTACATAAGATGGGCCATGCCCATGACATTAGCCTACCTTCTACAACCTACACAAGATGGGCCATGACATTAGCCTACCTTCTACAACCTACATTAGATGGGCCATGACATTAGCCTACATTATACAACCTACACAAGATGGGGCATGACATTAGCCTACCAGTCTACAACCTACATTAGATGGGCCATGACATTAGCCTACCAGTCTACAACCTACATAAGATGGGCCATGCAAGGAGAATCTCATAAATCAGTTGAACCGGTAAAGCTCACCGAAGCCTTGGGTTAGGGCCTCACTGAAAACTTACTGACGGTTCCCATATTTAAAATATCCTACCCTGTCCCACCAATACACCGTTTAACGACATTATAAATAATTTATTTCTAAAAATAATTTCTGAGAGATTTATTTTAGTTATATTAAATTGTGTTTTTTTAACGGAGATAAAAAGTACTATGTATTTTGTGTGACTTTATATAAAATAAAACAATAATTTTATAAAATATAGTTTTTTCAATGTGTGTTACTGCGTGTTATTGACATCTAAAGTACATTCCTTACTGTCACTTTGCAAATACTCCAGTCGTTTACATTAGGCAAACCGTTTCTGCATCACTGTCGTGAACGATCATTAAATAACAAGGTGGCTCTCAAAAAAGTCCAACTTGGACTCTATACAAAGAGCTCTGTGCAGTTTAAGGAGGTAACTTCGGTAGTCTTTGGTATTTTGAGGTTGATGGTTGTCTGCATTAACATGAATACAATACAGTTTGAAGTTGTTAAATGTCTAAAAAAAGTTGATAGTTGTCTACCCTCTTAGGGCCCAATTATGTCTTTTATTTATTTGTTGTTTTGTTTATTTTCCATATTGTGGATTCAGCGGTTTGATATTGTTACAAAAATCTAACTATGTGTAAGAAATAAATTGTGTGTATATACATCGATGTTATGTGTCATGAGAACGTAGAGTTAGAGAGCTCTTGACACATTAAATACGTCATTGAATTAAGGTTAAATTAATGTACAATAAATACGTCATTGAATTAAGGTTAAATTAATGTACAAAAAGGTGAGCGGACGCTAAAGAAATTATGTAACAATTTGATGTTAACTACGTTGAGTGATCGCAATTAAGTAAAGAAATTACGATTAACCTGCAATCAAGCATTCTGTCACTGACTCTGTTCTGTAATGCTTGGTAAACATGTTGATTTCATCGGCGGTTCACCTCGTGGTCGCCTTTGGGGAGCTGTCGCCCTTATTAGTCTTTCCACGACGAAAACTTGCTTTTAAAAACAATCCTTCCTTGAGACACCCCCGGAGTCCCGGAGTCCCGAGTCTTACCTGAGCTTGTCCGTGACAGTTGTCATCAGGGTCACTGTCTAACGTCCGGGTTTTTCACAACCCCTCCCCCCCACCCTCCCCCACACCGAAATGACAGCGGTGTTCTGCTCAGTTGCATGGGGCTGGAATTATATTACCGTGTACACATACACCTTCTAGAAAGAGTGAGAGATAGGGAGAGGGAGAGAGAGAGAGAAGAAGAAGAAGAGACAGAGATGAAAGGGTGTATTTTTTAATGGACAAAGCAGATTTTACAAGCACCTCTTGAAATTTGAGAAGTCAGACTGTTTTGTAAAAATAGTGATTCTAAACTTTCCAAAGGATTTAAATATAAGCTTAAGCGGGGACGAAAGTCAAGACGACTCTATGAAAATTGTTCTGTACAAGTTGTTGAACCTTGGTAAGTTGTTCTATGTTTGAATTATTTTTAAAAATAATTCTTTAAAAAAACAACCGTGTCTTTGCTTGTTTACTTGTTTTGTGGTTTTTGTAGTTAAATTAAATGGAAGTTCTGGCGCTAACATGTTCTTGTAATAAAATCGAAACTGGTAATAAAATCTTAATTTGTATCTTGTAGTTGTAGTAAAATCGTTATCCTCATTTATTTCATCAGTTTCATCTTTGTATTTGGGGTGAGGGCGTACAAAAAGGTAGTAGCAGCACCACGCCCCAACGACGATAGTTTCCAGCTATTCACTAAATGTTCGAGTAGGAAGTCAGCTAGCTGCACCACCCCCACCACGATAGTTTCCAGCTATTCACTAAAGGTTCGAGTAGGAAGTTTGCTGAGTTCACCATGTTTAAGTCAATATCCCAGAGGGGAAAATACTTTTAGCGGATTTCATCGCGTTAAAATAAATATTGCAGCATTCTCTCTAACAGAAATATTTATCCGGGACTGTTAGGAAAAGTTAAATGCTCTCCTCACATTACAATTTATCTGTTTTTGGATAACAACGCAGTTTTAATTATATTTTGTGTATTAGTTTTATTTGTTTTTGTCTATAATGTAGCTCATTTAAAGGGCAAATAATGATTGAAACCGCAAGTCCCGGGTTTAATTAATGATTGCTTTGATCAGGGCCGGTCTTAGGCAGCTGCAACCTATGCGGCCGCAGTGGGCCCCGCGCTTTGTTTAGGCCCCGCGTATCTTAATTTTCACTTATTATCTTTATTATTTCCTTTTCCTGATCCAAACTGGGCACCGCGAAATCCGCTTCGCATACTAAGCTGCATAGGGCCCCGCAGTTGATAAGACCGGCCCTGCTTTTGATGAACAGCTTAGCTGCTCTATGCCCCATGGGTTCATTCGTGGTATGATGACAAATTTTGAGACGAGCTGAGGGCAGATTAACATGTTTGACGCTGTGGATAGCAGTTCCCAAAAACTTTAAGAAAAAAAAAGATTCCAATGACTTAGGGAAGACTGTGCAAAGACAAAGGATATTATGAAATAGAAGTGTGAAATTCGTACCTAGACACGGGGCAATTACATTTTCAACTGCTTTCGCGTCCTTTCTACCCATGTGACCTCTCTGTCACTAATCTCGAGGTTCTCACGTGAAAGTCCGAAACCCTCGTGTTGAATTTTCACTACCGCCAGGTATAAGTCGTACCGGCATGAGATACCGCCAGGCATCAGTCGTACCGGCATGAGATACCGCCAGGCATCAGTCGTACCGGCATGAGATACCGCCAGGCATCAGTCGTACCGGCATGAGATACCGCCAGGCATCAGTCGTACCGGCATGAGATACCGCCAGGCATCAGTCGTACCGGCATGAGATACCGCCAGGCATCAGTCGTACCGGCATGAGATACCGCCAGGCATCAGTCGTACCGGCATGAGATACCGCCAGGCATCAGTCGTACCGGCATGAGATACCGCCAGGCATCAGTCGTACCGGCATGAGATACCGCCAGGCATCAGTCGTACCGGCATGAGATACCGCCAGGCATCAGTCGTACCGGCATGAGATACCGCCAGGCATCAGTCGTACCGGCATGAGATACCGCCAGGCATCAGTCGTACCGGCATGAGATACCGCCAGGCATCAGTCGTACCGGCATGAGATACCGCCAGGCATCAGTCGTACCGGCATGAGATACCGCCAGGCATCAGTCGTACCGGCATGAGATACCGCCAGGCATCAGTCGTACCGGCATGAGATACCGCCAGGCATCAGTCGTACCGGCATGAGATACCGCCAGGCATCAGTCGTACCGGCATGAGATACCGCCAGGCATCAGTCGTACCGGCATGAGATACCGCCAGGCATCAGTCGTACCGGCATGAGATACCGCCAGGCATCAGTCGTACCGGCATGAGATACCGCCAGGCATCAGTCGTACCGGCATGAGATACCGCCAGGCATCAGTCGTACCGGCATGAGATACCGCCAGGCATCAGTCGTACCGGCATGAGATACCGCCAGGCATCAGTCGTACCGGCATGAGATACCGCCAGGCATCAGTCGTACCGGCATGAGATACCGCCAGGCATCAGTCGTACCGGCATGAGATACCGCCAGGCATCAGTCGTACCGGCATGAGATACCGCCAGGCATCAGTCGTACCGGCATGAGATACCGCCAGGCATCAGTCGTACCGGCATGAGATACCGCCAGGCATCAGTCGTACCGGCATGAGATACCGCCAGGTATCAGTCGTACCGGCATGAGATACCGCCAGGTATCAGTCGTACCGGCATGAGATACCGCCAGGTATCAGTCGTACCGGCATGAGATACCGCCAGGTATCAGTCGTACCGGCATGAGATACCGCCAGGTATCAGTCGTACCGGCATGAGATACCGCCAGGTATCAGTCGTACTGGCATGAGAGATGTGACAGAAAAAAAAATGTGTGTGAGACTACAATCAGTCTTTTAGATAAATATATTTTCGACTAAAACAGGGTATGTATAGTAAAACAAGGTATGTATAGTAAAACAAGGTATGTATAGTAAAACAAGGTATGTATAGTAAAACAAGATATGTATAGTAAAACAAGGTATGTATAGTAAAACAGGGTATGGGTATGTATAGTAAAACAAGGTATGTATAGTAAAACCGGGTATGGGTATGTATAGTAAAACAGGGTATGGGTATGTATAGTAAAACAGGGTATGGGTATGTATAGTAAAACAGGGTATGGGTATGTATAGTAAAACAGGGTATGGGTATGTATAGTAAAACAGGGTATGGGTATGTATAGTAAAACAGGGTATGGGTATGTATAGGCCTGACAAAACGTCACAGAACAACGAAAGTTTCGGCACCTTTGGCAGCTATGTATTTTGTCGATTATGATTTGTGGCCAAATTATGTCACATATATAAAACACGCCTCAATTTGTCGTGACAATAAAAATTATTTGACCTTAACTCCTGGTACAAGACCGATCCCCCATTAATTTCATCCAGGTAAAGCAGTCGATATGAAATGGAGAAATCTCGGCGTTAAAATTAAAGAGTTATCAAAAGTAAAAACGTGAAGAACGTTGTAGGAAAGAAACTTCCTATTTCCCCTGTAATTCCAAGTAAACATGCGCCTTGTTGTTGATTTCTCGTCATGCTCCGCTGACTTTTATGACTTTCATATTGACGTTATCATGTGTCCCGATCTAACAGCCAGATAGACGAGTGTAAGATTTTAAATGAAATCCTGTTCAACGTAACATAATGACGCAGCGTTTATTTGTTAAAACATTACGAACTTACCTTACAGCAAGGAGGTATCTACTTTAATATTGGTTTATAATATGATAATAAAAGGCAAATTTATATGAAGTGCTACTGTATGTTCATGTGGTTGAAACAATTTAACGCAGTGACCTTTGATGGCGTGACCCAATGTTTTAAAGTACATGTACTCAACAATACGATCATTTGACGCAACGTCTATTTAATCTCTCGCCGCTTCTTTCCCACTCTACCCCTCTCCCCCCCTCTCTCTCTCTTTCTGTGTGTGAGTTGGTGTATGTGTTCTTCATCTCTTCTCGAAGTCCTCAATAACTCTCTCCTAGTGTACCTAATTTTACCCCCCCTCCCCCACACACCTTTTGTCACTTTCTAATTTTCTTTCTATTTCTCTCACTTTTCATCCGCCTTTTTCTTCTTTTTATCCTTACTTTTTATAACGTGACGAACGCTATCCTCTCTTTCTCTGTGTATGTCTCGCCCTATCCTCTGTTTTTTTTGTTCTCTTCTCTTGTTTTAATTGATGTATATTTTGTCCCACTGTGTACATCCTGAACAGCGACTCAGGAACCATCTTCCCAAATGTGTTGTGGGTAAGGGTTAAACTCGGCCCACCGTTAGTGCACATGCTCTCGCAAGGGGCAGTAATAATGTTGTGACGGGGACTTGTGGGATAATTCAATCTCAGAAACGTTTGGATAGTTTGTGCCTTAGGTAAGTTTGAACATGTTTTAATGAATGTTCATTCACTTATCAACAACGGCTTCACTTCTAAATCTGAATAGTACACTGACATTTTTATTAACCGACAAGGAACGTTAGACATAAGGGAATAATAAAGCTTAACACTTGTAACATTATATAGAGAGTTGTAACGTGATATAGACAGTTGTAATGTGATATAGACAGCTGTAATGTGATATAGACAGTTGTAATGTGATATAGACAGTTGTAATGTGATATAGACAGTTGTAATGTGATATAGACAGCTGTAATGTGATATAGACAGATGTAATGTGCTATAGACAGTTGTGATGTGATATAGACAGTTGTGATGTGATATAGACAGTTGTAATGTGATATAGACAGTTGTAATATGATATAGACAGTTGTAACATGATATAGACAGTTATAACTTGATATGGACAGTTATTACATGATATTGACAGTTGTAACATGATATTGAAAGTTGTAACATGATATAGACAGTTGTAACATGATATAGACAGTTGTAATGTGATATAGACAGTTGTAACATGATATAGACAGTTGTAACATGATATAGACAGTTGTAACATGACATAGACAGTTGTAATGTGATATAGACAGTTGTAACATGATATAGACAGTTGTAACATGATATAGACAGTTGTAACGTGATATAGACAGTTGTAATGTGAAATAGACAGTTGTAAAATGATATAGACAATTGTAACATGATATAGACAGTGGTAACATGATAAAGACAGTTGTAATGTGATATTGACAGTTGTAACGTGATACAGAAATTTGTAACATGATATAGACAGTTGTAACATGATATAGACCGTTGTAACATGATATAGACAGTTGTAACGTGATATAGACAGTTGTAATGTGATATAGACAGTTGTAATGTGAAATAGACAGTTGTAAAATGATATAGACAGTTGTAACATGATATAGACAGTTGTAACGTGACATAGACAGTTGTAATGTGATATAGACAGTTGTAACGTGATATAGACAGCTGTAATGTGATATAGACAGTTGAAACATGATATTGACAGTTGTAACATGATATAGAAAGTTGTAATCTGATATAGACAGTTGTAACATGATATAGACAGTTGTAACGTTATATAGACAATTGTAACATGATATAGACAGTTGTAACGTGATATAGACAGTTGTAACATGATATAGACAGTTGTAATGTGATATAGACAGTTGTAACATGATTAGACAGTTGAAACATGATATAGACAGTTGTAATGTGATATAGACAGTTGTAACATGATATAGACAGTTGTAACATGATATAGACAGTTGAAACATGATATAGACAGTTGTAACGTGATATAGACAGTTGTGACATGATATAGACAGTTGTTATGTGATATAGACAGTCGTAACATGATATTGACAGTTGTAACATGATATAGCGATTGTAACATGATATAGACAGTTGTAACGTGATATAGACAGTTGTAACATGATATAGACAGCTGAAATGTGATATAGACAGTTGTAATGTGATATAGACAGTTGTAACATGATATAGACAGTTGTTATGTGATATTGACAGTTGTAATGTGATATAGACAGTTGTAACGTGATATATACAGTTGTAATGTGATATAGACAGTTGTAATGTGATATAGACAGTTGTAACATGATATAGACAGCTGAAATGTGATATAGACAGTTGTAATGTGATATAGACAGTTGTAACATGATATAGACAGTTGTTATGTGATATTGACAGTTGTAATGTGATATAGACAGTTGTAACATGATATAGCCAGTTGTAACGGAATATAGACAGGTGTAATGTGATATAGACAGTTGTAACGTGATATTGACAGTTGTAACGTGATATAGACAGTTGTAACATGATATAGACAGTTGTAACATGATATAGACAGTTGTAACATGATATAGACTGTTGTAATGTGATATAGACAGTTGTAATGTGATATAGACAGTTGTAATGTGATATAGACAGTTGTAACGTGATATTGACAGTTGTAACATGATATAGACAGTTGTAATGTGATATAGACAGTTGTAATGTGATATAGACAGTTGTAATGTGATATAGACAGTTGTAACGTGATATTGACAGTTGTAACGTGATATAGACAGTTGTAACATGATATAGACAGTTGTAACATGATATAGACAGTTGTAATGTGATATAGACAGTTGTAACATGATATAGACATTTGTAATGTGATATAGACAGTTGTAACGGAATATAGACAGGTGTAACGTGATATAGACAGTTTGTCAAGATTTCTCCCGGGCGTCTGGTGTGGTACGTAACGCCCCACGTACCAGTCTGTCCAGGTCTACGAGCACCGTTCTGCTCACAAAGGCCTGGACGGGGAGGCTGTAAACAATGGCTCTCACGTTGCTGAGTTAGTGAGCCATCAGCACTTTTACGTCTGCACCCCAATTTGTGCTAGCCGGTATCTTCACCACGGACAGTCGAGCAGTGGTAGTCCCTCGCAATTCACGTACTTAGTTATGCAGCTGGAGTTTTTGGTCCACCTCAACTCCCGAGTACGTTGGTGCCTGATCCCAATTGAATCTTTTCCGAGAGATGTTTAACACTGTATCATGCTTAAGTGCATTCCTTCCATCCGTGATTATGGATTCGACGTTTTATTTTTGTCTATTCACTATTAATCTTTACTTGTCGGCATTTGTTTCGATCGTATCGAGAGCGCGCTGCAGCCAGCTCTGCAAGTTCGCGACGTCTTTGCCTGGCGTCCAGATGACCAGTCCTTGAATCTGAAAAGGTTGAGAACCACTGTTATAGACATGTGTATGTGATGTAGACAGTCGTAGTGTGCTTAGGTTTATTGCGATGAAAATCAAATAAATATTTTGTTTCAGACATCAACACACTATACATTTACAAGCATCCCAATTCTAAACTCAATTGTACGCTTCTAATCAGTTTCTCTTAGTTTTTTTGTTCTTCTTTCAATCTGTACATAGATAATTGAACTCTAAAAAAAATTCGCTGATTTTTTCTCTGATCTCTCCTTACTCTTGAGGATGGGGGGGGCATGACACCCAATTTCCATTATATCTATATTGTTCAAAGTGAAGTTGGGTGGAAGGGGGCCTATGACATTGAATATTTGTTAAAACAAAGTTCTCAAAGGTGGTAGTGGGGGCCCAAAACATCTCCTCATTTGCATTTTCCCACTGTGTTTTAAACGTAGCGTATGGGATGTAGGCCTAGAGAATAAATTTTTAACCACAGGAATAACATTTATTATCACAAATCTTTTTTTTTCTCATTCTGCTGCCTATTAACTAGCTTTCCCATTAGCCACACAAGGGTGTGTACTTGATGTGGGCTATTCGAGCCGCCCTTGTAACCATTGGCGGCTTCGAATCGACTCTCCATCATGAAAACTCTCACATGCCTCCGACCCACCACTCACCACCACCTCTGTCAACCTGTTTTTTTTGTTGTTAAATTGTCATCCGGAAATAGGTTTTTTCCAAAAACTGTATTTTTAACTAGCAACAAAGCCCGTCCGGGGACGGGAATAAGTGTAGGCTGACCTGTGAAGTTTATCCTAGGACATCACAACATTACCCACCCCCGTCTGTCCAGAGACCCTATCTCCCCCCCCACACCGCCGGTCTGTCCAGAGACCCTACCTCTCCCCCACACTGCGGTCTGTCCAGAGACCCTACCTCCCCCAACACCGTGGTCTTGTCCAGAGACCCTACCTCCCCCCCCTCAACACCACAGTCTGTTTAGAGACCCTACCTCCCCTCCACCGCGGTTTGTTGAAAGACCCGCCGTCTCAACTTGCCATACATGTGTAACACGTCAAAAATACTATACCTTATAGTTGAAATAAATAACCCGTAAAAATAAAATAAAGTTTTTGCCTACAAATCCCAATGCGCACCTCTCAAAACAAATTCTTGGTAAAAAACTGCACCAAAAATAACTCGTTTTGAACCTCAGCGTAAATTTGTTCAATATGTAAATGAGATATAATTTTTCTCCGCTAGTGATTGGCTGTAGGAGTCTGTATGAGTTTTGAGGGACTAATCACTATCGAGGACCGGACAGAGCGGATAGAAAATTGCCTTTTATGATTATAGATAGGGTTGTAACTGGAAAACTCCATGACTAATTACGTAATGTTACTATTTTTAGACGAGTTTTTCATAGAGCAATGTTCTCAGCATTAATGAAAAGGTAGAAAATACGTTTGCTTATTATTTGTTTAATTTATTATTATTACTAGTGTATCACCCGTCAAAAATGACGGAAGTTTTCAAAATAAATACAAATCAGATTAAAATATAACGTAATATAGAGCTTTTCATTTATTTTTATTTTATTCATTTATTTCCCTATTGAAGAATTTTATGCGGACGCTCGAAAAGAGTTATTTTTGGTGCAGTAATTTGGTGCGCTGCTTTCTAAAATTAGTAGCGTCACGGACAGACAAACGGGACAGACAGACATTGCAAATTATGTATATTGATTATTATTATTATTATTATTTTGTTAGTAAGTTTTGTCTTGGTCAAGTTCACTAAGTCAATTCAAATTAATGTAAAACTAACAAATTAATGTAAAACTAACAAATTAATGTAAAACTAACAAATTAATTTAAAACTAACAAATTAATGTAAAACTAACAAATTAATGTAAAACTAACAAATAAATGTAAAACTAACAAATTAATGTAAAACTAACTAATAAATGTAAAACTAACAAATTAATGTAAAACTAACAAATAAATGTAAAACTAACAAATTAATGTAAAACTAACAAATTAATGTAAAACTAACAAATTAATGTAAAACTAACAAATTAATGTAAAACTCACAAATTAATGTAAAACTAACAAATTAATGTAAAACTAACAAATTAATGTAAAACTAACAAATATATGTTGAGATAAGCCGAGACCAATTACCCGGATGTTTGACTAATACGTGTATTTAAATGAAATAGGTCTAACTGAATACATGCATTCTCACCATGACAAAGTGAAAATGTCGGTGTTTCTTTAAAAAAACACACAACTAATTACGTATATTTATTCACACCATAATCATAAAGCTCCCAATATGTGTATGTGTATCTGATTGAATAGGTGTATATACATTAGTATTTGTAATGCTTTCTTGACAATGCCTGTCATTTAATTAAGTTAATGGTAACAGTTGTTTTTTTCTTTTATTATTTATTATGTTTCGAAAACTTGAAGACGATTTTAATGTTTATTTCTGTACACTCTTCGCCTGTGATAACTTTGTACATCAGGACGTAACGCCCCGTCAAGTTTGGCAATAAAACAAGGGCAGTCGACGCCCCGTCAAGTTTGGCAATAAAACAAGGGCAATCTTTAAATCCGTTTCCTGTTTCTACGTATTGGCCGAGATTCAAACCAAATAACGCAAGCAGCAAGGAGAAATGAGAATTGAAGTTCATCTGAACGTATTATGACCGCAGCAACATCCCCTCAGGGTGTGACGATGGGTTAAAAGGTGTGTGTGTGTGCTGAAGGCCGTTTAATGCACGAATGCCTGTTTTTGTTTCGCTAGAAGTTTCTGTTTGCTTTCTGTTTGTTTGTTGTTTTTGTATAAACCCCCAAGGGTAGATGAAACATTTTATCTTTAGAGATTTTTAAAAAAAACATGAAGTTTTATCCAACGATTTCATTCTTGATTGTGTTTTGTCATGAAAGTTGAGTTTTTGTCACGACTATTCTAATGCATGCTATCAAAATGAAAGATATCTAATGGTATATACACCACTTCTTTTTCCTAGCATTTTATAGGAGAACGTAGGACGCAAAGAAAATTCTGTATAAAAGGACCTTCCATAACAGATAAAATAAGATAATCTGAGCTTTACGCCAAGATGAGACCAATGAATAGTGTCATCTTCTAACGTAATCACTTCTTGTCAATTGATAGCTGTCAATAGAGAAATTTAGCAGTACCAAAAAGGAATTGCAGCGTAAAAATCTTTGTAACTTATAAGTTTACAGAACTTGAAAGCGTCCAGGACAAAAGAGGCTATTTTTACAAGCGTGAAGGGAGGGGAGGGAGCAGTAGCTAGAGGTCATACGAGGTCATAAGTGTTACAAAGGTCATAGAGGACAAACACTACCTGAATACAGCAAGTATCAATTGGACAACAATATTAAACTGGACACAGCCACAGAATCAGAGGATGTGCTTAGGTCAAATGGGACACATCTAATGACAATGGAACTATAAAACACCTTTCCACATACCTAATGTACTTTCGTAGTTGTCACATCTTTATGGATTTTCTTTTAAATTAGTATTAAATTTATTAATTTATTTTTGGCGGGAAGGGTGTGCTTTCCATTAACTGACATTAGGGGACAACTGTTATAAGGGAGACTAATCCAATGACTGGATCTATTTTACTACACCAAAGATGGTCAAATCTATACATTCACCAAGAGTACAAATCTCGAATTTGACGAAAGGGGGAAAAACTCACTTGAGGGGACAACACCCATGGCCACCAAAGGGAGACAACGTACTATCAAAGCCGTAAACACAAATCAAGTTGGTACGGTTGAAGCCCACGAAAAGTCGGGACGCCTTCGTCTGACAGTCAAACAGAGCGGTTAAATCGTTCATCCGTGTCCAGGGTCACGGCCTGTTCGCTGTCATCTTACAGTCACAAACCAACACTCGAAACTAACTTGAGATAAAGGAAGAGACGCACAAGTTGTTGTGTCATTACAACCGATTAATCAACAACGACAACCCCGTCTGTGAGGATGGGCAGGCAACTCAACAGGTTTAGAAATGATATAATGTTAGTTGACTATTGATATTAAGAAGCGTGTGATGCACTCTCTCTTCGCGTTTTCGAGATTAACTATTGTGATGTAAGAATTGTCAATTCGTCTGTTTGGATACTATCAAAGAGAATTTCTATTACAGGGCAGCCATCTTATCGTTAAGCATTTGTTTAAAGAGTTTTTAAAAAATGGAGTGTATCTTATCTTATCTATTACATACTATCCTTATTATCTTATCTATTACATACTATCCTTATTATCTTATATATTACCGACTATCCTTATTATCTTATCTATTACAGGCTATCCTTATTATCTTATCTATTACATACTATCCTTATTATCTTATCTATTACCGACTATCCTTATTATCTTATCTAGTAAAGACTATCCTTATTATCTTAAATGTTACATACTATCCTTATTATCTTATCTATTACCGACTATCCTTATTATCTTATCTATTACCGACTATCCTTATTATCTTATATGTTACATACGATCCTTATTATCTTATCTATTACCGACTATCCTTATTATCTTATCTATTACAGACTATCCTTATTATCTTATATGTTACATACTATCCTTATTATCTTATCTATTACCGACTATCCTTATTATCTTATCAATTACAGACTATCCTTATTATCTTATATGTTACATACTATCCTTATTATCTTATCTATTACATACTATCCTTATTATCTTATCTATTACCGACTATCCTTATTATCTTATCTATTACCGACTATCCTTATTATCTTATATGTTACATACTATCCTTATTATCTTATCTATTACCGACTATCCTTATTATCTTATCTATTACAGACTATCCTTATTATCTTATATGTTACATACTATCCTTATTATCTTATCTATTACCGACTATCCTTATTATCTTATCAATTACAGACTATCCTTATTATCTTATATGTTACATACTATCCTTATTATCTTATCTATTACATACTATCCTTATTATCTTATCTATTACCGACTATCCTTATTATCTTATCTATTACAGACTATCCTTATTATCTTATCTAATACAGACTATCCTTATTATCTTATTTATTACCGACTATCCTTATTATCTCATCTATTACATACTATCCTTATTATCTTATCTATTACCGACTATCCTTATTATCTTATTTATTACAGACTATCCTTATTATCTTATATGTTACATACTATCCTTATTATCTTATCTATTACAGACTATCCTTATTATCTTATCTATTACAGACTATCCTTATTATCTTATCTATTACAGACGCTTCTTCTCTACAGAAGATTATTCTTTTCAGAAATTCAGAATATTATTGCCTTCTACGTTTATCCATGGTTTATCTTTAGTCTTGCATATTTATTAGAGTTTGAAATGTTGCTAGCGTGTTGGTTTTCCTAGTTTGTTTAGGCAACTCATTTCATGCCCAAATTCCAGACGGGTAGAGCGAGAATTTAAATTTGTCTGTTCTTGCATACGGAATAAGAAACCTAATTTTATCCCTATGTCTATCTGAGGGTTGTATTAAGTTATCTTTGTGTTGTATTTCTGTGATAGAATTAATTGCATTATGTATTATAACTAATAACTACTATGCTCTTTATTCTTCTATCCTATAGTGTTTCTAGATTTAGTGATTAACTAATGGTGTTAGTCTTGTCAATTTTCAATATTCTCCAGTAATGAATTTGGCAGCTCTTTAAAAAAATTTGTTATAGTTTATTTTTGTTTTCCTTGGTGCAAAGTCCCATACATAAGATGCAGGTCTAGTACAGGTCTCACCAAAGTAAGGTAGCACAAAGTCCCATACATAAGATGCAGGTCTAGTACAGGTCTCACCAAAGTAAGGTAGCACAAAGTCCCATACATAAGATGCAGGTCTAGTACAGGTCTAGTACAGGTCTAGTACAGGTCTCACAAAAGTAAGGTAGCACAAAGTCCCATACATAAGATGCAGGTCTAGTACAGGTCTAGTACAGGTCTCACCAAAGTCCCATACATAAGATGCAGGTCTAGTACAGGTCTAGTACAGGTCTAGTACAGGTCTAGTACAGGTCTCATCAAAGTAAGGTAGCATTTTAGTTTTATACTCTTGTTTCAAAATTAATGAAACATTTCTTCTAATGATAAACGTACCTTATGTGTAACGTACTGTCATTTATGTGGTTGCTAGCATTTGAATGTTTATTTAATACTTATATGTATGTTATTATCTTTATTTAAAGCGCTGTGAGCACACTTCTTTACTGGGGTACAGCGCTATATAAATTATCAATTTATTATTATTTTTTATTATTATTAAAAGTTTCCTTTTTAATAAAGTTTAAAGTTTTGTTGGATTTAATTACATTATTAACAATGGGATACCATGATTAAGTTTTTAAAATTTATTATTACTCCTAAGAATTTTACATCGTTAGTTTGGTTTAGTTGTTTTGAATTAGTGAAATAGTTTGGAATTTTTATTTTCCTTTTCTTTGATACTTTAACAGATGATAATTTTTAGGATGGAAGGAAATATTCCAATTAGTTTCCGATTTCACTAACTTTTTCTGACTTAATTATTCTTCAGATTATGCCAGGGGTGGGCTATAGTTTTTGGCGCGCTTGGGGGGGGGGCACTTTTTGGAGCCGATCTTAGCGCAGAGCCGCACCATTTAAAATTATTATATTCTTTAGTTAACAATATATTTCATTTCAGAAATATTATTAATGATATAATGCAAATAAAAGCACACTAAAAACTTAAACAAATGTGGTCATTTAATTGAATGTATTTATTGTGCTAATGTCATATTATCTAGATTTATAGTTGCAGATTTAATTCTAGTATCAGTTTATAGGGACTAGTGCACTCTATCACACTTGTTTACAATTTTTTAAGAATCAGGAGTACATTTGCTTGTTGGGACATGAAGGAAGCAAATCTCAGTTTAAGTCGGGTTTTCTGAATGTCTTGGCGGCAATAAAAAAAATTAATTCTGTAGCAGGCCGCATTTGGCCCGTGGACCGCACTTTATCCACCCCTGGATTATGCAATCATTGGCAAATAGACTAACTTTTGTTCCCGATGAGATGCTGTGGGGTAAATCATTTATTTAAATGAGGAAGAGGAGGGGGCCCCTGACAGTTCAGGAACTCCTGAGTTAACCGTTATTGGTGCTGATTTGGATATCTTGTGTATCAGCCAGTCTGCCTGTTCATCTCATTCTCATCGTCACTACATCGATGTTTCAAATTTACAGAATGTATGAGGGCCAAAACTCTTGTGCTACACGGCGGTCTGCACGAATTGATGCTACCATAACTTTTTATTCCAATCATAAGGAGTTCGACACTTTTAGTGGGCAGGGCCGTCTAAACGCATAGGCCCGATGGGCATTTGCCCGGGGGTCCACGAGCATAGGGACCCCATGGGAATATATTTATTTATATATATTTTGTATATTCATTTTTTATTCCTGCGGCTCACTCTTTCTTTCCTCAGGGGCCCAACACTATTTCTTTGCCCGGGGGCCCAAAATGGTGTAAAGACGACTCTGGTAGTAGGATGTTCCTGAAAGTGAACCACCAGCCATTGATCATGGAACAAAATAACTAATTACAAAGTTGAGACTGAGTTTGACAATGATTTAATAAAAATTGATATTTTCAATAGAGCTCACCAGTCACAGAATTGATAATGAAGATATCGATAATAGAGATATCTTTTTAAATGTAATTGCACTTTCTGTACTCAGTTTTTCTTTGTGATCATAGACAGATTATTACTTTGGTGGGAAAACGGTGTGAAACGTACTTATCACTCCATGAAAGGTTTAATTTAATCCCTGGCAGGTCTCTAAGAATTTGTTCAACAGTTTGTAATGCCAATGTTCTCTTGAGTTGTATTCATCAGAAGTAGAAGAGGCCTCTGCTGATAAGTTAAGTTTGTCTGCACTAACACTTGGTGAAAATGAATCTCGGAAGCAAAATATAACACGATGATGACAAGTTTCACAAATGTAAAAATTTCTTTCCGAATCAACCTTTCAGACTTTGGAAAACATTCTAAAGGTCAAAGTTCGTTTTTCATACGGAGGCCAATAAAACATACTTTTTCTCAGCTATGGGAAAACGCGACAATTCACGTCTGCAATTTGGGCTTGGAATGGCTTACCTGAAGAAAAAGGGTAAAACAACAGACTATCAACATTCAAAACTCTAATAAAGATGAAAACTAGACATAAACCATTGATAAGCTTAGTTAGTACTCAATAATCGTCTGTATAGAAAGAGCGTCTGTATAGAAAGAGCGTCTGTATAGAAAGAGCGTCTGTATAGAAAGAGCGTCTGTATAGAAAGAGCGTCTGTATAGAAAGAGCGTCTGTATAGAAAGAGCGTCTGTATAGAAAGAGCGTCTGTATAGAAAGAGCGTCTGTATAGAAAGAGCGTCTGTATAGAAAGAGCGTCTGTATAGAAAGAGCGTCTGTATAGAAAGAGCGTCTGTATAGAAAGAGCGTCTGTATAGAAAGAGCGTCTGTATATAAGGTAAGAAGTTGTTGCAGTAAGAAACATCTGAGAACGTCCTCCACATTTCGGAGTGTATTTTCATGTATTATTTGTGCAGCCTTATTTGAAGGTAATTATTGTCGCAGCATATCTCGACGCTTACATGCGGCCCATCCAGCTTTAAACATCCTTCGATAAGTTATTGATTAGGCTCATACCAAACTGTGTTTTAATTCAAAATTTACATGTGTTGTGCGATGTGCTTTGCTTACACTCCAAATATGACAACTGTCGTCCGCTTTATGTGACGAGTTTGATAACAACTTAATGGATACTAAAGTTGCTTTCCGACTTGTTATTACGATTGTGCAGATGCACTCCCTTGAGTTTCTTTATCATTAGATCAACAGTCGTTCAGCTATTGTGTTGATACAGTAATCAAAAACACCTTCAGTTGTTCCATATTCATTAGGGTTTGTTCTGTATCCAACTTATTGTTTGTATTTATCTGATATCATTACTTATATACATCCTTATATAATAAAAGACAATGCTCTGTCGGCCATCGATAGCGATTGGTTCCTCAAACACATATGACTCCTACAGCCAATCATATTGAACACGTTTGCGCGGACGTTCAAAACGAGTTATTTTTGGTGCAGTATTTCTTCAAAGACTTTGAGTTATGCGCGTTGGGATTTATAGTCAAAAGCTCCCTTTTTACGAGTTATTTATTTTAACTATAATGAATAGTATTTTTGACGTGATGCACATGTATGCCAGTTGAGACGGCTGTTGGAGGGGAGTTACAACATGCCACCGAACGGTGACGGAACGTCCTTGGACAGGCTTTGTTGCTCGTTTTATATAATATTCACTCAATGAAACCTTTAAAAAACGAAATACTTAATAGACAATAAACATCGACTTATTTTTCGTTGACTCTCTTTTTATTACAGATCACATCTTCTGATGGTGGCCTCAAGATAAAGTGGACAGCAGTTACCAGGATCACTCGCGACTTAACGGCACTTCTCACACTGTAAACAGAAGGATATCAAATCAGTTATACTGCAGACAAGCTTTAAAACTACCGAAAATTTGACTAAAAGAAGAGAAACGGCAGTGTTGCTTTAAATCACGCTCATCGTCTGCGATTGGTTAACATCACCAAAATAAAAGCTCCTTCCACATCATCGTTTCCAAAATGTCTATTGAGTCAGATTTCTTCATTTGGAATTCGGAATCAAGTTTTTGGTGTGGTTAGTTTTATTGTTTTGACAGCAATCAACATTTAATGTGTCCTATTCCGCTCTGTGTATGTTGATATTCCTGGGTCCATGAGCTGATATCATGCTAGCCCGACTGTTGATACCGACAGTTCTAGTTCTCATCAAGGACGCATCCGGCAAAGATCTCGTGCCGCCATCTTGGTTGAGAATGTGTAGAGTGAACGTATCCTTTCCCGAGCCGCCAACCGAGGCCAGACCTCGCCTGAACCCGTACATCGCCAACGTCGACTGTCACATCAAACCGGGCGTTGACGACCTGTGGAAGTTGATGGATCTCCGCAACTGGACGTTCGCGAACAACATCAACTACAACACCGATCCAAACAACCGGACCCTCCACTATAACATCAAGGTCACGTGTGAGAGAGACGCCAATATCTCGTTGCCGTGGCCGATGAAAGTCCCGGGGCTGCGTGAGCTCGAAGTCCGCTCTTGTATAATGCTGGATCGCTGGGGAAATCATCTCAACAGCTTGGATCAAACGATGCCGAACGAGCTTAGGATTCTGGACATCCGCGATTCTATGTGGGAAATAGATAAGACGAATCGAATCATCAACAACTCGATAGATTTCATAAACATCACCAGCGAATACGACTGCGGCCAGGACACATCTCTGGTTGTTTACATCATACGGAACGTCTCGGACTCCTCGCAGGCAATCCCGCCCGATTTGGATTTAGGTGTGTTTTTCCAGAATCTAACTTTATCGATTGCTAAACAGCCCATGCCAGAGGCAAACGATCTCCCATCTGAGCCGGTTGATGAGGTCGCCTCGATTGGGCCGGTCAAGCCGGAGACTAGGTTGATCAAAGACGCGGAGAAAGTTGTATCGGATCAAATCACGGTGGGGGGAGATCCCGGAAAGGCAAAGCAGACTGGTCAGTCAGGAGCTACGATGGACACCACCCCAGAAAAGACCAACGGAGCATTAACTGATGAATCAGATTACTTGGAACTACTGATGAAGGCTTACAAAACCAAAACTAGCTGCAAGTACAATAATCTCAAGTTGTATGACCTGAGTATGGCTTCTTTCACCCCAAGGGATATTCTTGAGTTCGTCGTGCAAGGGTCGTCGTACCCGGTCCTGGAGGTCCTGAATTTCTCACGATGTGGATTTAAAGAATTTCCCAGGGAGTTGTCACAGTGGAGAAGGTTCTTCCCAAAGCTCACCTCCCTCGACTTCTCCCACAACAACATCTCGGCGCTTTCACTATTCGACTATCCGCCTAGAGACAACAATGAGATCGTGTACTTCAATCTAACCCACAACAACTTCACCACAGTCAACATGGAGCTCATCGGGTCCTGGGCCGGGGTCAGGAAAGTTTTCGTGGACATCCGCGACAACCCGATCCACTGTGATTGTAAGCTGGCGCCGTTCATCGAGCAACTGCGTAAGGACTCGACGTTCACCGGGAACCTCGCGCCTTACGCGTACGTGCGCCATCTGGAGTGCGCCACTCCTGAACCGCTGTCGGGGAGGCAACTCCACGCGCTTTCTGTGGGAGTTCTTTCGTGTCCTGAGTACGAATCCCACCAAGCGGAACTCATCGCCCTCGGGGTCACTCTTTCAGTCCTCGTCCTGGCGATGCTGGTGGTCATCAGATACAAGTTTGAGATCCGCATCTTGCTCTACACACGCCTTCACGTGCGTCTCCCCTGCGACGCGGATGATTTACGTCATCAGAAAACCTACGACGCGTTCGTCTCCTATAGCAACGACGACGACGCGTGGGTGTTTGAAAATCTGGTCAAGTTTCTAGAAAATCCACGAGTGGCGCAGGCGTCCTCTCTTAGCAGTAACGCTTTGAGCAAGACCGCGGACTCGGAGATTGCCAAACCTGGGAAAAGCAATAACACTTGGCAGGGGGCGAAATCCCAGTTCCGGTTGTGCATCCACCAAAGGGACTTTGTTCCCGGGAAAACGATATTTGACAATATAGTGGACTCGATCGAGGCGAGTCGTCACACTATCATCGTGTTGTCACCTAGCTTCATGAGGAGCCACTGGGCCATGGAGGAGTTGAGACAAGCTTACAGGCAGAGTCTGTTGGAGAAGTCACGGCATCTCATTGTGCTGCTGCTACAAAAAGTGAGTTGCAGAAGTTATGTGCTAGATAACTGAGATACCGCACCCCCCCCCCTTTTTTTTGTGTTTCTGTCTAATTGTGTGTCTTACCGGTGAGAATTTATTCTTCTCCCGAACGATATTCGCTGCATGTGTGTAAGTCATGTGTCAACTAGAGACTTGATTGAATCGGATGTTTATGTTGTTGTTAAATGTACTTTGAAGTTCGTTTCTTGTTGAATATGAATTTAGTGAAAATTTCGGGGAAAGACCCGCAAGAATTCAGGATTTTTTTTTCGAAATAGATTTTTTAAAATTTGGTGCATTGACTCCAGAAAACATGAACTCAATTTATTAGTTCTCACGGCTGAAATGTATTTTTGCTGTTTTATGTTTCAAAATCTACCTTACAGTTCAACTTAGTTCTAGAGTTTATTTTTGTTAGGGACTTGTGCCTTTTGCTTTTCTTTCCTTTCTTTTTATTAGTAGGCATTGAAAGAGAGAGCACTCATCAGCTATAGTTACAACTTCATTTGTATTTCTTTTGATGTAGTAAAAGATTTTTTCCTGATATATTAAAACTTCACACATAAATCTTCATTGACTTTTTTAAAACTTAATATGAAATTGTCTTTCAGGACGAAATCTTGCAAAATTAATCAATACAAAATAATTTTTATCATTTCAAAACAAGATTTGATCAGTAATTTATTAATTTAAAAAAAACAACGAATACGATCTAAATAATCTTTACTAGAAAATGGTGTTGTTTTTTGTTTTGTTTTTTCTTGTTTTTTTTTGGGGAGGGGCGGCGATAACACGCACTCCATGTATCAGGAACGACCCCGGGTGAGGAGATCATTCCAACAAAAATAGGAGTCGTGCGTAACAAAGGCTTTAATCGAAACTTTTAAAAGTTTGCTAAAAGTTTGCTGTTTCTGTCATGCGCAGGGTTAGATGCAAAGTAATTAAAAATCAAACTAAACTTAAGGCTAAATTAAAAGGAAAATTTTACAAATGTAATAAGAATATAAAACTTAAATGCCATCTTACTTTGTAGAGACCTGTACTAGAATATACGTCTACCCATCTACAAGACAAAAGATAACGAATAACAATTTCACAGATTCATTACTGGTGAATATTCATAACTGACGTGAGTAACTCCATTAGTTAAACTACTAAACCTAGAAACACTAGAGGATACAAGAACTAATTGCAAAGTACTAACAAAACAAAAGGCATTATATTCTGACTTATTACAACACAAAATCCAATACCACCATACGAATAAAAACACTTCTTATTCCATTTGAAAGAACACGTTCAAAACCCTCCTTTTTCCGTCTGAATTTTGGCGTGGAATGGGTTGCCTGAACAAACCAGGAAACTAACATAATAATGTAAAAGTACAGCTAACCCCCGAGTAAAATAAGCGTAAATAAGATAAGACAAGTGGTCTTACATTCTTCATCAGCTGCAAGTGCCTGACGCCGTGTGGTAATAAATTTTGACTTTTTGGATGTACTTAACTACGACGTGTCTTTTTGACATGACTCTGGTTGGGAAAATAAAGGGGGTGGGGGGTGGGATGGGACGTTTTTCTGTTAACTATTAGGTTACTGCCCATTAGGGTACTGCCCATTAGGGTACTGCCCATTAGGGTACTGCCCATTAGGGTACTGCCGATTAGGGCAATAAATGTTAAATAAATACATTTTTTATTGGACTTTTTACTCCCTACTTGCTTCATGTCTTTTCTACTTACAACGCGGCGGCAGTGACCACGCTTAGCTTGACCGTGTGTCCTTAATATATATAGAAAAAGGAGATACTCTATATTAGTGGTGGAAAACCTTTTGGGGCCGCGTGCCCAAAATTAAAAAAAAACAACTAATTTATAGCAGAGTTCCAACACTTCAATAATACCCAGTAATGGGGGTTAGGCTTAGCTGGCTTGATTAAGGAAGTTATATTAAAGTCGCGTGCCAGCTGATGAGGCTCTTCGTGCCGACAGTCGCACGCATGCCATAGGTTCGCCATCACTGCTATAAATGTATTGCTGCCCTTGGATGCTTGAAAGTGAGACAAACTACCCCCTTAGATTAACAAGGTTCTAAGTCGATTTTTTTGGATGAGTTATCCCTGGATATGATCCCTGTATCATGGAAAACAATATGAAAGCCGTATCGTGAGCTGATTTTGCAGGAAGTACAGAACAGCACGGTTCTAAACTAATGTTGTAACAGAATTTTTAAAGTTTATCGGTGAAAGAAAGAAATGCTTCGGTTGTCCCATTTAACAAAATCAATGGACGTAATATTGTTTATTTTTGCCAACTTACTGAAAGACATGACAATGGTTCCGAAGTATACATGACATTTTAAAACAGTTTTTACATCACAATTTTATACAATACGTTTTCGGCTCTGGATTTATTTCAACACATTTTATTTATTGTTAAGTAGGTAGTATAAAATACACATCTTTATTCTATAACTTGGCAATATCTTTCCAGTTTGACTAATTTATAATAATTAAATTATAAAATCTCGAAAATCGCGATAGAGCAAAATATCACTCTTGCTCGTACTAATTTAAAATAAATAAATAAAATATATTTGTAAAAATATCGTCTAATTTAAAAGTTTGTGTCTCAGTTCAAAGTTTGCCACTTTTGTTCATTATCTTAATCCAGCCCTCACATGTTTGTACTTCATGAAATACGGCACATTTTGCAAAAAGTTTGTACGCCCCTGATTTAAGGCAGAGCCATTTATTGTGTTCTCTCCGCCCCCCCCTGCCTCACATCAACCCCACCCTACCACATACTTTTAAGGAGAGTAACCAGCACATACAAAGGTGTCTGCAATTATTACTCAGTTACATCCCCTACATTATCTTCATCCAACCTACTAAGCAGTGTGATGTTCTAATTGGTATATACTTACCTTTGAGGAGTGTGATGTAATAATTGGTATATACTTACCTCTGAGGAGTGTGATGTAATAATTGGTATATACTTACCTCTGAGGAGTGTGATGTAATAATTGGTATATACTTACCTCTGAGGAGTGTGATTTAATAATTGGTATATACTTACCTCTGAGGAGTGTGATGTAATAATTGGTATATACTTACCTCTGAGGAGTGTGATTTAATAATTGGTATATACTTACCTCTGAGGAGTGTGATGTAATAATTGGCATATACTTACCTCTGAGGTGTGTGATGTAATAATTGGTATATACTTACCTCTGAGGTGTGTGATGTAATAATTGGTATATACTTACCTCTGAGGAGTGTGATGTAATAATTGGTATATACTTACCTCTGAGGAGTGTGATGTAATAATTGGTATATACTTACCTCTGAGGAGTGTGATGTAATAATTGGTATATACTTACCTCTGAGGAGTGTGATTTAATAATTGGTATATACTTACCTCTGAGGAGTGTGATGTAATAATTGGTATATACTTACCTCTGAGGAGTGTGATTTAATAATTGGTATATACTTACCTCTGAGGAGTGTGATGTAATAATTGGCATATACTTACCTCTGAGGTGTGTGATGTAATAATTGGTATATACTTACCTCTGAGGTGTGTGATGTAATAATTGGTATATACTTACCTCTGAGGAGTGTGATGTAATAATTGGTATATACTTACATCTGAGGAGTGTGATGTAATAATTGGTATATACTTACCTCTGAGGAGTGTGATTTAATAATTGGTATATACTTACCTCTGAGGAGTGTGATGTAATAATTGGCATATACTTACCTCTGAGGTGTGTGATGTAATAATTGGTATATACTTACCTCTGAGGTGTGTGATGTAATAATTGGTATATACTTACCTCTGAGGAGTGTGATGTAATAATTGGTTTATACTTACCTCTGAGGAGTGTGATGTAATAATTGGTATATACTTACCTCTGAGGAGTGTGATGTAATAATTGGTATATACTTACCTCTGAGGAGTGTGATGTAATAATTGGTATATACTTACCTCTGAGGAGTGTGATGAAATAATTGGTATATACTTACCTCTGATGTGTGTGATGTAATAATTGGTATATACTTACCTCTGAGGAGTGTGATGTAATAATTGGTTTATACTTACCTCTGAGGAGTGTGATGTAATAATTGGTATATACTTACCTCTGATGTGTGTGATGTAATAATTGGTATATACTTACCTCTGAGGAGTGTGATGTAATAATTGGTATATACTTACCTCTGAGGAGTGTGATGTAATAATTGGTATATACTTACCTCTGATGTGTGTGATGTAATAATTGGTATATACTTACCTCTGAGGAGTGTGATGTAATAATTGGTTTATACTTACCTCTGAGGAGTGTGATGTAATAATTGGTATATACTTACCTCTGAGGAGTGTGATGTAATAATTGGTTTATACTTACCTCTGAGGAGTGTGATGTAATAATTGGTATATACTTACCTCTGAGGAGTGTGATGTAATAATTGGTATATACTTACCTCTGAGGAGTGTGATGAAATAATTGGTATATACTTACCTCTGATGTGTGTGATGTAATAATTGGTATATACTTACCTCTGAGGAGTGTGATGTAATAATTGGTATATACTTACCTCTGATGTGTGTGATTTAATAATTGGTATATACTTACCTCTGAGGAGTGTGATTTAATAATTGGTATATACTTACCTCTGAGGAGTGTGATTTAATAATTGGTATATACTTACCTCTGAGGAGTGTGATGAAATAATTGGTATATACTTACCTCTGAGGAGTGTGATTTAATAATTGGTATATACTTACCTCTGATGAGTGTGATGTAATAATTGGTATATACTTACCTCTGAGGAGTGTGATGTAATAATTGGTTTATACTTACCTCTGAGGAGTGTGATGTAATAATTGGTATATACTTACCTCTGAGGAGTGTGATGTAATAATTGGTATATACTTACCTCTGAGGAGTGTGATGAAATAATTGGTATATACTTACCTCTGATGTGTGTGATGTAATAATTGGTATATACTTACCTCTGAGGAGTGTGATGTAATAATTGGTATATACTTACCTCTGAGGAGTGTGATGAAATAATTGGTATATACTTACCTCTGAGGAGTGTGATGAAATAATTGGTATATACTTACCTCTGAGGAGTGTGATTTAATAATTGGTATATACTTACCTCTGAGGAGTGTGATTTAATAATTGGTATATACTTACCTCTGAGGAGTGTGATTTAATAATTGGTATATACTTACCTCTGAGGAGTGTGATGAAATAATTGGTATATACTTACCTCTGAGGAGTGTGATTTAATAATTGGTATATACTTACCTCTGATGAGTGTGATGTAATAATTGGTATATACTTACCTCTGAGGAGTGTGATGTAATAATTGGTATATACTTACCTCTGAGGAGTGTGATGTAATAATTGGTATATACTTACCTCTGAGGAGTGTGATGTAATAATTGGTATATATTTACCGTGGATCAAATTAAAGAGGATTATTTAAAATTATTTCTGGCGTCTGTCTTTACACCCCATATACACCGGATTTTGTGATAATCACGAACATCCAATTGATAATAAGACCGTTTGCCTGTGTGCTTATAGGCCTTGAGACATGATAATAAGACCGTTTGCCTGTGTGCTTATAGGCCTTAAGACATGATAATAAGAACGTTTGCCTGTGTGCTTATAGGTCTTAAGACATAATAATAAGACCGTTTGCCTGTGTGATATAGGTCTTAAGACATGATAATAAGACCGTTTGTCTGTGTGCCTATAGGTCTTAAGACATGATAATAAGACCGTTTGTCTGTGTGCCTATAGGCCTTAAGACATGATAATAAGACCGTTTGCCTGTGTGCTTATAGGTCTTAAGACATGACGGTATTTTATACACAACTTTCTGCCGTATTAATAAGACTTTGTGAGATTTAAATATTTGATATTTTTAGAATTTCAAAACAAAACTAATTCATCGTTTCATTGTGTCTACACTTAGAGACATTCTTTAATCCAGTAGTGACCATTTCTCCCTTCCAAAGGTCCCCAAAGATGACATGGATCCCTTGATAGCCAGGTGCTGTAAGACCTTCACCTACCTGGAGGTCGGCGACAGTTTGTTCAAGGACCGACTCGTCTTCTCCCTCGCCACCAAAGACAGGAGTGCCAGACGGAGGGACAGGTCAGTGCGCTGTCTCGTCTTTGCCATGTGTCTGACCAGTGACTAGTTGCTTATTTGTACACTCTATTTCCGCTTATTTGTATGCTTTATTTGAGCTTACTTTTCACTCAATTTCAGCTTATTTGTACACTCTATTTCAGCTTATTTGTACACTCTATTTCAGCTTATTTCTACACTCTATTTCAGCTTATTTCTACACTCTATTTCAGCTTATTTCTACACTCTATTTCAGCTTATTTCTACACTCTCACTTGTTTTAGGCACCTTTGTCTGCTTTTATACGTGGCGCCACCTCTGTAATGGCTGGCCTGCCTATCTGCACAATTGACTTTTTTACGTTCGAGCACTCCTACATCCTAGTAGGAAATTGAGTTTTTAAAAAACGTGTCATCTAAAATTCAAACTGAGCTCATAGCAATTTTAGGAGGTACAGTTCACGAAAAATCATCTTTCTTCAATATTGTTCCATTGTATTTGATAACTCTTCATATATTTGACATAAGGGTCAAACAAGTCGAGTTGTGTGATATCAAACAAGTCAAGTTGTATGATATGTAAAGATTTAAAATAAAAAAGTAGACGGTTTAGAATCTTTCAAAGATTTAATTCAAGTAAAAGTGAATCTGCTTACGACATTTCTGAAATGATTTTGAATAAATGATGATCTTAAATAATGGACTGCACAGGCCCAACGTGTGTTAATACTTCTTAAGGGCTGGAAAATATACAAGAGTTCAACAAAGGCGCAAAAACATAAAATCTCATGTCAAACTCGTTCTAACAGTTAAAAATAATTTGTTAACATGATACTCCAATAGATAAGCGTAGGACGCAATAATCTTCTTTATAGAAGGAGCGTCTGTAAACAGATAAGATACGAATTCTCCAACTATTTTGGTACACTGGAGCGTTGTTACGCATTCTTTTCCATGTTCATAAACTGTTGGAAATACCTAATTGCTTCTACAAGCAAGGCGTTCAGACTTCAGGATAAAAAATAGTGAATATACCATGGAGCCATGTTGTGATTACTTTGTAAGCTATAGAACTGAAAGATGCAGACAAAAAGCTCAACACACGAACAGACGCAGGAACTTTGCAAGTCACAATGTAATCTTTTTATTTTCGAAGTTACATTAAAAAAAATTCCCTAAATTCTTTACAAACGTATAGTGCTCAACAAAAAAATTCTTAGCAGTGGCTACTCACAGACAAACTAATGGAATGGAATACTTAAGGGATGCTTTGACATTTGATAAAATTTATGTGGAGACAAAATCATTTTAATCGAACCTTCCAATCAAAGTTCAAATTTTTGTTGATCGAAGCAAATATGTATGTATCCATTCTATGTAGAGTAACAGATAAGAAGACATTTGGTTTCTTCATAAGATGAGATTAGTGTTTAAATTCGTGTGAGGCTTTCGGAGTTATATAGAAATTAGAAAACAGACATGATTTTCGTAAACCAGCTAATCTACAGGACTTTGATATTTTATCTTCAAATTAGGGTATTCAAAATATCCCACATGACATAGTCAGGCAAGGAATATTTTAACCCCATGAATAGAAAAAATAATTAATGAATTCAAGACTAGGTGGTTTATTCAAGTTTATGAAGATATTTAGGCTCGAAGTTACCCTGCCTAAAATAATATAATTAGTGTGAACATCGCTTACAACTGTCTTAAGTCTTAAGTAATGCAAGGTGTTAAAAGGGCTTCTCTAAAATTATTTTAATGAAAAAATTAATAACGATCAATTACGAATACACCAAAATTGTCTAATCTATTGCTATTTTGGCTATTGAGCATGTCATGGCTGAAAACATTTATACATGAAAGATTGAGCCATGAGGAAAAACATAAAACCCTAATTGAAGCCTTTCTTTTTAAAATAAAAATATATAGTGTTCTTCTTATTATTTTCTAAAATTTTTTTTACTTTATAGCGTTAACATATTTTCTTTCTTGGGGCGGCAAATTTGGTTTCTGCCCCGGGCGGCACATACCCACGCTACGTCGCTGGGCTGGCCTGCCTACCTGCACAATTGCCTTTTAAGTTAATTAAGCGTCTAATTTGATTATTCGTAACTCTTACTCTTGCTCCTTCCATCTCTCTCATTTTATCTCTCTCTCTCTCGTTCTCTTTCTCTCACACTTTCTTTCTCTTTATTTGTTTGCTATACGTTTTGTTCTTCAATCCCTTTAGGCCAGTGCTTCTCAAAGTTTTTAGTATTGCGGACCGGCAGGAATTTTTCACATTGCACCACGGAGCGGTGAATGATTTTCCTTGCACTGGCGTGGTAGCGAAATGTCCTTTCTTGGTAACTTCTGCGGACCGGCATTGGATGGCCCACGGACCGGCACCGGTCCGCGACCACCACTTTGAGAAGCACTGCTTTAGGCAGTTGCTTATCAAAGTTGTGGTCCGGGGGCCGGTACCGGTCCCTGGGTCATCTGCCTCCGGTCCGCAGAAGTTATCAAGAAAGGACCGAAAAATCTAAATATAATCCTCAATTTTCACCCATTAATACTAACCATATAGAATATGTTAATTTTTCCGCAATGAGCACATACAATGAAACAAATAAAATAAAATAAATTTCATTACGCTACCACGTCAGTCAGGAGAAAATATTGCACCGGTTCCTGGTGCAATGGAAAAATTCCTGCCGGTCCGCCATGCTAAAAAGTTTGAGAAGCAATGCCTTAAGGTACGAACGTATTAACAGCATTGGTAGAGTGAACTTGCAAACCAATAAATCTTTGTCAATAGAAATATACTTTTCTATATAAACATAATTGTCAATATAAAAATATTTGTCATTATATAAATATTTGTCAACAACAATATACTTTAAATGTCTAACCGACAAATTGTTCTAGTGTTTCAGTTTTTTGCTATGTTTTATTCATATTGTGAGAGATTTTTGAGCATGCTAGACTGGTGTAAACAAGAGCGCTATAGATGACGTCATCATCAAGGAAATAGTAAATTCATATTTTCATCTATCTGTCACCAATGGCATGATGCTGGTTTCTTGTGTAGCGCCGTTTGTCCGTACGTGTCCAGCATGCTCACCTCGACATTCCATTACCGACTGAAGCAAAGTTATTAACTTCTGTAAATCGGCAGCAGTATTTTCATACTTTGTCTCTGTCTGTAGCGATGCTATTTTCCCCACTAATTAGTTTCCTTTTGTGTAATTAACACACTAATGTTTATTTATCGTATTTTTCAGAGTCACAGCAACAAAGCAAAGATCCCAACTTTCACTCCCACATTTAGAACCCAGGTAAATGCTACATGGTTATTTCTAATGTGTAGAATTTAGACAATGATTTCAGCAAATACATTCAACAAGGATTGTGAATATGTATTTGTTTTTATCGCTGTTTTCATCATTGAGACAGTACACTCTAAGGATGTTCTTTTATTCTCAGCGTGACTACGGTGGAGCAAAGGGTCCCAAAGTCCCCCAGCCTTTCGGAATCTGGGATGTATGACAGCATAACATACGTCCCTTACGCCACCCGTCCGTACGACCCGATTTTCGGACTGTCCAATACGTCCACGTCATCAACAAACATCTTAGTGGAGTGAATCCGGAAGTCAGCAAAGAAATAATTGGACATGTCAGTTTCGTTTTAAGCGGTTCATAAAAAATGAATTTAAAAAGAATTATTTTTTTTTACATTATTTGCCATTACTTACAGATGTCAATTATCTTGTTACTTACATCACCATGCTGTCATCGCACAAAACAAATAATTCAAAGTGGCAAAAGTGTGCACCTCGTGCAACTGTATAGAGTCTCTCGGATATTCCCGTATAGACGCGAGGAATTAACCAACCAACCAATGGACATCATTGTTTTCTTGACGATGCATTATGCGAGGCGTTAACACGAGTGTTAAATTAAATTTATGACATAAATATGACAACTAAAAATCAGTCACCAAACCATGACAAAACATGCCTTCAACTGACACACCTGTTCTTTGTTTGAATGCCAAACAGAGCTAACCCCCTATTCCCACACCACCACCACGTATTTTCACGCTCATGGGTTGTATTAGATATGACCCATTTATAGCGCAAATATATTACAACAATTACATGTCCATAGACCATACTGCAAACGCTCATGTAGTATTTCAAGAATATTATTGTTTGTGCATAAAATAATATTTTTTTTATCTTAATGTTACTTTGACTTACAGGCCGACATGTTACCTTATGTTATTGCTAAGCTCCCGTGAACATATGTCATGCTGTGAAATCTTAAAATGACATATGTGAAATGTTAAAATGACATAAACATATGTCATGGCGGGAACATATGTCATGCTGGTGTGAACATATAACATGCTGGTATGAACATATTACATGCTGGTGTGAACATATTACATGCTGGTGTGAACATATGTAATACTGGTGAACATATGTAATACTGGTGTGAACATATGTAATACTGGTGTGAACATATGTCATGCTGGTGTGAACATATGTCATGCTGGTGTGAACATGTTAAAATGACATAAGAATATGTCATGGCGGGAACATATGTCATGCTGGTGTGAAAAAATGTCATGCTGGTGTAAACATATGTGATGCTCAATGTTCCCTTTAAGCTGCGCGGCTGCCCAGCCGTTTAGAATTACCACACTGCAAATTTTGTTAAATATTGCACAGAAAATGGTTCTTGTGCAACTTTGCACACGAATTTGTTTACTTAGCACCCTTTCCAACGAACCTCAGAGGGAACATTAGTCATGCTGGTATAAACATATGACTTAGTGGGTTGAAATAATGACAATTTTAAAATTACCGCATGATATTTACGGTGTGAACATTTTCTTCTGGCTTATGACATGCTGGCGTGTCAAGATATCATCATGTTTTTGTTATAGAGAATGTTGTTATTTGTCTATGGGTGAGTCATGTTATTGTTATAGAGAATGTTGTTATGTGTCTATGGGTGAGTCATGTTATTGTTATAGAGAATGTTGTTATGTGTCTATGGGTGAGCCATGTTATTGTTATAGAGAATGTTGTTATGTGTCTAGGGGTGAGCCATGTTATTGTTATAGAGAATGTTGTTATGTGTCTATGGGTGAGCCATGTTATTGTTATATAGAATGTTGTTATGTGTCTATGGGGTGAGCCATGTTATTGTTATAGAGAATGTTGTTATGTGTCTAAGGGTGAGCCATGTTATTGTTATAGAGAATGTTGTTATGTGTCTAGGAGTGAGCCATGTTATTGTTATAGAGAATGTTGTTATGTGTCTAGGGGTGAGCCATGTTATTGTTATAGAGAATGTTGTTATGTGTCTATGGGTGAGCCGTGTTATTGTTATAGAGAATGTTGTTTATGTGTCTAGGGGTGAGACATGTTATTGTTATAGAGAATGTTGTTATGTGTCTAGAGGTGAGCCATGTTATTGTTATAGAGAATGTTGTTATGTGTCTAGGGGTGAGCCATGTTATTGTTATAGAGAATCTTGTTATGTGTCTAGGGGTGCGGTTTACTTGAAATAAATACAACTCAAGCATTGGGTGGAAGTTTATTTTAATACAGCAATTTAATACGTGAACTTGAAAATACCTATGTGTAACAAGCAGAGCTATATGTTAATATGACAGAGTTGTCATTGATTTTACCAAACACTCAGTTTATTTGACAGTTCACGTCTTTTGTTCATTATGTGGTCATTTTATTTGTTAATTGAACTGTCACTGGGATGAGTCAGCTAATTGAATAAGTGTAGGAGGCAATAATCTTCTGTACAGAAGGAGCCGCTGTAATAAGATAAGATGAATACCAATTTTGTTCCCCCAAATAAACTGTCACTGTATTGGCTTTGTTAAATAAACTGTCACTGTATTGGCTTTGTTAAATAAACTGTCACTGTATTGGCTTTGTTAAATAAACTGTCACTGTATTGGCTTTGTTAAATAAACTGTCACTGTATTGGATTTGTTAAATAAACTGTCACTGTATTGGCTTTGTTAAATAAACTGTCACTGTATTGGCTTTTTTAAATGAACTGTCACTGTATTGGCTTTGTTAAATGCACTTTATTTGTTCAAATATCATCGGCTTTAGTTGTCCAGCTTCCATTTCCTGTAGTTCTTCCATTGCTTCTGTATTTGATCATTTTACAATTCCTGTTTTTTATGATGTTTAATTTATGAGTACTGTATCTTTCATATTTAAAGCTATACAGATATATATAATTTTAAAAAATCTAAAGACAGCAAATCAAATCAAGTGTAAAAGTGTTTATAGCTATGAATAGATGATGTAGATGAATGATTTCATCAAATTTGTAATTTAATACGTTATTACTTGGTAATCAGATATAATAAAAGGTTATGTTCCGTGCGGTCATCGATAGCGATTGGTCTCCTACAGCCAGTCATATTGAACACGTTTACGCGGAAGTTCAAAACGAGTTATTTTTGGTGCAGTATTTCTTCCAATACTTTATTTTCAGTTATGCGCGTTGGGATTTATAGTAAAAGCTCTGTTTTTACGAGTTATTTATTTTTATTAAAAACACACCACATGCACCCACACACACCACATGCACCCACACACACCACAGGCACCCACACACACCACATGCACCCACACATACCACATGTACCCACACACACCATATGCACCCACACACCACATGCACCCACACACACCACATGCACCTACACACACCACAGGCACCCACACACACCACATGCACCCACACACACCACATGCACCCACACACACCACATGCACCCACACACACCACATGCACCTACACACACCACATGCACACACACACACCACATGCACCCACACAGACCACATGCACCCACACACACCACATCCACCCACACACACCACATGCACCCACACACACCACATGCACACACACACACCACAGGCACTCACACACACCACATGCACCCACACACACCACATGCACCCACACACACCACATGCACCCACACACACCACATGCACCCACACACACCACATGCACCCACACACACCACATGCACCCACACACACATGCACCCACACACCACATGCACCCACACACACCACATGCACCCACACACACCACATGCACCCACACACACCACATGCACCCACACACACCACATGCACCCACACACACCACATGCACCCACACACACCACACACGCCACATGCACCCACACACACCACATGCACCTACACACACCAAATGCACCCACACACACCACATGCACACACCACATGCACCCACATAGACCACATGCACCCACACACACCACATGCACCCAGATACACCACATGTACCCACAGAAACCACAGGCACCTACACACACCACATGCACCCACACACAACCCATGCACCCACACACACCACATGCACCCACACACACCACATGCACCTACACACCACATGCACCCACACACACCACATGCACCGACACACACCACAGGCACCTACACACACAACATGCACCCACACACACCCCATGCACCCACACACCATGCACATACGAGACACACTGATACCAGACGCTCACACGAATAAATTAGACACACCCACACACACGCACTGGACACACACCAGACACACACACCAGACATACACACCAGACACACACACCAGACACACACACCAGGCATACACACCAGACATACCAACACACACCAGACCCACCCACGCATACCAAGGTATTTAGAAACTTGACGTTGTATGTTGATGAGCCCTAAAGGTACACATTGTTATGTTGACTTACAACTCATTTTGTTGTATGCTGATGTTGTGTATCCATTTATTTGTTGGTTTGAACAACCCAGACTGATCACAAAATTATAACTTTTATGTTGAAGTTGTTACATTGGCCATGTCAATAAATATTTCTCAGTCAGTTTGTCTATGTTCATTCAATGTTTTAATGTTTAAATATACATACGAGCCCAGGAGCAGAACAGGACAGCAACAGCTGAAAAAAGGGAAGAAGAAATGCAACGTAATACCGCTCCGGCGCATTGTTATGTGGTAGATGTAAAAGAGACTGCCACCTTATGATTGGTCTCCCCAGCCCCACCAAGAGTTGCCATCCAAGGAGATAATGCCATCGTCTTTCCCAGACGGGGAGATGCCATTTATATGTGTATTGTGACGAAATAAGAGTCATATTTAGAACAAAATTTACAGTTACAAATATTGCAATCATATTCAGAACAACACTGACACTTACAATCATATTTAGAGCAACATTTACACTCACAATCATATTTAGAACAACATTGACACTCACAATCATATTAAGAACAACACTGACACTTACAATTATATTTAGAGCAACATTGACACTCACAATCATATAAAGAACAACATTGACACTCACAATCATATTCAGAACAACACTGACACTCACAATCATATTTAGAACAACATTGACACTTACAATCATATTTAGAGCAACATTGACACTCACAATCTTATAAAGAACAACATTGAAACTTACAATCATATTAAGAACAACATTGACACTACAATCATATTTAGAACAACATGGAGACTTACAATCATATTTAGAGCAACATTGACACTCACAATCATATAAAGATTAACATTGACACTACAATCATATTTAGAAAAACATGGAGACTTACAATCATATTTAGAGCAACATTGACAATAATTGAAATAGAATAAACACGCTCTACTATAATAAGACATTAACAAAATCTCCATCAGTAATGAAAAAAACCATTTGAAAATACACACAAAGCTGGAATGCGTTGACCGAATTTCGGTATAAAAATCAACATTTGCGTGCTAATATGGGCTTAAATTAAAGTTGATTGAGAAAAGGAGTGTAGAAAAGGAGGTCAAAGTGACATGCAATTATAAAATAAATACAACATGAATTTATAATTCAATTATCACTCGCAATGTTGCACATCACTTTTGTTTACATAGTCTTAAATTCCTGAAAGGGGAGAAAACCAGAAAATAAATATCATAAATTGTGCGGTCCGTTGCCCTTTTAGTGCTATGACTGAAAATTTTAAACATCTGTTAATTTTGTTACAAAAATATTCATTTTTCGCAATATTATGGGTGCAGATCGATGAATTGTTTACAATTACATAAAAAAATTAAAGCACCAGGAAAGGCAACTTGTTTTCACTCACGTTCTTATTAGAAACGAAACACAGTGATCCCCCTTTCATCATTGGCTAATAACACGACACTTGCCATGAGTGTATACAATGCTAGTAAACATTTGGGTAAGCAAATAAAATAACAAATAAAATAAAAAACATCAACAAAAAAAAACAAATTTTATTAGCTGTTTTTTTTTAAAAACTTAATTAGGTAGCTTGTGCGATGTGTTGTTATAAGGAAGTTTCTAGAAAGAATTATTGGCTACAAATTATGGGGTTTGGTTTTGTCCACGTATACGTGTATCCTGCTGATACATTTATTAAGTCATAGAATTTAAGGGAAAACGATAAATGAATGGCTAGTTATACACACACACACACACATATTTTTTTTTGGAGATATTCAAGTTTAAAAGTTCAAAATTATACAGATTTCTTATAAATTAACTGAAGATATTTTAATTTTTAATAGGGTCAGTGGGATATTGTTTCATAAAACCTCTTTCAGAACATTCTATTTTTAATCCTCTATCAGATACAGAGGATAACTAAAAAATTTCAAAAATGTCACATAGCCGTTTCTTAGTAATTTGGTGCGCTGCTTTCTAAAATCGATCGCAGCGCCACCTAACTATAATTACATACATACATACAGACAACGGGTGTTATGTATACTAGCGTATCACCTGTCAAAAATGACGGAAGTTTTCAAAATAAATACACATCAGATTAAAAAATAACGTAATACAGAACTTGTATTTATTTAATTTGATTCATTTATTATCATATTGAACAATTTTATGCGGAACGTTCGAAAAGTGTTATTTTTGGTGCAACAATTTGGTGCGCTGCTTTCTAAAATTAGAAAAGCATTACATAATTACAACCATACAGACGACGGGAATTATGTATATTTAATTAACATAAGTAACTTCTCCTTGTTTGATAAATACGAAATATTAAACTTGCAGAAATGTACACAAAGTATTTCATAATAATTATTAATCCTCAAATCCTATTTTTACATCGTTCCCTTTTCAAAAATTAAAATATAAGCTAAAACAATGACGTCATATAATATTTTATACAAAATCGATCGCAGCGCTACCTAACTTACATCCATACAGACAACGGGAATCAATATACATAATTAACATAAGTAACTTATCCGTGTTTGATAAATACGAAATATTAAACTTGGTGAAATGTACACAAAGTATTTCATAATAATTATAAATCCTCAAATCCTATTTTTGCATCGTTCCCTTTTCAAAAATTAAAATATAAGCTAAAACAATGACGTCATATAATATTTTTATACAAAATGGATCGCAGCGCCACCTAACTATAATTACATCCATACATACATACAGACGACGGGAAATTATGTATATTCGTGATTTTAACTCGGTTATTTTAAGTTGTCTTCCCTTTAAGGAGATAAAATATATTATAAAAAGAAAGACTTCATTTTACTCAAATTTCAATATTAAAATCTACTTTCTTCGATCTATCAGTCAGATGTACTGTTCAAAGGGCAAGTTAATGGTTGGAAGACATGGAAAGAGATGGGAGGGAATGGGAGCATATGGGAGGAGATGGGAGAATGGGGAGAGAAGCTCAGCTTGACACGTAACATTATGCTACGATAAAGTGAGGTGGCACTGCAATACTATTATGAATGTAGGTTATTTATTGATAACAATTGTGATACCAGAAATATAAAAGTACATTTTTTATTTGAAATTTTATTTTTGTTTCCTCGCTGTTTTCTCATTGCATGATTTATAAATGTAAAAACCTTGGATGTTGAGAAAATAATTGGAGATATTGGAGACTTTTCGAAGTACGTCACAATATCCGCGAGGTAAGTTCAATCCAGTTATTGCATTATCTGACATCATAAAGAATTATACAATGTTCCATCTTCCTGTAAAGATCTTATTACTATAACATAAGACTTTCACGTTAAACAATGTTCATCTCACGTCTCTTGGCAGTTGAGTGAATCTGCTGCTGAACTGCAAGTCCAGTCTTCAACGACGTCATTTCTGCTGTGCGCCGATCATTCTTTGCGCAGCGTAGCACTTCTCTTATTGCTACGTGCCAGTGAATGGGGCAGAGGTCAGGGGACACTGCTATACTCAGACCATGCTGGAAAGTGTCACAGTTCATGGCACGAAGATTGCGAACTTCTCTGAACTAACGGAGGAGGAGAGGAAGCAACCATTATACGGTCAGAATTTGCACTAAAGGGGTATGAGGACAGATTTTTAGTTATTATTATGGATTAAACGATGCATCTATAAATCATGTACAACACCAATCAGCTAATAGCTGGAAGTTAAATAAATCCAAAAGATTCATTACTTTTGGTTGTGGAGGGATTATATGCTGATTAAAGTGAAAGTTCATATCGCCTAATACAATTTAAGTAACAGACGGTATGGGGTAATGATTTAAAAGTTCCGAGAATTCTTGATGAAAAACGACGTCCTACTGGGGAAAATGAGGTGAATGCACTAAACGGAGGTCTTCTTTGTGACCCCACATTTGTTAACCCCCATCCCTTCCTTCCGGTGTTGCAACAGACTCCACAAAAAAAACATAACATTTTAATATGAATGAATAGCAATTTATATGAGACATCTAAGATTCAATGCCATCCCAAATTTCACCGTTTCAAATTTCATTGAGACGCCCATGATTTGAACGTAGAATCGTGGTAAACATCCAAAAAAAAACGACGCAGTTAACATAAACACCATGTCTTGTCGATCACATGATTACAGCTCGGTTCTAAACGTAACAAATGTCTTTGTTTACTTAGGTGGTTAACAATTAAGAAATCTATTTTGTCTGATGGGATTTAAAGTAGAAACTAAAGGTAATCATAGTTATTTGAGGTTATGACGGTGAGAAATTGTTGATTTTGGGGCGTGGGAAGAGTGGGGGATGTCGAAGTCTTCATGGCAACACGAGTTGCTGACATTCATGCTGAGCTTGACTGTCTTGAATTTCAACTTTACAGTTGTCTCCCACTTCTGCTGTTAGTTCACGCTCAGTTAGTTGTAAGTAGGGGTGTAGAGTGTAGAGGAATCAAATTTTTGAAATCCGCCGAAGCCAGAGCCGGAGATGGATTTGTAAAAATGGCTGGATTCCGGATTCCCGGAGCTGGAACTATTATAAATATATAGGTCTATATATTTTATGGCTCTACCGCCCAGCCGGATTTGGCCGGATTTTTTAGACGAATTCTGCCGGAGCCGAAGCCGAAGCCGGAGCCGGATTTGTAAAAATGGCCGGATTCCGGATTTACCGGAGCCGGAATAGAAATTCGGTACACCCTAGTTGTAAGCCTGTTTCAGAACACGCAGGTCAAAAGTGTCATTCTCAATTCGAAACTGACGTCATGTTCTCTAGACACCATCCCACTACACTGTTGGTAGAGACGTTGTTTAGTCTTCTACCAACAATAACCCACATAGTCAATTAGAGCCTATCATCTGGTACTGTTCCCTCTTTAAATATGTCAGACGTCACATAACAGTTCCTGGAGAAACCTGTTTGTAGATAAAATAATTTGAATAACTATCAACCTGTTGAGAACCAATCATTTGCACACGACTCGCAGCTTTACAAGCAAACCCATCATTCTCTCATTAACTCCACTCCCTGGGCCTTGCAGCGGACATTGCTGAAGTTAAGTCTTGGATGACATTCAACCAGGGCCGGTTTTAGGCCACTGCAAACTATTTGGCCGTTGTGGGACCAGCGTTTTCACAGGCCCCGACTATCTTAATTTTCACTTATTATTCTTATTAATTCCTTATCCTTACCCACACTGGGCCCCACGCAACCCTTTTCGCATACCAAGCAGCATAGGGCCCCGCAAATGCTAAGACCGGCCCTGCATTCACCTAGTTTAAGCTGAATGACGTCAAGACCGAAGCACTCCTCTTTGGCAAATATAAATCATCCTCTATTTTGTTTCTTCCCACTTCTCTCCAGGTGTATTTGTGTGTCCCATAACCTTTTTTCGAGGTCGTAGGGGGTTCTAATGTTTCTCCGGCTTAGTAGAACTTGGCGGCGCCCATCCCTCTCCAGGTTAGAGGAGGACTTTCTTAGCGCTAGTCATTCATCAACAATTTTATAGTGGCTTTAACGTGGGTTAGATCCCACGCCCCTCAGCTTGTGAGGCAAGCGCAGTATTGACTTCGCTATCCAGGTAGTTATTTCCAATAAAAACGTTTCACATCATCTTCAATGAATCTTTGCGACATTATTTCAACATGTCTAAACATAACTTTATCCCTCACATCTGTCGCTCTGCCTACACCACCTTAGTCAGATCAGCTCATTACGTCACTAGTTAGTGAAATAATAAAAAAAACAAGCCTGTGCTCTTGATCTTTCTCGTCTTGATTATTGTAACCCTCTTCTTTTAGGGTAAACCAAAACAATACATCGAAAATCTTTTTTTTTAAAGTTCAAATTTCATCTTCCTGACTAGCTCTAAAGCAGAACTTCTTCTCCGACTCCTGCCCTTCATATCTTACTAAAATTTTTCCTGACTTCTCACTCTATCGTCTGCTATGTTCATCTGCAGACAAAAACATTCGGTGAAAGGTGCACCAAAACAATTCTCTCCCATGAGACATTGATACAGAATTGGTCGTAGTAATGATGATACTAAAGACAGCTACTGGCATATACTGTTTCCACTCCTTCCCTTATGTACATACTTCATTATCTCAATTGTACTGAAAGGAAGGCACTGTTTTGTATTGCCACGTGAAGGATATATAATATGAAATGGCAAATGATAAGATCGCATACAAACATTAAATAGCAAATAATGTGAAAAGGATAGAAATATTATGTACCGTATATACTCGCAAATAAGCCGACACTCCTAAAAAAATGGCCTGTTTTTGCAAAAATCCGTATATTAGCCGACCATTCAATTGTCTAATAATATTTTACTTCAAATTTTTGGTTCATAGAAATCTGTTACTGTAAAGATATAAAATGCTTAATTTTATCTTACGGTGACCAGATAAAACGACAAGTGACAAAACGACAAGTAACAAAACGACAAGGTGGCATAACGACAAGGAGACAAAACAACAAGGTGATAAAAATACATGCTGACAAAACGACAATGTGACAAAACGACATGGGTACAAAACGACAAGTTTACAAAACGACAAAGTGACAAAACGACAACACGTTCACCGTAATTAATGCCTTATATAAAATATAGTTTAATCAAATTTTCAAAATATTCTACATGCCGAACGGTTGGAGAACCACGGTATTGGGTTATCAGACTTGCGTATGATTACATGAACATGTAATAACGAGGGCTGTTGACGATCAATTTAAATTTAATCGTTAGCTTTAGAAAAATTAACGATTAATTAATCGTTAATTTTGATTAAAGCCAAAAATGAAATTTTTGGTGTCATAAATAACATTTATTAAAATACTTGTCGAAAATCGAAGAAGCACTGGAATGTCTTCTTTATATGACATCTTTCAACCAACAACGCAAACAGACAAGTGTATTGACATTACTTGGTTCAAGTGATGAGCGGGTCTTATTAACAATATAACCAGCCGAGTTGAACAATCGTTCTCATAGCTTTAGATTGTCAGCTGAAGTTTCCGATACTGTAGTGGATGTTTGGTTTGGAGGGGATATGTAAGCGCAGTAATAGAACCATGGTAGCAATGTTCCCTTTAAGCAGCGCGGCTGCGCAGATATTTTGATCGACGCCACGCAGGAGTTTAGAATCACCACTCAGCAAATTTTGTAAATTATTGCACACAAAAATGGACGTTGTGCAACTTTGCACACGAGTTGTTGTTTTTTTTTAAAACTTTGCATACGGACCAACGAAGCTTAGACTTAGAGGGAACATTGCATGGTAGGCAAACGATTTCTCTCAATGGACACAATAACCTTTATCAACATTTTGAACATTCACGTCAGTCAATAGTTTAAAACCAAAATGTTTGTGTAATCGTCCGGAAATTAGTTTATATTTATCGGCCAAAATATTTAATTTTTTGACTTCCAGTACATTTATAAGTGGTGGGTCGATTAATCGATAAAAAAAATTTAATCGTCAAAATTTTAAACGATTAATAAAGAAATTAATCGTTAATTTCCGCAGCCCTAGTAATAATCAATTGAATTATTTATCTTTTCTTTCAAATATACACCATTACCATTCAAATGTGTAATTAAATGTCATTACAAATTTACTCAACTTTTGACTAGTTCTAAATTCGGCTTAAATGCGAGCATATACGGTAATTATGTGCTGAACGTTCTTATGAAATACGAACCTAACACATCACATCCTTAATGTATAGATTCCTCGATGTGTACACAGTTGAATGTGGCGTGGTGCGCAGCCAGAAATCCTGTTACGTTTACTATTCTCATCTCTTTGTATCCAAACATTTTTTCAAGGATGTAAGTCCGTGAAAGCGAGACGCCTTTTCTATGTCCATATGAGATGGCAGATTCGAGCTCCGTGCCTAGGCCGACCAGGAACTTTCTCACCTTATGCAGGTGACATGACTCGGTTATCAAATTTTAATAACAGGCTTAGAAAAATAAATAATCAAAACAATAAAAATTAGGGCTGCGGAAATTAATGATTAATTTCTCGATCAATCGTTAAAAATTTTATTGATTAAATATTGATTAAAATTTAATTTTAATCGATAAAAATTCGATTAAAATTTAAGAAAATATTTATAATATTTTTTTAACATTTAATTAAAAAATAATTAATTATTAAAAATTAATAATAATTATATATATTTTTAAACCTAAAAACTTCTCCCGCGTATTATTATAATTTATTAATTTATGTAGACATTCAGATGTAAAAAAAATGGAGACTAATGTCTGCTTCAGCACAGTTAAATTTAACAATATAAACAAAAAGTTGAGCAAACATTTTGTTTTAAAGCAACATGCGGATGGCAAAGTAGAAGATGATGAAAAATTTTTACTGTGTTCACTTCGTAAACAATTCGCCTTTAAGGGATCAAATACATCGCTGAGGTACCACCTTCGACACAAAAACATGATACAGGGGAAATAACTGAATAAAACAAAAAAATGTCAAATACTATTTTAGTTACTTAGCAGCTTAACAGTTTCCACTTACTATGCTTGCGTAGGATCCTAAACATCAAGTTGCAGGATAAAATCATAAATGTGGAGGTACTCAGGAGGAGCCATACGCTGAGTATGCACTCAATCTTGAGTGAGAGGCGCCTGCGGTGGTTGGGTCATGTCCGCATGATGAGCTCGGGGCGAATTCCAAGAGCCCTGCTTTACGGTGAGCTGGCAACTGGTGTGAGGAAAATAGGTCGCCACTGCCTGCGCTACAAGGACGTCTGCAAGAAAGACATGTCCTTTCCGCGTATCGATAACAAAACGTGGGTAGTCCATTGCTGAGGAGTGCACACTCTGGCGGTCAAAAGTGCGTGAGGGCATTCAAGTTGCGGAAGCCACCCTCACCGCCAGGAGTGAAGAGAGAAGAGCCATGAGAAAGGGGAAGGGGGGAAGAGGAGCTGGAGTCAACGCCATCGTCCCCTGAGGACTGACGGAGGCTATATATATATATATATATATTAGATATTTAGTTAATATGCACACAGCACAGTGTGCACAAACCAGCTTTCAATATTATAATAATAATTCCACTGAGTACTAATACAGTACAACAATTTATTTTACGAAATGGCTCAGTGCGAAGAAAATGTTTTATTTGAATACTTAAAAACGTCTAAATTCTCCATACAGCTTGACGAGTTTACTTTACCAGGAAGCGAATCTTTAGTATTAGCTTATGAAGATTTTTAAAAGAGCGAACAATTTAACAAGAATTGTTATTCGCTAAATGTTTGGAAACAGATACGAGAGGTGAAACGTTATTTACTGAATTAAAAAGATTTTTTGATGTTAGACCTATACCCTTGACTAATATAATTTCTGTTCCTACTTGCGGTGCTCCGGTAATGGTAGGAAGATATCAAGGCTTTCTGGCATACCTAAAGCAAGCTGTATGAATGTATTTGCAGTACATTATTTCATTAATCAAAATCATTTAGTCACAAAAATCATAGTGAACGTTTGCAAGGATCACTTGAGTATGTCATGACAGCAGTTAATAAAAATCAAAAAGATTAACTTCAATAAAAGATTTTTTGCTCAACATTGCTTTGAAAATAACGAAGACTATAATCGTTTACTAATTAACACATAAGTACGTTTGTTATCTAAACGTGCATGTTTGAATCGATTTTGTGCTCTTTTTGATACATTGTCTGAATTGCTGGAAAGCAAAGACAGTGATTTGCGACAGAATTTAATAACTCAAAAAAAATGGCATAGTCTATGACTGGTTTATTGGTTAAATTTTACAAAAAACTAATTTTAAATAAAAGTTGACCAATTAAAATTAATCAAAACTAGAAGCGCAAAATCTGCGTTTGTTACAAAACTTTTTCTGTACAAACAAAACTGGGGAAGAGGAGAATGTTCTCAATTTCCAAATCTTTCGAAATTGCAAACCTGTGTTGAAGATTTAATTAAACGGCTCTTCATGCAGACCTGAACCAAGATTTGAAGACACTCTCACTTGGCTATTCCCGACTGTTGAACACGTTTGCGGTTAGACAAACTCAGATCCCAAACAGAGATGAATCCATATTTGTACAGGAGCAGCTTATTAAACTTTTCAAAAATTAGGAACTTAAACCAATATTTGAACAAAGATATCAGAAATTCTGGTTACAAAAACAGATCCAAAATTTACATCTTGCATTATGTTTTAAAGTACAGTCCAATTTTATATCATGCATTATTAATTTATTTAATCTTCATCGTCGTAGGTGGGAGAAGTCAATAGTCATCTACTAGTAGTAGCCTAAGTGTCGCAGGCTTGCCAACAGCTAATACAAAAAGGATAAATAATTTTTTTTTGGTGGTCGGATAAAAAACAAGTAACTATAAAAGGTTATGTTAATATTACTGTTTCCCCAAAAGGAGCGGATTCTAGCGAATTTTATATGCCCACAATGAGTCTGCATTACCCCCAAAAGTTCCCTTTTTACCCCAAATGAGATAATTTAACCCTGTTCAACGACCCTTGGGTTAAAACGTCCAATAGGGGTAGCAATGTATTTTTCATTAGTTTATAAACCCCACAAGATAATGCAACAATTTAAATACGCCTCGGTCGTTGGTAACATTATATTTACCTCTCTTGTGAAATCGTGAAAAATAAATTTTGAAAAAAAAACTCGTGAGCTTACGGAGTAAACAGTTATGATAATATTGGATATTTTTTTAATGTCATATAATTTTTCAATCTTCAACTCGTCGGAATTACTGTATTTTGTGACGCATAAGATGACGCTGTACTTTTCCTGTACAAATGTGGGGTTCGTACAGTACTCGCCATATTCCTCTTCCAGCGCATACCAAATAATTTTTTAGAAAACATGAGATTTGATATCAATGTGGTAATTTTAGATCAAATTCCTTTGATGGGCATATACATAGCAGGAAAACTGTCACTATAAGACCGAAATCAATTTGAGGAATCGTCCGGTATCTATTCTATGTCTATTAACAATCAAATGACTCTTGTAATATCAATAGTCACACTCGCGGCCTTGACGGTTGATCACATCAAAGGGTTTTTGACATTACCGTAGCTGTCTTACTATGCCCCGGCAACTAAACAATTTTTGTTAATGTAAAATTTTATAAAACAAGCCGAATTCATACTTAATCTTATAGGGCTTTAGGCCATGTAGGGGCTCATTTTGTACGTCAGTACAGGGAAAATCTTGTCAAAACAGGGAAAGAGTGCACCGGTTCCTGGTGCAATGGAAAAATTCATGCCAGACCATCATACGAAAAGGTTTCAGAAGCACTCTTTTGTATTGCTTCATGCGTGTTAGAGATTGGAGTGCATCCATACACATAATCATGGGCGTCCCAACTTGTTGCATGGCGGACCATATTCCATGAAGTAAAGATATGCGGCGGCCGGATTAATATAATAAACAAAAAATGACGTACTTTGAGAAGTTTGCTATTGAAAAATTGTAATGTGTCAAGGGTGAAAATAAGATATTGACTGCAGTAAATATACGCGCCTGGCCCAATGCCACTAGTTTTATACGTATGATATTACACAGATGAGAGTCACTTAAACTCGTCCTCACCCGATTCTAGTTAAAACTCATATCTGAGAATGGCTGATCACACATGTTAAGGCAAACAAGCTGAGAATTTTCTTAGCTAATGTTCCAATTTCTAGGAATCTCTAGTGGGGGCGAAATGTGTGGTATTAGGCTGCATTTGATACAGTTGCCTTTGAAAAATGTGCAGCTTGTTTCCAAAGGCATTGATTTGTGAATATAATTGGTTTACCACTGCTTTTCGCCCTTGAAGATGCGTGTTAAGAAAGTTCACCTGTCTTGTAACATCAAATAAAAATCCAAAATCTGCCAGCCATGCAGGATCAGATAGTTCTGAAATTGGTTATTCCTTATTTTTAACGATGAATAGCCCCGTTTCTTATTTAAGTGTGTTATCCCTGTTAAATCTTAAGCGAATCAAAGAAAAAATTGCAAGAATAATGAATACTAGATATGGTTGGCAAGCGAGGGTGGTGCAGTGTGGGAGCAGTTAACAACAACAGCAGTGCTCATGTATCGAGACCAAAAATGCATTAGCGATCCCCCCCCCCGACCTTCAATCGCTTTGTTTTCATTTCTTCGTGCTGCTGTTTGTTTACGTTCAGTTCTTTGCTCTATATGAGCAAGTCTGCGGCAAGTATGCCACGCCGCGGATCGTATCTATCTATATTTATTAGACTAATAATGAGCTGCACCTCCTATAAAGTTTCAAAACCTCCTACTGATTTCAGTCTGGATCATTATTTGGGTCAAGATGCATCAATCTATGAAAAAACAAATCGACAAAGAAATCAGCAATTTATCTTTGTCTTTTAATTATGCATGATAAGTTTAAAAGACAGGGTCACTGTCTAGCGTCAGGGTTGATCGCAATCCCCCCACTCCCTCCCCCACACCGACATGACAGCGGTTTTCTGATCAGTTGCATTAGGCTGGAGTTATATTACCGTGTACACATATCTTCCAAGAAAGATAGAAAGAGGGAGAGAGAGAGAGAGAGAGAGAGAGAGAGAGAGAGAGAGAGAGAGAGAGAGAGAGAGATGGAGAGAGAGAGAGAGAGAGAGAGGGAGAGAGAGAGACAGAGAGATGAAAGGGTGTATAAGAGGGAGAGAGAGAGACAGAGAGATGAAAGGGTGTATAAGAGGGAGAGAGAGAGACAGAGAGATGAAAGGGTGTATAAGAGGGAGAGAGAGAGACTGAGAGATGAAAGGGTGTATAAGAGGGAGAGAGAGAGACAGAGAGATGAAAGGGTGTATAAGAGGGAGAGAGAGAGACAGAGAGATGAAAGGGTGTATAAGAGGGAGAGAGAGAGACAGAGAGATGAAAGGGTGTATAAGAGGGAGAGAGAGAGACAGAGAGATGAAAGGGTGTATAAGAGGGAGAGAGAGAGACAGAGAGATGAAAGGGTGTATAAGAGGGAGAGAGAGAGACAGAGAGATGAAAGGGTGTATAAGAGGGAGAGAGAGAGACAGAGAGATGAAAGGGTGTATAAGAGGGAGAGAGAGAGACAGAGAGATGAAAGGGTGTATAAGAGGGAGAGAGAGAGACAGAGAGATGAAAGGGTGTATTTTTTAATTTATTTAACTGGTAATAAAATCGTAACTAATAATAAAATATTGACTAGTAATGAAAGAGTTATCCTTATGTATGTTATAAGCTTCTTCTTTGTTTGGGGGGTTGGGGTAAGGGGGTACAAATAGGTAGTAGCTGCACCACGCCCAATCATGACAATTTCCAGCTATTCACTAAAGGTTAGAGTTGGCAGTCTGCTGACTGAGTTCACCTTGTTTAAGTCAATATTCCTAAAGGGGTAAAACTTTTTGGCGGATTTCATCGCGTTAAAATAAATATTGAAGTACTCTCTCTCTCTCTGACAGGAATATTTATGCAGGACTGCTAGGAAAGGTTATATTCTTTGACTAAATAGCAGTCCGATCGATTTTGGATTTAACACTGCATTATTCATTTTATTCGGAGACTTAGGGCAGTACTAAGACAAAGGATATTATTGAATAGAAGTATTACATTCGTACCTAGACATAGAGTAATGCTTATACAGACATGGGGCTATGCTTATACACAGACATGGGAATATACATACACAGACATGGGAATATACATAAACAGACATGGGAATATACATATACAGACATTTAAGAATGAGAACCTAAATAATGGGCACTTGGAACTTAGATGCTGGGCAATAACGAAGACACAGGACACTTTGAAAATAGACCGTGGATAATGGATAATTAGGACCAAGACAACACGTGAAGACTATACACGGGACAAAGGAGTCTTAATTTATTATTTCATATTTCTAGTCAATTAAAAATTAAGTTTGCTATATGCTAACTACATTTAATTTGAGATGTTAAAATAGAAATTCAATGATATCAATTATTTTTACTATTACTTTTTTTATATACTAGCAAAATACCAGGGAGTTTTAAAAATCATGGCAATATCAAAAAGATTAAATACAATTAATTTAACAAGAAAATCCCAAACATAACACGACATTCAACTTATTTCGTTAACAATGCGCGTTCCTAGATTGGATAATTTTCTTTCAACACAATACCATACTCCAATGGAGTTCCGTACGCCAGTATGATCCTGCTTCAGAATGGGATTCCACCATAAGGTGGAATCCCGTCCACCGATAATTGCTTGATTAGATCCAATGCCAGAATGGCTCCCGATCCCCGTGTCATTTTGTTTTGCTCTGTATAACAATTTCATGTGAGATCCTGTTCTAATTGGGACTATGAAGGTGTATACCAGATATGGCTTAGAGCAGTGGCGGGCAAAGTGCTGCGTGCGGGCTACATGCGGCCCGCCACAGAGTTGTTTGTGGCCCGCCAAGACATTCTGATAGTTGCTTCATGTCCGCGACCGAAAGTTCGTCTCGTGTTTTAAATAAGAGTGGCTAAGACAATGCGCGTGCGCAGGCAGTGCAAATACGCACATTTTATACTTTTTTTTAAATTAAATTTTTTTTTAAATTTTGTCTTTGCAACAGAACAATTGAAAGAATTCCAAATTTCATTGGGGTCACGAACCCTCCGAAAAAGCATAAAATTGGGGATGAAACCCGCGTGTTTAATGAAGAATGGAGAACGGTGCGGCCCTCCGCTAAAATCTGCTACCACAAAGTGGCTCCCAAGCACAAAACAATTGCCCACCCATAGCTTAGAGTCATAAACACGGGAAGTAGCCTCTACTATCATCTCTGATATTAGGAAAATAAAATAACTGATGTCCCCTGGCCCCAATCACTGTATTTTCTCGTTTTGAATATTGAATACCGCCAGGCATCAGTAGTACCGGCATGACAGATGTGACAGAAAAAAATGTGTGTGAGACTACAATCAGGCATGAGATAAATATATTTGTGACTAAAACAAGGTATGGGTATGTATAGTAAAACAGGGTATGGGTATGTATAGGCCTGAAAAGACGTCACAGAATATCGAAACGTTTCGGCACCTTTGGCAGCTATTTATTTTGTCGATTATGATTTGTGGCAAAATTATGTCACATACATAAAACACGCCTCAAATTTTCTTGAATCTAAAAACTGCATAGCCCTTAACTCCTGGTACAAGACCAATCCCCCGTTAATTTCATCCAGGTAAAGCAATCGATATGAAATATAGAAATCTCGGCGTTTAAATTAAAGCGTTATCAAAAGCAAAATGTGAATAATTTTATAGGAAGGTGACCTCCTATTTTCTGTGTAATTCCATGTAGACAGGCGCCATATTGATTTCTCGTCTCGCTCCGCTGACATTTATGACTTCCCAATTGACGGTCTAGGTTGTCACCATCTTACAGCCACACAGACGAGTGTAAGATTTTAAATGAAATCCTGTTCAACGTAACATATTGACACAGCCTTTAATTGTTAAAACATTACCAACTTCCCTTACAGCAAGCAGGCACCCGCTGTAATATTGGTTTACACACATTAGGCAAATTTGGTTGACGTGCTACTGTAGGATCCTCTGGTTTAGACAATTTAACGCAATGACCTTTCATGGCGTGACCCAATAGTTAAGCAGTCAAAAATACGATATATGGATGGTAATTCTTTTTAATTTCTCCCCACTTTTCACTTTTTCTCATTCTTTCTCTCTCTCTCTCTCTCTCTCTCTCTCTCTCTCTCTCTCTCTCTCTCTCTCTCTCTCTCTCTCTCTCTCTCTCCTCTCTCTCTCTCTCTCTCTCTCTCTCTCTCTCTCTCTCTCTCTTCTTCTTCTTCTTCTTCATCTCTTTAATTTTTGTTTCTCTCTGTCCTCAATAACTAGGGGAGTACCGGATTCATATATATATATTAGGGCTGGTAAGGTGTACCGGATTCATATATATATATATATATATATATAAATATATATATATATATATATATATATATATATATATATATATATATATATATATATATATATATATATTAGGACTGGTAAGGATTTGTTAAAATTTAATAGTTAACTATTGAAAAATTAACGATTAATTTAATAAATTTCATCGATAATTTTTTTTACGATTAATCGAGAAATTAATGGTTAATTTCCGCAGCCCTAATATATATATATATATACCCGTCAAAAATGGCGGAAGTTTTCAAAATAAATACATTTCAGCTGAAATCTATTTATTTTGAAACATACACATCAGAATAAAAAAATAATTAATACAGAACTTTAATTTATTTTAATTATTTTTATTCAATTCATTTATTTTCATATTGAACAATTTTATGCGAAATGTTCGAAAAGAGTTATTTTTGGTGCAGTAATTTGGTGCGCTGCTTTCTAAAATTAGTAGCGTCACGGACAGACAGACGGGACAGACAGACGTGACATACATTGCAAATTATGTATATTGATTATATATATATACATATATATATATATATAATTTATTGCTCTACCGTCCAGCCGGATTTATGATGTGAAATTCTGCCGGAGCCGGATTTGAAAATATGGCCGGATTCTAGATTTGCCGGAGCCGTAGCCGAAATTTGGTACACCCTTATTTGGACAGAGACAGAGACGGCGGTGAAGTTAATATAAGGGATTTTTAAAAAAAAACCGTAAAAACAAAGTTTTTGACTATAAATCCCTTATATATGAGACATAACTAACAGTATAACTAACTCTATCCCAATACCCCTAATGTTTGCCCATTCCCCTTGTCATGTCTCTCTTATAATCACTCTCGAATTTTCTCTTCATTTCTTTCACGTTTCACCCTCTCTTTTTTTCTGTTTTTAAATCCCTTATATTAACTTCACTGCCGTCTCTGTCTTGATCGGGCACACGGAAAAACAAAAGTCGAAAATGACCCACTTCCCGTGGAGCCATCAAGCTGAAATTTGGCACACGGACTCGTGTTACATAACAATGCATCGTATCAAAATTTCAGATCGATCGATCGTACCGTAATTAAATTAATGCATTTTTAGTTTATCTATATAAACTATATGTAGCGGTCGCTATTGTTTACATTTTACGGGTCACTTGACTTCACGCCAGCCACCGGTGAACACATCTCGTGTTTTAACCAGGTAAACCACCTTGAGTTGAGTTAACGCGTTGACGCCACCCGTCCATGTCCACACCCCCTCCCCCTTCCCCCAGTTTTAAAGCCAGGGGAGATCATTTCGGTTTCAGTCTGTAAATGTTTGTCGCGTTTGCACATAATCAATACTTTTAGTTTTGTCTCATTAAAAAAAAATATATATATACGTGATTTATAGTCAAAACTTTGATTTTTACGGGGTTGTTTTATTAAATCCCTTATATTAACTTCACCGCCGTCTCTCTCTGTCTGTCGTCATCTCATGGGCGGGCGGGCGGAAAAACAAAAGTCGAAAATGACCCACTTCCCGTGGAGCCATCAAGCTGAAATTTGGCACACGGACTCGTGTTACATAACAATGCATCGTATCAAAATTTCAGATCGATCGAATCGTACCGTAATTAAATTAATGCATTTTTAGTTTATCTATATAAACTATATGTAGCGGTCGCTATTGTTTACATTTTACGGGTCACTTGACTTCACGCCAGCCACCGGTGAACACATCTCGTGTTTTAACCAGGTAAACCACCTTGAGTTGAGTTAACGCGTTGACGCCACCCGTCCATGTCCACACCCCCTCCCCCTTCCCCCAGTTTTAAAGCCAGGGGAGATCATTTCGGTTTCAGTCTGTAAATGTTTGTCGCGTTTGCACATAATCAATACTTTTAGTTTTGTCTCATTAAAAAAAATAATATATATATACGTGATTTATAGTCAAAACTTTGTTTTTACGGGGTTGTTTTATTAAATCCCTTATATTAACTTCACCGCCGTCTCTCTCTGTCTGTCGTCATCTCATGGGCGGGCGGGCGGAAAAACAAAAGTCGAAAAATGACCCACTTCCCGTGATCCGATCGAGCTGAAATTTGTCACACGGGCCCGTCTAACCTAACAATGCATCGTATCAAAATTTCAGATCGATCGAACGTACCGTAATTAAATTAATGCATTTTTAGTTTATCCTTATATGAGGTATGTAATTCAAATTCACGGTTTGTTATTGTTTTTTCCCATGTGAAAGTTTGAGTTGACGCGTTGAGGCGACCCATCGAAGCACCGGGGCACTTTTGTTTACATTTTACGTGTCACGCTGAGCTCGGTCAAGCGAATCGGTGACCAGAATTTTCCCCTCTCACCTTCCCCATCCCCCAGGGTTATGAAGCAAACTTGAGTTAAGACAGATTCAGTCTGTAAATGTTTGAAAATAATCAATACTGTTAGTTATGTCTCATATATAAGGGATTTATAGTCAAAAACTTTGTTTTTACGGGTTTGTTTTTTTAAATCCCTTATATTAACTTCACCGCCGTTTCTGTCTCTGTCTCTCTCTATATATATATATATTTCTTGGTCGGGCAGGCGGAAAAATAAAAGTAAAAAATGACTCACTTTCCGTGCTGCTATCGAGCTGAAATTTTGCACATAGACTCGTGTCACCTAACAATGCATCGTATCAAAATTTCAGATCGATCGAACGTACCGTAATTAAATTAAGGCACTTTTAGTTTATCTCTATAAAATTATAGGTAATTCAATTTCACAGTTTGTTATTGTTCGGCGTCCCGTGCCACTTGAGTCGTCCACGCATGCCATCGGTTACCACACCCCCCCCCCTCGGGTTTTACAGCAAAGGGGTCTTAACTCAGTTTCAGTCTATAAATGTTTGTCGCGTTGAGTTATGTCTCATATATGAAGGATTTATAGTCAAAAACTTTGTTTTTACGGGGTTGTTTTATTTCCTTACTTTTTCCATGTGACGAACTCTATCCTCACTTTTTCTCTCTCTCTCTCTCCCCTACCCCAAAACTTTCTCTTGTTTTATTTGATGTATATTTTGTCCCACTTTGTACATCCTGGTCACCGACTCAGGAACTATCTTCCCACTTGTCTTGTGGGTAAGGGTTAAACTCGGCCCACCGTTAGTGCACACGCTGTCGCAAGGAGCAGTAAGAATGTTGTGACTGCGACTTGTGGGATAATTCAATCTCAGAAACGTTTGGATGGTTTGAGCCTTAGGTAAGATTGGACATGTTTTGTTGGATTTTCATTCGCTCATCAACGGCTTCACTTCTTATTCTGAATAGTACACTGACATTTGTATTAGCAGACAGAGAAATTTGGGTACGACATCTAGGCAATCTAGGGAACAATTCTGGCTTCTTGTAGCGTGATATAGGCAGTTGTAACGTGTTTTAGACAGTTGTAACGTTATATAGACAGTTGTAACGTGATATAGACCATTGCTTCTCAAAGTGGTGGTTCGCGGACCGGTGCCGGTTCGTGCGCCATCCACCGCCGTTCCGCAGAAGTTATCAATAAAGGAAATGCAAATATAATTATAATCTTCCATTTGAAACCATTAATAATAACACTATGGAAAATTTCAATATTTCGGCAATAAGCACATAAAAGGAAACAAATAAAATAAAATAAGTTACATTTCTCAACCACATCAATACCGGTAAAGTAGTGCACCGGTCCCTGGAGCAATGAAAAAAATCCTGCCGGTCCGCCATACTAAAAAGTTTGAGAAACACTGATGTAGACAGTTGTAATGTGATTTTGACTGTTGTAAGTTGAAATGGAATTAAGTTTTTATGATCAAGACCGAATAAATATTTTATGTCACACATGAGCACACTATATGTGTACACAAGCATTCTGTGTATTACATAATCTAACTTGTGCTACTGCCGTGCTGGAAATATATATATATATATATATATATATAATATATATATATATATATATATATATATATATATATATATATATATATATATATATATATATATATATATATATATATATATACATATATATATAACCAAAGCGAGTATGTGCAAATAAGCATAACGAATGACCCTCGCTCGGGTCGACCAATCAGTTTATGGTTTGGCAAGCGGAGTTAGTGGAGAGAGGGGCAACAATGGTTCTTGCGTTTCCTTGTGTTGTTCCTTCACAGAATAACATGTGATTCGTAGTGTAGTGGTTATCACGTCCGCCTTCCACGCGGAAGGTCGTGGGTTCAAGCCTAAGCGAAACTATTATTTTTTAATTTTTAAAAAATCTGTTCTTTTCCCCCTTTTTGTGAACATGGCTGACCCTCACTGGGGTCGGCCAATCACAGTATATTGCTAGCAAGCTAGGGTAATGAAGGGTGGTGGGCAGGTACCTAATCGCAGTGCGAATGTCTAGAGACCAACAATGTGTCGGTGGTTCCTCCCCACCGACGTTCACTTGCGTTGTTTTGATTTTTTTCGTGCTGTCGTTTGTGTCCGTTCTTTCCCCCCTTTCTTTGCACTATCCATGAGCAAGTCTGGGGCGTATCTAGTTGTTATATAATCATACTGTGCAGGGTAGGTCCTAGCCCACTGCAACGTATGCGACCGCAGTGGGCCCCGCGCTTTCATGGGCCCTACCTATATTAATTTTCACTTAATATCCTTATTAATTCGTTATCCCTACCCAAACCAGGCCCCGCGCAATCCGTTTCGCATACTAAGCCACATAGGGCCCCGCAATGGCTAAGACCGGCCCTGATACTGTGTAAATAAAGTTATTAGTAACGTTGTTAGTAGTATACATGTTAGTATATTATACTAACCATATACTCCTGAAGTATTCATGTACTGAGCGTATTGTTGAGAGAGAATCACTTGAGGGGACAACTGTCGTAGCTTCCAAAAGGAAGTCAACGTACAATCAGAGCCGTAAACACAAGTCGAGTTGGTACGGTTGAAGCCCACGAAAAGTCGGGACGCCTTCGGCTGACAGTCGAGCAGAGCGGTTACATCATTCATCCGTGTCCAGGGTCACGACCTGTTCGCTGTCATCTTACAGTCACAAAAGCAACACTCGAAATTAACATGAGATAAAGGAACAGGCGCACAAGTTGTTTTGTCATTAAAACCAATTAATCAACAACGGTAACTCGTCCGTGAAAATGGGCAGGTAACTCAAAGAGTTTGGAAATGATATGATGTTAGTTAACTTGATATTAAGAAACTCGCGATCCACTCTCTCTTCGCGTTTTCGAGAGTAACTATTTTGATTTAAGAAATGTAAATTCTTCTATTTGGATACTCTGCTTACATAACAGCCATCTTATGGTAAATTATTTTTTCGAAGTCTATCGTACCTTACCTATTACAGACTATTCTTCTTATTCTATACAGAAGATTATTGCCTTCTACGCTTATCCATGGTTTATGTCTATTCTTGCATTTTTATTACAGTTTTCAATGTTGATAGTGTGTTGGTTTTCCTAGTTTGTTGAGGCAACTCATTTCATGCTTAAATTCCAGACGGGATGAACGAGAATTTGAATGTGTCTGTTCTTGCATTCGCAATAAGAAAAGTATTTTTATCCCTATGTCTGTCTGAGGGTTATATTAGATTATCTTTGCGTTGTATTTCCATAATAGAATTAATTGCATTGTGTATCATAACTACTATGCTCTTTCTTCTTCTATCCTCTAGAGTTTCTAGATTTAATGATTAACTAATGGTTGTGTTGTAAATTTTCAATGTTCTCCTGTAATGAATTTGGCAGCTCGTTTTGTTTATGTGTACTAGTTTATCAATGTTTTCTTTGGGGGATTAGTCCCTTACACAAGTTGCAGGTCTGTACATGTCTCACGCTTCGGAGGGATCACACATTTGTGTCGAGCTTTATCGAAGGGGAGTTGGATGTTTAAGAACTATGACGTCACATAAACAAATAAATAAATTAAAATAAAAAATAAATTAAATAAAAGTTCCACTTAAATATTTTATTGCTTACAATTATTTTAATGACTTTTTACATGGCTTGACCCGTGATTCGATATTAGAGTGCAGACTTACACTAAATACATAATTAAATAACAACAAACTGATTTGAAACATGCTCATTTTCAAAAAGAAAATAAAGATTTTTTAAATAAAAATTTTAGGGGGGGGGCAAAACTTTGTTACGTCAAATTGGAGGGGGTCTAAGTTTTGTGACGAAGTGTGACGAAAAAAGCCGGGGGGGGGGTAAAAAATTGTCCAAAATCGAATGAAGTCATTTATGGACGGCCCCTTTATCCTCTTTTTACATTTGTAAAAGTTTCGTTTTTTACAAAGCCTTTAGATTTGTTGGATTTAATTACGTTATTAACAAAGGGATACCATGATAATTTTTCATTTATTATTTCTCCTAAGCATTTTACATCTTTAGTTTGGTTCACTTGGTTCTAATGAATTAAATAGTTTACAATTTTTTAAAATTTGTTTCTTCTTCTTTGATACTTTAACAGATGACAATTTTCAGGAGGGAAGGAAATACTAAATATTAGTTTCCAATTTTATTAATTCATCTAGGTCTTTTAGTAAAATTTCGCTAACTTTTTCTGACTTAATTATTCTTCAGATTATGCGAGGGCCAAACTATTGTTTTGGCGCGGGGGGGGGGCACTTTTTGGAGCCAATCTTAGCGGAGGGGCGCACCATTTAAAATTATTATATTCTTTAGTTAACAATATTTCGCATTTCAGAAAAACATAAATGATATAATAAAATAAATAATAAAAACAAACAAAACTCTTTAAAAAAGTGTTCGCTTAATTGAATGTATTTATTGTGCTAATGTCATAGTATCTAGATTTCTAGCTGCAGATTTAATTATATAATCAGATTAATAAGAGTAGTGCAATGTATCACACTTTTTTACAATGTTCTAAAAATCAGGAGTAAATTTGCTTGTTGGGACATGAAGCAAATCTCAGTTTAAGTCGGGATTTCTGAATTTATTGGCGGGGCATAAAAAAAGAACTCTGAAGCAGGACGCATTTTGTCCGCGGGCCGCACTTTATCCATCCCTGGATTGTGCAATCATTAGCAAATAGCTTAACTTATGTTCCTGATGAGATGCTGTGGGGTAAATCGTTTATTTAAATGAGGAAGAGGAGGGGGCCCATGACAGTTCAGGAACTCCTGAGTTAACCGTTATTGGTGCTGATTTAGATATCTTGTGTATGTTGTATATCAGCCAGTCTGCCCGTTTATCCCATTCTCAGCTTCAATACATCGATGTTTAAAATTTACAGAATGTATGAGGGACAAAACTCTTGTGCTACACGGCGGTCTGCAAGAATTGATGCTACCATAACTTTAAATTCCAATCATAAGGAGGATTTACACTTGCAGTAGGATGTTCCTGAAAGCGAACCACCAGCCATTGATCATGGAACAAAATAACTAATTACAAAGTTGAAGCAGTGTTTTACGATGATTTAATAAAAATTGATATTTTCAATAGAGCTCACCAGTCACAGAATTTATAATAAAGTTATCTTTAATAGAGATCTCATTGTAAATATAATTACACTTTCTGTACTCAGTTTTTCTATGTGATCATTATAATAGACAGATTTATTAATGGAATGGGAAAAACGGTGTGAAACGTACTTATCACTCCATGAAAGGTTTAATTTAATTCCGGGCAGGTCTCTAAGAATTTTTTCAACAGTTTGTAATGCCAATGTTCTATTCAGTTGTATTCATAAGAAGAGGAGTAGGCATCTGCTGATAAGTTAAGTTTGTCTGCACTAATGCTTGGTGAAAATGAAAAGGCACCAAAATATAAAAGGCAGACGACAAGTTTCAAAAATGTAAAAAAAATTATCCGAATCAACCTTTAAGACGTTGGAAAACACTCTAAAGGTCAAAGTTCGTTTTTCATACGGAGACCAATAAAACATATTTTTTTCTCAGCTATGGGAAAACGCGTCGCCAATTCACGTCTGCAATTTGGGCTTGGAACGGCTTACCTGAAGAAAAAGGGAAAACAACACACTCTCCCTTTAGTTTCTTTAGAATTAGATCAACAGTCGTTAAGCTGTTGTGTTGATACAGTAAACAAAAACACCTTCAGTTGTTCCATATTCATTAGGCTTTGTTCTGTATCCAACTTATTGTTTGTATTCATCTGATATCATTACTTATATAAATCCTTATATAATAAAAGACAAGGTCATCTATAGCGATTGGTTCCTCAAACACATATGACTCCTACAGCCAATCATATTGAACACGTTTGAGCGGACGTTCAAAACGAGTTATTTTTGGTGCAGTATTTCTTCCAAGACTTTGAGTTATGCGCGTTGGGATTTATAGTCAAAAGCTCCCTTTTTACGAGTTATTTATTTTAACTATAATGAATAGTATTTTTGACGCGATGCACATGTATGCCGGTAGAGACGGCTGTTTCAGGGGAGTTACAACATGCCTCCGAACGGTGACGGAACATCCTTGGACGGGCTTTGTTGCTCGTTTTATATAATATTCACTCAATGAAACCTTTAAAAAAACGAAATACTTAATATAGAATAAACTTCGACTTATTTTTCGTTGACTCTTTATTTATTACAGATCACATCTTCTGATGATGACCTCCAGATAAAGTGGACAGCAGTTACCAGGATCAATCACGACTTAACGGCACTTCTCACACTGTAAACAAAAGTAATCAGATCAGTTATACTGCAGACAAGATTTAAAACTACCGAAAATTTGACTAAAAGAAGAGAGACGGCAGTATTGCTTTAAATCACGCTCATCGTCTGCGATTGGTTAACATCACCAAAATAACAACTCCTTCCACATCATCATTTCCAAAATGTCTATTGAGTCAGATTTCTTCATTTGGAATTCGGAATCAAGTTTTTGGTGTGGTTAGTTTTATTGTTTTGACAGCAATCAACATTTAATGTGTCCTATTCCGCTCTGTGTATGTTGATATTCCTGGGTCCATGAGCAGACATCATGCTAGCCCCACTGTTGATACCGACAGTTCTAGTTCTCATCAAGGACGCATCCGGCAAAGATCTCGTGCCGCCATCTTGGTTGAGAATGTGTAGAGTGAACGTATCCTTTCCCGAGCCGCCCACCGAGGCCAGACCTCGCCTGAACCCGTACATCGCCAACGTCGACTGTCACATCAAACCGGGCGTTGACGGCCTGTGGAAGTTGATGGATCTCCGCAACTGGACGTTCGCGAACAACATCAACTACAACACCGATCCAAACAACCGGACCCTCCACTATAACATCAAGGTCACGTGTGAGAGAGACGCAAATATCTCGTTGCCGTGGCCGATGAAAGTCCCGGGGCTACGTGAGCTCGAAGTCCGCTCCTGTATAATGCTGGATCGCTGGGTAAATCATCAAAACAACTTGGATCAAACGATGCCGAACGAGCTTAGGATTCTGGACATCCGCGATTCTATGTGGGAAATAGATAAGACGAATCGAATCATCAACAACTCGATAGATTTCTTAAACATCACCAGCGAATACGACTGCGGCCAGGACACATCGCTGGTTGTTTACATCATACGGAACGTCTCAGACTCCTCGCAGGCAATCCCGCCAGATTCGGACTTAGACGCGCTTTTCCAGAATCTAACTTTATCGATTCCTAAACAGCCCACGCCAGAGGCAAACGATCTCCCGTCTGAGCCGATTGATGAGGTCGCCTCGATTGGGCCGGTCAAGACGGAGACTAGGTTGATTAAAGACGCGAAGAAAATTGTATCGGACCAAATCACGGTGGGGGGAGATCCCGGAAAGGCAAAGCAGACTGGTCAGTCAGGAGCTGCGATGGACACCACCCCAGAAAAGACCAACGGAGCATTAATTGATGAATCAGATTACTTGGAACTACTGCTGAAGGCTTACAAAACCAAAACTAGCTGCAAGTACAATAATCTCAAGTTGTATGACCTGAGTATGGCTTCTTTCACCCCAAGGGATATTCTTGAGTTCGTCGTGCAAGGGTCGTCGTACCCGGTCCTGGAGGTCCTGAATTTCTCACGATGTGGATTTAAAGAATTTCCCAGGGATTTGTCACTGTGGAGATGGTTCTTCCCAAAGCTAACCTCCCTCGACTTCTCCCACAACAACATCTCGGCGCTTTCTCTATTTGACTATCCGCCTGAAGACAACAATGAGGTCGTGTACTTCAATCTAACTCACAACAACTTCACCACAGTCAACATGGAGCTCATCGGGTCCTGGGCCGGGGAGAGGAACGTTTTCGTGGACATCCGCGACAACCCGATCCACTGTGATTGTACGCTGGCATCGTTCATCGAGCAACTGCGTAACGACTCGACGTTCACCGGGAACCTCGCGTCTTACGCGTACGTGCGCCATCTGGAGTGCGCCACTCCTGAACCGCTGTCGGGGAGGCAACTGCACGCGCTTACTGTGGGAGATCTTTCGTGTCCTGAGTACGAATCCAACCAAGCGGAACTCATCGCCCTCGGGGTCACCCTTTCAATCCTCGTCCTGGCGATGCTGGTGGTCATCAGATACAAGTTTGAGATCCGCATCTTGCTCTACACACGCCTTCGCGTGCGGCTCCCCTGCGACGCGGATGATTTACGTCATCAGAAAACCTACGACGCGTTCGTCTCATATAGCAACGACGACGACGTGTGGGTGTTTGAAAATCTGGTAAAGTTTCTAGAAAATCCACGAGTGACGCAGGCGTCCTCTCTTAGCAGTAACACTTTGAGCAAGACCGCGGACTCGGAGATTGCCAAACCTGGGAAAAGCAATAACTCTTGGCAGGGGGCGAAATCCCAGTTCCGGTTATGCATCCACCAAAGGGACTTTGTTCCCGGGAAAACGATATTTGACAATATAGTGGACTCGATCGAGGCGAGTCGTCACACAATCATCGTGTTGTCACCTAGCTTCATGAGGAGCCACTGGGCCATGGAGGAGTTGAGACAAGCTTACAGGCAGAGTCTATTAGAGAAGTCACGGCATCTCATTGTTCTGCTGCTTCAAAAAGTGAGTTACATAAGTTATGTGCTAGATAACTGAATACCGCGCCACCCCTCCCCCTCTTTTTGTGTCTGTCTAATTGTGTGTCTTACCGGTGAGAATTTATTCTTCTCACGAACATTATGCGCTGCATGTGTGTAAGTCATGTGTAAACTAGAGACTTGATTGTATCGGATGTTTATGTTGTTGTTAAATGTGCTTTGAAGTTTGTCTCTTGTTGAATGTGAATTTGGTGAAAATTTTGGGGAAAGACCCTCGAGAATTCAGGATTTTTTCCCCGCGTAAATTTACAAAATTTGGCGCATTGAATCCACTAAACAGGAACTCAATTTTTTAGTTCTCACGGCTGTAATGGGGCACGGTGGTCGAGTTACATGAGTGCTCGGCTGTCTGTGGATGCATTAATCTTCTGTATTGAAGGAGCGTCTCTATAGATAAGACAAGACAAATGTATTTTTTCTTTTTTATGTTTCAAAATCTAACCTACAGTTATGCCTTTTGTTTTTCTTTTCTTTTTATTAGTAGGGAATGAAAGAGAGAGCATTCATCAGCTATAGTTACAACCTCATTTGTATTTATTTTGATATAGTAAAAGGTTTATTTTTATTTTTTCTGGTATATTAAAACTTCACACATATTCTTTCATTGAATTTTTAAAACTTAAAATGAAATCGTCTTTCGGGCCGAAATCTTTCATAATTAATCAATATGCGCACAAAATATATTTTTTTAAATTTCAAAACAAGATTTGATCAGTAACTCATTCATTTAAAGATATAAATAATCTAAACTAGAATTTTTTTATTTATTTTTTTTGCGGCGAGGGGGAGAAAACACACACACACACCATGTATCAGAAACTACCCCGGATGAGGATGACATTCCAACAAAAATAGTAGTCATGCGTAACAAAGGCTTTAATCAAAACTTTTAAAGTTTGCTGTTTCTGTCATGCGCAGTGATAAATGAAAAGTAATTAAAAATCAAACTGAGTTTAAGGTTACATTAAAAGAAAATTTTACAAAAATGTAATAAGAATATAAAAATTAAATGCTACCTTAATTTGTTGAGATCTGTACTAGAATATTGGTCTACCCATCTACAAGAGAAAAGATAAAAAATGACAATTTCACAGATTCATTACTGGTGAATATTCACAACTTAAGAGAGTAACTCCATTAGTTAAACTACTAAACCTAGAAACAATAGAGGATACAAAAACAAAGAACAAAGTACTAATAAAACAAAAGGCATTACATTCTGACTCGGAATTACATCACAAACTCCAATACCACATGGGAATAAAAACACCTCTTATTCCATTTGCAAGAACATGTTCAAAACCCTCCTTTTTCCGCCTGAATTTTGGCGTGGAATGGGTTGCCTGAACAAACCAGGAAACTAACATAATAACTTAATAATGCAAAAGTACACCTAAACCATGAGTAAGCGTAAATAAGATAAGATAAGATAAGAGGTGGTCTTAAATTCTTCATATGCTGCAAGTGCTTGACGCCGTGTGGTAATAAATTTTGACTTCTCGGATGTATAAACCCCTTAACTACTACATGTCTTTTTGACATGACTCTGGTTGGGAAAATAAAGGGAGGGGGAGGTTGGAGGGGACGTTTTTCTGTTAACCGTTATGGTACTGCCCATTAGGGTACTGCCCATTAGGGTACTGCCCATTAGGGTACTGCCCATTAGGGTACTGCCCATTAGGGTACTGCCCATTAGGGTACTGCCCATTAGGGTACTGCCCATTAGGGTACTGCCCATTAGGGTACTGCCCATTAGGGTACTGCCCATTAGGGTACTGCCCATTAGGGCCATAAATATTTTTTAAAAAATCCTTTATATTAACTCGTGGTGTCTGCTTGCGCCCTTGCTTGCTTGCTTGTCGCCAAAATTTTGGATCGATTTTTAACCCGCTTCTTCGTAAGCTAGCGAGCTGAAATTTAGCAGGTAGTTTTGTGCTGATGATAAAAACGATGTATCAAAATTTCAGATCGATCGCATGTACTGTCATTAAATTATTGAATTTTTATATTATTTTATTTATCCTCTATGTATCATGTTATTTTTTGAGATAGAGTTTCGCGGTGCGTATTATATTGACAACACTTTTTATAAACATATTCCTGATCGGTGCGCATTATATTAAACACGAGAGCAATGCCCGTGCGATGCTACGGGTAGGCACAATGAAAATAACTGTATTTGGATTTGAGTTTCACATTCCCCTTAATAATGAGTGTAAACGTATCAGGAAATTAGGGTAGTGATAAATCAAACCCCTTCTTTATAAAAATCACGATATGTGTGTCTAGAAAATAGAAAGTGTGATGAATTTAAATATCTCCCATCAATTTTGGTATTTCTGCTTTAATAACGCACTCTTTTCTCGATATACTTTACCAGAATAACAAAGGTCCTTAACAGTTACAAAAATCTAATGGGCAAGGCTAAATTTCTTTTTCCATAAATCAAAAAATTAAAACAATATCTTTGATTCCTTTGGTTCTAGGTAAAAGCTCTTAAAATCACCCACTCCATTTTATAAGCTAAGTATGAAATTAGTTCAAGACGAATAGGATACTTTTTTAACATAGTAACAAAGCAATAAATTGGCAGATACTTGTTTCACTTAAATAACGGATTATTTTTCTTTGTATTTATATTCAAGCCTTTTTTCATTGTAGCTTTTTTAGCTTATAAAATGACATATAAGTTAGGGTTTAATATATAACATATATTATGTAGGCATTTGATTTTAAAACAGAATAGTTTTTAAAAAATCAGTCTGTATACAAAATTTTATCAGCCTTGTATAATAATGCTCAAATAAAATCAAGTTGTTATGTCACAATATCAGTTGCTGTTAGTGTATTTTTTGCCAGAACAGGGGTAGGCACAATTGAAAAATAACTTAATTTTGTTTTGGGTCTCAAATTTCCCTTAAAATTGAATGTAAATGCATCATGAAATTAGGGTAGTGATAAATCAAACCACGTCTTATAAAATTCACGATATGTGTGTCGAGAAAATAGAAAGTATGATGAATTTAAATATTAACCATCAATTTTGGTATGTCTGCTTTAATAACGCATGCTTTTCTCTATATAATATACTCCTACAGAATATGAAAGGTACTTAACAGTTATAAAAATCTAATCGGCAAGGCTCAATTTATTTTCACATGAATAAAAAAAAATTAAAATTATATTTCCATATGATTCCGTTGGTTCTAGGAAAAGGCTCTGAAAAACACCAATTCCATAGTATAGTTTAAGCATGAAATTAGTTTAAGACGAATTGGTTACTATTTGAGCCAGATAATATTTATTTGAATATGTTTGCTTAGTGGAGGGTGGAAATATGGTTTACGGGTGAATGGTTCTTAATTTCTTTTCACACGAATATTAACATAAAAACAATGTTTTTTGTTTTTTTTAAAATTCCTAGAGATTGATTTTCTAATAAATTGCGTCATTTTGAAAGGACTTTCCACTCTTTTCTTCTAGTATTAACAAAGCAATAAGTTGGCAGATACTTGTTCCACTAAAATAAAGGATTACTTTTCGTTGTATTTGTATTTAAGCCTTTTTTCGTTGTAGCATATTTTAGCTTATAAAATGACATATTTGGTAATGGTCTTAATATATAACATATATTTGTAGGCATTTGATATTAAATCAGAATAATTTAAAAAGAATTTTTTCAAGAAAGTGTATACAGCTTAATAGAAAACTGCCATTTAGTAAACAACATGATCGGCCTTTGAAATCAGTCTTTATACAAAAATTTATCCTCGTTGCATAATATTGATCAAATAAAATCAAGCTGTTATGTCTAAATATCAGTTGCTGTTAGTGTATTTTTTCGCTTGAGCACGCACTTTCTGAAGCTAGAACCTATATATGAGTCGTAATACCCGCGATATGTCTTTACACTAAATATATGTATACCTTAAAGAACCGTACAGTTTATACCCGAAGTGTGTGCCACGCAGTCATTGTTCTAGAAATGTAAATATTTTTTTTAATGAATGTTTTAGTTTTGTAAGCTCTTAAATACCTTTCTTAGCAATGATTTTTTATGGGAAAAGCATATTATTTATGTGAATTTTGATGCTTAAGTAAGGTGTGCATGGGTTTTATTTATTTTAAAGAAACATTTTGAATCGCAAGGTCTGGGCTTAAAATTTACCCTGCTGATTTAGTTTAATCTATGCAAAAAGTATAAAAACAGTTGCTAAACTATAGTGTTTATGTCATCCAGGGTTGGGCGATATTATTGACTCTTACCCCACCAATAAATGGTACATTTCAAAAGGTCATAAAGTTGTACTCAATATAAAAATAGCTGTTCCACTTATTAACCACACTCATTGGTCCGTGCATATAACTCCTATATATAATCCATTTTCGTCTATAACAGTACCGATTTTTTTTTCCATTCATTCTATTTCCTTGGGGAAGTTTATGGAGCAATCGTTCCAGAAAAAAAAATCGTGTAAACTATTTAAGCACCGAAGGAAAATAAATATCCCACCTAAGAATCATTGATAAATATAACTTACCTAGCATGTTTGACTTAATTTATGCAAAAAGAATATTAACAGTGGCTAAGTTATAGTGTTTGGCATCTGGTTTCACTCATGTGCTTTCTTTCTCTAATGCATTGATTACATTGTTAGTATTTGATTAGTATTTGATTATTTAGAACTAACTTGTAAAATGTCAAATACATTAAGTATTTAAATTAAACATATAAAAGATATAAAGGAAAGTGGTAAAATGATACTGTGTATTTGATAATAAAGAAAAGAATAGAAAATAATAGTATATAAATATTGATAAAATATTACGCTAAAAAAACAATGACTATGGTTTGTAAACAAAAATGTTAGGTAGATTAACGTTGAACATAAATGTAGACATCTGGAGTAAGACCAAAGCAAATAAATTTTTCGGACGGCTGAATAAAATACATCTCGAAAATACATAAAGGAAACAGTGTAAAGATGTAATTTGCAAACAAATATTAATTCTGTAATTTTTTACAAAAAAATTATACTTATTCTTGTTAGAGGCGCACCATTATCAGACATAAAAATAAACCGTTTCATCACATTTAGTTGACAACGTAAACACACACACACTCACTTTATTCACACACTTATACACACAAACGTAAACACATAAACAGATGGTACCATTAAAAAAATCACATTTCATTGAAATAACCGCGGCTCTTTTTACTTTGTTTCCATTTTACAAATTAATATGAGCTCGAACTATTACGTCAAGTCACAATATTTTATAGCGAGAAACGCCGTCTTGTTAATCTCGACACCAAAACGTTTATTATTTAATTATCAATAATTTATTTTATTTTCGGGAGTTACCCCGCATAGCGAGCACCCACGCACACACACGGCTTCGGACGCGCTTAAGCGCAATATATATAGGGACGAGAGCAATGCCCGTGCGATGCTACGGGTAGGCACAATGAAAATAACTGTGTTTGGATTTGAGTTTCACATTCCCTTTAATAATGAGTGTAAACGTATCAGGAAATTAGGGTAGAGATAAATCAAACCCCTTCTTTATAAAAATCACGATATGTGTGTCTAGAAAATAGCAAGTATGATGAATTTAAATATTTCCCATCAATTTTGGTATTTCTGCTTTAATAACGCCCGCTTTTCTCGATATACTTTACCAGAATAACAAAGGTCCTTAACAGTTACAAAAATCTAATGGGCAAGGCTAAATTTCTTTTTCCAGAAATCAAAAAATTAAAACAACATCTTTGATTCCTTTGGTTCTAGGTAAAAGCTCTTAAAATCACCCACTCCATTTTATAAGCTAAGTATGAAATTAGTTCAAGACGAATAGGATATTTTTTTAGCAAAGTTACAAAGCAATAAATTGGCAGATACTTGTTTCACTTAAAATAACAGATTATTTTTCTTTGTATTTATATTCAAGCCTTTTTTCATTGTAGCTTTTTTAGCTTATAAAATGACATATAAGTTAGGGCTTAATATATAACATATATTATGTAGGCATTTGATTTTAAAACAGAATAGTTTTTAAAAAATCAGTCTGTATACAAAATTTTATCATCGTTGAATAATATTGCTCAAATAAAATCAATTTGTTATGTCACAATATCAGTTGCTGTTAGTGTAATTTTTTCCATAACAGGGGTAGGCACAATTAAAATATAATAAATATTTAAAAAATCTTTTTTTTAAAAAGGACACGCTTTTAACATAATCACTACTTTTAGTTATGTCTCATATATAAGGGATTTATAGTCAAAAACTTTGTTTTTACAGCTATTTTTTAAAACTTATAATAAAAACTCTTTAAAATTCACGTCTGAAGCCCACACATCTTTTTTACCACTATTTTTTTTTATACCAAACACCTCATAAGCGCCCGCCCAACGTTTTATAACACGATGTTGTGTCCACGTGGTGAACTCATGGATGTCAACAAATCAGACGGGTACCGATGCTTATATATAGACTATAGATAAACTAAAAATGCAATAATTTCAATACGGTACATTCGATCGATCTGCAATTTTGATACAATGCATTGTCATCCAAGATCTATCTGTGTGTAAAAATTTTAGATCTCTAGAACCATCCGAAGTGGTATAATTTTACGTTTCAAGTTTTGAAGGAAGGATGGATGGAAGGATGGATGGATGAATGGATACAACATACAAACATTGTGACTTAAATAAAAGCGTGTAATAATAAAATAACTTTATTTTTATTTGGGTCTCAAATTTCACTTAAAATTGAATGTAAATACATCATGAAATTAGGGTAGTGATAAATCAAACCACGTCTTATAAAATTCACGATATGTGTGTCGAGAAAATAGAAAGTATGATGAATTTAAATATTAACCATCAATTTTGGTATGTCTGCTTTAATAACGCATGCTTTTCTCTATATAATATACTCCTACAGAATATGAAAGGTACTTAAGTGTTATAAAAATCTAATCGGCAAGGCTCAATTTATTTTCACATGAATAAAAAAAATTAAAAATATATTTCCATATGATTCCTTTGGTTCTAGGAAAATGCTCTGAAAAACACCAATTCCATTGTATACTTTAAGCATGAAATTAGTTTAAGACGAATTAGTGATTATTTGAGCCAGATAATATTTATTTGAATATGTATGCTTAGTGGAGGGTGGAAATATGGTTTACGGGTGTATGGTTCTCATTTTCTTTTCACACGAATAATAATATATAAACAATGTTGTTTTTTTTAAAATTCCTAGAGATTGATTTTCTAATAAATTGCGTCATTTTGAAAGGATTTCCACTCTTTTCTTCTAGTATTAACAAAGCAATAAATTGGCAGATACTTGTTCCACTAAAATAAAGGATTACTTTTTGTTGTATTTGTATTTAAGCCTTGTTTCGTTGTAGCATTTTATAGCTTATAAAATGACATATTTGGTAATGGTCTTAATATATAACATATATTTGTAGGCATTTGATATTAAATCAGAATAATTTAAAAAGAATTTTGTCAAGAGAGTGTATACAGCTTAATAGAAAACTGCCATTTAGTAAACAACAGTCTTTATACAAAAATTTATCCTCGTTGCATAATATTGCTGAAATAAAATCAAGCTGTTATCTCTAAATATCAGTTGCTGTTAGTGTATTTTTTCGCTTATGCACTCACTTTCTGAAGCTAGAACCTATATATGAGTCGTAATACCCGCGATATGTCTTTACACTAAATATATGTATACCTTAAAGAACAGTACAGTTTATACCCGAAGTGTGTGCCACGCAGTCATTGTTCTAGAAATGTAACAATTTTTTTTTAATAAATGTTTTAGTTTTGTAAGCTCTTAAATACCTTTTTTAGCAATGATTTTTTATGGGAAAAGCATATTATTTATATGAATTTTGATGCTTAAGTAAGGTGTGCATGGGTTTTATTTGTTTTAAAGAAACATTTTGAATCGCAAGGTCTGGGCTTAAAATTTACACTGCTGATTTAGTTTAATCTATGCAAAAAGTATAAAAACAGTTGCTAAGCTATAGTGTGTATGTCATCCAGGGTTGGGCGATATTATTGACTCTTACCCCACCAATAAATGGTACATTTCAAAAGGTCATAAAGTTGTACTCAATATCAAAATAGCTGTTCCACTTATTAACCACACTCATTGGTCCGTGCATATAACTCCTATATATAATCCATTTTCGTCTATAACAGTACCGATTTTTTTTTCATTCCTTCTATTTCCTTGGGGAAGTTTATAAAGCAAACGTTCCCGAAAAAAAATAATCGTGTAAACTATTTAAGCACCGAAGGAAAATAAATATCCCACCTAAGAATCATTGATAAATATAACTTACCTAGCATGTTTGACTTAATTTATGCAAAAAGAATATTAACAGTGGCTAAGCTATAGTGTTTGGTATCTGGTTTCACTCATGTGCTTTCTTTCTCTAATGCATTGAATACATTGTTAGTATTTGATTAGTATTTGATTATTTAGAACTAACTTGCACAATGTCAAATACATTAAGTATTTAAATTAAACATATAAAAGATATAACGAAAAGTGGTAAAATGATACTGTGTATTTGATAATAAAGAAAATAATAGAAAATAATAGTATATAAATATTGTTAAAATATTGCGCTAAAAAAACAATGACTATGGTTTGTAAACAAAAATGTTAGGTAGATTAACGTTGAACATAAATGTAGACATCTGGAGAAAGACCAAAGCAAATAAATTTTTCGAACGGCTGAATAAAATACATATGGAAAATACATAAAGGAAACAGTGTAAAGATGTAATTTGCAAACAAATATTAATTCTGTAATTTTTTACAAAAAATTTATACGTATTCTTGTTAGAGGCGCAACATTATCAGACATAAAAATAAACCGTTTCATCACATTTAGTTCACAACGTAAACACACACACGCTCACTTTATTCACACACTTATACACACAAACATAAACACACAAACAGATGGTACCATTAAAAAAAATCACATTTCATTGAAATAACCGCGGCTCTTTTTACTTTGTTTCCATTTTACAAACTAATATGAGCTCGAACTATTACGTCAAGTCACAATATTTTATAGCGAGAAACGCCGTCTTGTTAATCTCGACACCAAAATGTTTATTATTTAATTTTCAATAATTTATTTTATTTTCGGGAGTTACCCCGCATAGCGAGCACCCACGCACACACACGGCTTCGGACGCGCTTAGGCGCAATATATATAGGGATGTTTTACGACACAACTACAATTTTGTATTTTTTGGATGGTCTTGCGCTGCGTATTATAATGAACATTCTTTTAGTTACTCCTCGTACATAAAGGATTTATAGTCAAAAACTTGTTTTTTTTACGTTTTTAAAAAAATTTAAATATATATTTTTTATTGGACTTTTTACTCCCTACTTGCTTCATGTCTTATCTTCTTACGAAATAGGAGACACAATTTCACAAGCGTTGACCTAATGTCCTTAATATATAGAACAAAAAATACTCTATATGAGTGTTGGCGAACCTTTTGGGGTCGGGTGTCCAAAATTCAACCAAAAAACAACTAATTTATAGCAGAGTTCCAACACTTCAATAATACCCACTAATGGGGGTTAGGCTTAGCTGGCTTGATTAAGGAAGTTATATTAAAGTCGGGTGCCGGCTGATGAGGCTCTTCGTGCCGACAGTCGCACGCATGCCATAGGTTCGCCATCACTGCTCTATATATGTATTGTTGCCCTTGAATTCTCAAAGTGAGACAAACCACCCCCTTAGATTAACAAGGTTCTTAGTCGATTTTTTAAAATGAGTTATGACCCTTGGGATATTATCCCTGTATCATGGTAAACAATATGAAAGCCGTATCGTGAGCTGAATTTACAGGAAGTACAGAACAGCGCAGTTCTTAACTAATGTTGTAACAGAATTTTGAAATTTTATCGGTGAAAGAAAGAAAGGCTTCGGTTGTCCCATTTAATAAAAATCAATGACGTAATATTGTTTATTTTTGTTAACTTACAGAAAGACATGACAATGGCTCCGAAGTATACTTGAAATTTTAAAACAGTTTTTACATCACAATTTTGTTACAAGACATTTTCGGCTCTGGATTTATCTCAACACATTTTATTTATTGTTAAGTAGGTAGCATAAAATACACATCTTTATTCTATAACTTGGCCATATCTATCCAATTTTAGTAATTTATAATAATTAAATTATAAAATCTCGAAAATCGCGATACAGCAAAATATCACTCTTACTCGTACAAATTTAAAATCATATACATATTTACCCTCAATTATGTATGGCTGACTCACTTTGGCCTAACGCTAAGGGAAAAATTGAAAATATAGACTTAATAAAATAATGTAAAAAAATCTTTTTTTAAAAAGGACACGATTTTAATTTACATATAGAAAGTGCACTAAAAAGAAGAAATTAAAATTTTTCTATGAAAACAGGTGAAATCGGTAAACCTATCTACTGCACATAAAACCGTGGGGCGCCCATCACAAACCATTTCTCATTGCAACTATTCTCTTACATATAGTAAAATATTTCTAATTAATGTGTTAGTTGCATTTATATGATCAAAGTTGTGAAACTTTTACTGTTTATTAATATTCATACACATTTGTTTTTATGTTTCGCAGCATTGTACACGATAGAGCGTTGTGATGAGTGCCCCACGCTTTTATGTGCAGTAGACAGGTTCACCGATTTCTCCTGTTTTCTTAGAAAATTTTTATTTTCTTCTTTTTAGTGCACTTTCTATATGTAAATAAAAGCGTGTCCTTTTTAAAAAAAGATTTTTTTTACATCATTATATTTTCTACTTTTTAGTATCAACATTTTTTTAAATTGATTTTTCGACGTTATCAATTCAATTTAATTTGTTAAACTTCATTGTCAATAACTTAAATGTGACAGCGGTAAAAAGAAAGATTATTAAAAATATAAATTACAAATTTATGCATTAAAATTAAAGGGAAAACCGTTTCCCCAACTGAAATTTGAACCACGTACCTCCAGGTCGGCAATCGATCACGGTAACGATTTGGCCAGCACGCCTGACGAATCATCACTCTGTTGTAACATATAATAAAAACTCTTTACAAACCACTTCTGACATCAACATATTGAAATTAATTGTATCCCTCTAGTGCGAATTGTTTATATAACTTAAATATGATAGTGTTAATTAAACAACCCGTAAAGACAAAGTTTTTGACTATAAATCCCTTATATATGAGACAGAACTAAAAGTATTGTTAATGTTCATCGCGCGACAAACATTTACAGACTGAAACGCGCTGATCTCCCCTGCCCTTGATATAAAAACACGGGAATTTGGTAAACGAGGGCTGGAGTGAAACCAGTGAGCCGTGGAGGTCAACTCTAGCAGACGACTAACCATTCTGAATAGTGATAAATAGAGATAAACTAAAAATTGATTAATTTAATTATGGTACATTCGATCGATCTGAAATTTTGATACAATGCATTGTCATTCGCGATCTATATGTGGTGTAAAATTTTGAGATCTCTAGGACCATCAGAAGTGGTTTAATTTACGTTAAAAGATTTGAAGGAAGGATGGATGGATGGATACAACATACAAACAGTGTGACTTAAATAAAAGCGTGTAAAATCATAATTATTTTGGTTTCCAGATTAACATTAACCAAACAACGCAAGAACCTTTGACGTCAGCATTTGTGTTGTAAACAGTGCTGACTGACTCAAAGAGTTATTTTTTGGTGCAGTAATTTGGTGTGCTGCTTTTCTAAAATTAATTTAAATAAAATAATATTTACAAAATTTTTTTTAAATAGGACACGCTTTTATTTACATATAGAAAGTGCACTAAAAAGAAGAATTAAAAAATTTTCTATGAAAACACGTGAAATCGGTGAACCTGTATACTTCACATAAAAGGGTGGGACGTTAACTCGCGGCATTGAATAGTGCGCACCAATTATGAGCGCACCAATAATACAGCACAGCACGTTAAAAATAAATTATGTGACTGTAAAATGATCCACATCAAGCACATCTGTGATTTGAAGCAGTTTAAGCTTCATTTGTATTATGACTTGTCAGTTTATTCGCCCAATTTTCCATACATTATTACCACAACATTGCCAAAACATGTAAAAATTAAAATGTAATTTTTACACATGTTAAAAACAAAGAACTAGATCTATTCATTTTGCATGAAACGTAGTAAGCAAAATTTGTCACAGGATAACAGAAAAGATTAAATTATCAACTGTTAATCATATTTACAATTTAATATAAACGTGTTAGTAATTCACATAATCGTTTTTATTATTGTCAAGTCAGCGCCTTTTCAAGATCTATTATGAGTTGTCAGATTATTCGCCCATTGGTCCATACATAATTACCTTTACATTATCAAAAACATGTAAATAAAAAATTGTAACTATTTACAAATATGAATAACAAAGAACTATTTATTTTGCATGAAACCTTTGAAGTAAAGTTAATCACTGGATAAAAGAACATATTAAATTATCAACAGGTAATCGTATATAAAATTTAATATACACGTTTTAGGAATTCTAATAAACGTTTTCATTATTGTCAAATCAGGACCCCTTCCATTCCATATTAAAAGCATAGATTTTTTTATTCCAAACTAGCCTAAATATTACATGTAAAAACAATTTTTAAAAATACTTTTGGGGAGGGGTCCGATTTTTAAATATGTTATTTTTTTAAACATACAAATATGCAATCTCAAAGTGTATAAAAGAAAAACAAACGCTAAACTGAAGCATAAGTTGGAAAATGTCATTGCAGTAATAAATAATGGCTTTGTAGTTCAAAACGCATCGAAACTTGACAACCAAACAACAACCAATTGTAAATTTCATAAACCGAAAAACGAATGTTATATATTAATATAGAAAATTAAATTTATAATTACGTACGTAATATTGACATGGACACATACAAAGAAAACGGACATTTATCTTATCTTAACTGTTTACAGACGCTCCTTCAATACAGAAGATTATTGCGTGCTACGCTTATCTATGGTTTGTGTTTAGTCCTGCATTTTTATTAGAGATTTAAATGTTGATAAAGTGTTGGTTTTCCTGGATTCTTCAGGCAACCCATTCCACGCCCGAATTCCGGACGGGAAGAAGGAAAACTTGTATGTGTTTGTTCTTGCATACGGAATAAGAAAGGCGTTTTATCCTTATGTCTATCTGAGGGTTGTATTAAGTTATCTTTGTGTTGTATTTCTAAATTAGAATTAATTGCTTTATGTATGATTACTACTTTGCTCTTGGTTCTTCTATCCTCTAGTGTTTCAAGGTTTAATGATTTAACTAATGGTGTTATTCTTGTCAGTTTTGAATATTCTCCAGTAATGAATCTGGCAGCTCTTTTTTGAATTTGTTCTAGTTTATCAATGTTTTCTTTGGTGGATGGGCCCCATACAGAAGATGCATATTCTAGTACAGGTCTCACCAAAGTGAGGTAGCATTTTAGTTTTATATCTTTATTACATTTGTTAAAGTTTCTTTTTATAAAGCCTAAGGTTTTGTTTGATTTTTTAATAACTTCATTGACATGGGGATTCCATGATAGTTTCTCATTTATTAAGACTCCTAAGTATTTTGCATCTTTAGTTTGGGTCAGTTCTTTTCCATGAATGTAATATTTTGAATTTATTTGTTTCTTTTTCTTTGTTACTCTTAACAGTTGACACTTTTCTGGGTGGAAAGACATACTCCAGCTAGTTTCCCATTTTATCAATTCATCTAAGTCTTTTTGTAAAATGTTGCTATCTTGTTCTGATTTAATTGTTCTATAGATTATACAATCATCAGCAAATAACCTAACTTTTGTACCTGCTGAGATGTTGTTGGGTAAATCATTTATATAAATTAAAAAGAGTAAGGGACCTAGCACAGTTCCTTGGGGAACTACTGAGTTAACCTTTATTTAATACAAAAACATAATAATAATATTAATCACATCAAATAAAACATGGCTCTTTTTACTTCGTTCCCTTCATACATTAATAAAAGCTCAAATAATGACGTAACGTCACAATATTTTATGGCGAGAAACACATTTTGTTAATCTGGAAAGCAAAATTTTTAATTCTATATATTTTTTTTATCGGGAGTTACCTCGCATAGCTTTACGGACAGACGTGACAGAGATTTCAAATTATGTATATTAACTAGCGTACACCCGTCAAAAATGGCGGAAGTTTTTAGCTGAAATCTGTTTATTTTATTTTAAAAATGCACTTTTTTATGGCGCCTATGGCGCCGACCTTTATCAAAAGCCCAACTAACTTCTTGTTTGATAAATACGAAACATTAAACTTTCTGAAATGTACACAAAGTATTTAATTTTTATAATAGGGGTTGCAGGGCGACTACGGCGCCCCCTTTGTTTTTTGATTGTTAATTAACCATCATCAAATACTATTTTTACATTGATCCCTTTTCCAAAATTAAAATATTAGCGAAAACGATGACGATATATAATATTTTTTTACAGCGCATATTTAATTTGCACACCTTTTGATGCTTTGGTGCAGTAATTTGGTTTTCCCTGCTGTCTAAAATTAGTGGCGTCAGGACAGACTGACTGACTTGCGTGACAATTGCAAACTATATAGTTTTATACTTTGTGTACATTTCAGGAATATTTAGTATTTATCATACAAGGATAAGTAACTTGGGCTGTTGACCACACAAAAAAGTGGGCGCCGTAGGCGCCCTATAACCCTTATTATAAAATACTTTGTGTACATTTCAGGAAGTTTAATATTACGTATTTACAATACAAGGACAAGTTAGTTGGGCTTTTAAAAAAGGTGGGCGCCGAATGCGCCCTAAAAAAAGTGGTTGCCGCAGGCGCCCCGGCACCGCAGCACAACCTAGTGAAATATATATTTGTAAAAATATCGTCTAATTTAAAAGCCTGTATCTCAGTTCAAAGTTCGCCACTTTTGTTCATTGTCTTAATCCAGCCCTCACATTTATGTACTTCATGAAATACGGCACATTTTGCAAAAAGTTTGTACGCCCCTGATTTAAGGCATAGCCATTTGTGTTCTCTCTCCCCTCCCCACCCCACATCACCCACACCCCACCACATACTTTTAAGGAGAGTAGCCAGCACATACAAAGGTGTCTGCAATTATTACTCAGTTACATCCCCTACATTATCTTCATCCAACTTGCTGAGGAGTGTGATGTTCTAATTGGTATATACTTACCTATGAGGAGTGTGATGTAATAATTGGTATATACTTACCTATGAGGAGTGTGATGTAATAATTGGTATATACTTACCTTTGAGGAGTGTGATGTAATAATCGGTATATAATTAACGTGGATCAAATTAAAAAGGATTATTTTAAAATTATTTCTAGCGTCTGTCTTCACACCACATATCGCCGGATTTTGTGATATTCACGAACATCTAATTGATAATAAGACCGTTTGCCTGTGTGCTTATAGGCCTTAAGACATGATAATAAGACCGTTTGTCTGTGTGCTTATAGGCCTTAGGACATTATAATAAGACCGTTTGTCTGTGTGCTTATAGGTCTTAAGACGTGATAATAAGACCTTTGCCTGTGTGCTTATAGGCCTTAAGACATGATAATAAGACCGTTTGCCTGTGTGCTTATAGGCCTTAGGACATGATAATAAGACCGTTTGTCTGTGTGCTTATAGGTCTTAAGACGTGATAATAAGACCGTTTGTCTGTGTGCTTATAGGCCTTAGGACATGATAATAAGACCGTTTGTCTGTGTGCTTATAGGTCTTAAGACGTGATAATAAGACCGTTTGTCTGTGTGCTTATAGGCCTTAGGACATGATAATAAGACCGTTTGTCTGTGTGCTTATAGGTCTTAAGACGTGATAATAAGACCGTTTGTCTGTGTGCTTATAGGCCTTAGGACATGATAATAAGACCGTTTGTCTGTGTGCTTATAGGTCTTAAGACGTGATAATAAGACCTTTGCCTGTGTGCTTATAGGCCTTAAGACATGATAATAAGACCGTTTGCCTGTGTGCTTATAGGCCTTAGGACATGATAATAAGACCGTTTGCCTGTGTGCTTATAGGCCTTAAGACATGATAATAAGACCGTTTGCCTGTGTGCTTATAGGCCTTAGGACATGATAATAAGACCGTTTGCCTGTGTGCTTATAGGCCTTAAGACATGATAATAAGACCGTTTGCCTGTGTGCTTATAGGCCTTAGGACATGATAATAAGACCGTTTGTCTGTGTGCTTATAGGTCTTAAGACGTGATAATAAGACCTTTGCCTGTGTGCTTATAGGCCTTAGGACATGATAATAAGACCGTTTGTCTATGTGCTTATGGGCCTTAAGACATGATAATAAGACCGTTTGCCTGTGTGCTTATAAGTCTTAAGACGTGATAATAAGACCTTTGCCTGTGTGCTTATAGGCCTTAAGACATGATAATAAGACCGTTTGCCTGTGTGCTTATAGGTCTTAAGACATGATAAGAAGAACGTTTGCCTGTGTGCTTATAGGCCTTAAGACATGACGGTATTTTATATACAACTGTCTCTATTACAAATACGACTTTGTGAGTAGGGCTGTTAACGATTAATTTAAAATTAATCGTTAACTTTCGAAAAATTAACGATTAATTAATCGTTAATTTCGATTAAAACCAAGAGTTAAAAGTTATGGTGTCATAAGTAACATTTATTAAACGTACTTTTCGAAAATCGAGATAACACTGGAATGTCTTCTTTATATTACATCTTTTACCAGCAACGCAAACAGGTAGTTTATTGTCATTATTTGAATCATTATGAGCGGGTCTTATTGACAATATAACCAGCTAAGCTGAACAATGTTTCACGTAGCTTTAGATTGTCTAAGCCGAAGTTTCTGATACTGTAGTGGATGTTTGGTTTGCAGGTGATATGTAAGCGAAGTGTTAGAACCATGGTAGCAATATTCCCTTTAAGCAGCGCGGGTGCACAGATATTTGATCGACACCACGCAGGAGTTTAGAATCACGGCGCAGCAAATTTTTTAAAATATTGAACAAAAAATTTAAGTTGTGCAACTTTGCACACGAGGTTTTAGACTTAGAGGGAACATTGCGTGGTAGGCAAAAGATTTCTCTCAATGGACACAATAACCTTTTTCAACATTTTGAAAATTCACGTCAGTCAATAGTTTAAAATCAAAATGTTCGTGTAATCATCCGGAAATTAGTTTCTATTGATCGGCCGAAATATTTTACTTTTTGACTTCCAGTACATTTTTAAGTGGCGGGTCGATTAATCGTTAAAAGTGTTTTTAATTGTTAAAATTTTTTAACGATTTATCGAGAAATTAATCGTTAATTTCCGCAGCCCTATTTGTGAGATTTAAATATTTGATTTTTTCAGAATTTAAAAATAAAACTAATTCATCGTTTCATTGTGTCTACACTTAGAAACATTCTTTAATCCAGTAGTGACCATTTCTCCCTTCCAAAGGTCCCCAAAGATGACATGGATCCCTTGATAGCCAGGTGCTGTAAGACCTTCACCTACCTGGAGGTCGGCGACAGTTTGTTCAAGGACAGACTCGTCTTCTCCCTCACCACCAAAGACAGGAGTGCCAGACGGAGGGACAGGTCAGTGTACCGTCTCGTTTTTGCTATCTGTGTCTGACCAGTGACTAGTTGCTTATTTGTACACTCTATTTCAGCTTATTTGTACACTCTATTTCAGCTTATTTGTACACTCTATTTCAGCTTATTTGTACACTCTATTTCAGATTATTTGTACACTCTATTTCAGCTTATTTGTACACTCTATTTCAGCTTATTTGTACACTCTATTTCAGCTTATTTGTACACTCTATTTCAGCTTATTTGTACACTTTATTTCAGCTTGTTTGTATACTCTATTTCAGCTTATTTGTACACTCTATTTCAGCTTATTTGTACACATTATTTCAGCTTATTTGTATACTCTATTTCAGCTTATTTGTACACTCTATTTCAGCTTATTTGTACACTTTATTTCAGCTTATTTGTACACTCTATTTCAGCTTATTTGTACACTCTTTTTCAGCTTATTTGTACACTATTTTTCAGCTTATTTGTACACTCTTTTTCAGCTTATTTGTACACTCTATTTCAGCTTATTTGTACACTCTATTTCAGCTTATTTGTAGACTCTATTTCAGCTTATTTGTACACTCTTTTTCAGCTTATTTGTACACTATTTTTCAGCTTATTTGTACACTCTATTTCAGCTTATTTGTACACTCTATTTCAGTTTATTTGTACACTCTATTTCAGCTTATTTGTACACTCTATTTCAGCTTGTTTATACACTCTATTTCAGCTTATTTGTGCACTCTATTTCAGCTTATTTGTACACTCTATTTCAGCTTGTTTGTAAACTCTATTTCAGCTTATTTGTATTCTTTATTTTAGTTTTGTGAAGTTCAAATGTCTCACTTGTTTTAGACAACTTTGTATGCTTTTAAAATTGGCCTCTGTAATGGCTGGCCTACCTATCTGCACAATTGACCTTTTAGTTAAGCGTGCTCATTTGATTATTGGTAACTCCTACTTTTGCTCCTTCTGTTTCTCTCATTCTATCTCTCTTCACTCTCTTTCTCTCTCTCTTTCTCTCTCTCTCTCTCTCGTTCTCTTTCTCGTTCTCTTTCTCTCACACTTTCTTTCTCTTCATTTGTTTGCTATAAGTTTTTTTCTTCACTCCCTTTAGGCAGTGCTTCTCAAAGTGGTGGTTCGGGGACCGGTGCCGGTCCGTGGGTCATTCGCCACCGGTCCGCAGAAGTTATCAAGAAAAGACCGAAAAATCTATACATCATCCTCAATTTTCACCCCTTAATGCTAACCATATAGAATATGTCAATTTTTCGGCAATGAGCACATACAATGAAACAAATAAAATAAAAGAAATTATATTTCGCTACCACGTCAGTCAAGGGGAAATATTGCACCGGTTCCTGGTGCAATGGAAACATTCCTGCCGGTCCGCCATGCTAAAAAGTTTGAGAAGCACTGCCTTAAGGTACGAACGTATTAACAGCATTGGTAGAGTGAACTTGCAAACCAATAAATCTTTGTCAATAGAAATATACTTGTCTATATAAACATACTCGTCAATATAAAAATATTTGTCATTATATAAATATTTGTCAACAACAATATACTTTAAATGTCTAACCGACAAATTGTTCAAGTGTTTCAGTTTTGTTGCTATGTTTTATTCAGATTGTGAGAGTTTTTTGAGCATGCTAGACTGGTGTAAACAAGAGCGCTATAGATGACCTCATCATCAAGGAAATAGTAAATTCATATTTTCATCTATCTGTCACCAATGGCATGATGCTGATTTCTTGTGTAGCGCCGTTTGTCCGTACGTGTCCAACATGCTCACCTCGACATTCCATTACCGACTGAAGCAAAATTATTAACTTCTGTAAATCGGCAGCAGTATTTTCATATTTTGTCTTTGTCTGTAGCGATGCTACTTTCCCCACTAATTAGTTTCCTTTTGTGTAATTAACACACTGATGTTTATTTATCGTATTTTTCAGAGTCACAGCAACAAAGCAAAGATCCCAACTTTCACTCCCACATTTAGAAGCCAGGTAAATGTTACTTGATTGTTTTTAATGTGTAGAATTTAACAATGATTTCAGCAAATACATTAAACAAAAAAAAACAACAAACAAACAAACAAAAATAAACAAACAAAAGAAAACAAACAAACAAAAACAAACAAACAAGGATTGTGAATATGTATTTGTTTTTATCGCTGTTTTCACCATTGAGACAGCACACTTTAAGGATGTCCTTCTATTCTCAGCGTGACTACGGTGGAGCAAAGGGTCCCCAAGTCCCCCAGCCTTTCGGAATCTGGGATCTATATTACAGCATAACTTACGTCCCTTACGCCATCCGTCCGTACGACCCGATGTTTGGACTGTCCAATACGTTCACGTCATCAACAAACGTCTTAGTAGAGTGAATCCGGAAGTCAGCAAAGAAATAATTGGACATGTCAGTTTCGTTTTAAGGGCTTCATAAAAAAGTTGAATTTAAAAAGAAATTATCAATTTTTTTAAACATTATTTGCCATTACTTACAGATTTCAATTATCTTGTTATTTACACCACCATGCTGTCATCACACAAAACAAATAATTCAGAGTGGCAAAAGTTTGCATCTCGTGCAACTGTTTGGAGTCTCCAGGAAATTCTCGTATAGACACGAGGAAATCAACCAACCAATGGACATCATTGTTTTCTTGACGATGCATTATGCGAGGCGTTGACACGAGTGTTAAATTAAATTTATGACATAAATATGACCACAAAAAATCAGTCACCAAACAATGTAAAAGGGAGGGGGGGGGGCTAGAAGTCTCGCCTCACAGCCCTTGACAATATCGGCATCCAGGCGAAAACTTCCTCCTTACTTGAGTTACTGGAGCTCTTTGATAAACATGCCTTCAACTGACACACCTGTTCTTTGTTAGAATGCCAATCAGAGCTAACCCCCTATCCCCCCCCACCACCAAGTATTAATCACGCTCATGGGTTGTATTAGATAAGACCCATTTATAGCGCAGATTTAGTACAACAATTAAATGTCCATACTGCAAACGCACTTGTATTAATTCAAGAATATTATTTTGTGCGTATCAGAATTAATCTTAATGTTACTTTGACTTACCGGCCGATATGTTACCTTATGTTATTGCTACGCTTCCGTGAACATATGTCATGCTGTGAATTGTTAAAATGACATCTGTGAAATGTTAAAATGACATAAACATATGTCATGGCGTGAACATATGTCATGCCGGTGTGAACATATGTCATGACGTGAACATATGTCATACATGGTGTGAACATGTCATGCTAGTGTGAACATGTTAAAATGACATAAGCATATGTAATGGCGTGAACATATGTCATGTTGGTGTGAACATATGTCATGCTGGTGTGAACATGTTAAAATGACATAAACATATGTCATGGCGGGAACATATGTCATGCTGGTGTGAAAATATGTCATGCTGGTGTAAACATATGTGATGCTCAATGTTCCCTTTAAGCTGCGCGGCTGCGCAGCCGCGCAGATATCTGACCGACGCCGCGCAACAATTTAGAATTACCGCGCAGCAAATTTTGTTAAATATTGAACAGAAAATGGTTGTTGTGCAAATTTGCACACGAATTTGTTCACCAGCACACTTTCCAACGAACCTCAGAGGGGAAATTGGTCATGCTGGTGTAAACATATGACTTAATGGGTTGAAATAATGTCAATTTAAAAAATAACCACATGATATTTACGATGTGAACATTTTCTTCTGGCTTATGACATGCTGGCGTGTCAAGATATCATCATGTTATTGTTATAGAGAATGTTGTTATGTGTCTAGGGGTGAGTCATGTTATTGTTATAGAGAATGTTGTTATGTGTCTAGGGTGAGTCATGTTATTGTTATAGAGAATGTTGTTATGTGTCTATGGGGTGAGTCATGTTATTGTTATAGAGAATGTTGTTATGTGTCTATGGGGTGAGTCATGTTATTGTTATAGAGAATGTTGTTATGTGTCTAGGGGTGAGTCATGTTATTGTTATAGAGAATGTTGTTATGTGTCTATGGGGTGAGTCATGTTATTGTTATAGAGAATGTTGTTATGTGTCTAGGGGTGAGTCATGTTATTGTTATAGAGAATGTTGTTATGTGTCTATGGGGTGAGCCATGTTATTGTTATAGAGAATGTTGTTATGTGTCTAGGGGTGAGTCATGTTATTGTTATAGAGAATGTTGTTATGTGTCTATGGGGTGAGCCATGTTATTGTTATAGAGAATGTTGTTATGTGTCTAGGGGTGAGTCATGTTATTGTTATAGAGAATGTTGTTATGTGTCTAGGGGTGAGTCATGTTATTGTTATAGAGAATGTTGTTATGTGTCTATGGGTGAGTCATGTTATTGTTATAGAGAATGTTGTTATGTGTCTAGGGGTGAGTCATGTTATTGTTATAGAGAATGTTGTTATGTGTCTATGGGGTGAGTCATGTTATTGTTATAGAGAATGTTGTTATGTGTCTAGGGGTGAGCCATGTTATTGTTATAGAGAATGTTGTTATGTGTCTATGGGTGAGCCATGTTATTGTTATAGAGAATGTTGTTATGTGTCTAGGGGTGAGTCATGTTATTGTTATAGAGAATGTTGTTATGTGTCTATGGGGTGAGCCATGTTATTGTTATAGAGAATGTTGTTATGTGTCTAGGGGTGAGTCATGTTATTGTTATAGAGAATGTTGTTATGTGTCTATGGGTGAGTCATGTTATTGTTATAGAGAATGTTGTTATGTGTCTAGGGGTGAGTCATGTTATTGTTATAGAGAATGTTGTTATGTGTCTATGGGGTGAGTCATGTTATTGTTATAGAGAATGTTGTTATGTGTCTATGGGGTGAGTCATGTTATTGTTATAGAGAATGTTGTTATGTGTCTAGGGGTGAGTCATGTTATTGTTATAGAGAATGTTGTTATGTGTCTATGGGTGAGTCATGTTATTGTTATAGAGAATGTTGTTATGTGTCTATGGGGTGAGTCATGTTATTGTTATAGAGAATGTTGTTATGTGTCTATGGGGTGAGTCATGTTATTGTTATAGAGAATGTTGTTATGTGTCTATGGGGTGAGTCATGTTATTGTTATAGAGAATGTTGTTATGTGTCTAGGGGTGAGTCATGTTATTGTTATAGAGAATGTTGTTATGTGTCTAGGGGTGAGTCATGTTATTGTTATAGAGAATGTTGTTATGTGTCTAGGGGTGAGTCATGTTATTGTTATAGAGAATGTTGTTATGTGTCTAGGGGTGAGTCATGTTATTGTTATAGAGAATGTTGTTATGTGTCTAGGGTGAGTCATGTTATTGTTATAGAGAATGTTGTTATGTGTCTAGGGGTGAATCATGTTATTGTTATAGAGAATGTTGTTATGTGTCTAGGGAGTGCGGTTTACTTGAAATAAATACAACTCAAGCCACGGGTGGAAGTTTATTTTAATACAGCAATTTAATATGTGAACTTGAAAATACCAATGTGTAACAAGCAGAGATGTAGGCTATGTCAATATGTGTATCAAGCATATCTATATGTTAATATGACAGAGTTGTCATTGATTTTCCAAACACTCAGTTTATTTGACAGTTCACGTCTTTTGTTCAATCTGTAGTTATTTTATTTTTTAAATGAACTGTCACTAGGATGACTCAGCTAATTGAATAAGTGTAGGACGCAATAATCTTCTGTAAAGTAAGAGCCGCTGTAATAAAATACGATGAATACCAATGTTGTTCCCCCAAATAAACTGTCACAGTATTGGCTTTGTTAAATAAACTGTCACTGTATTGGCTTTGTTAAATGAACTGTCACTGTATTGGCTTTGTTAAATAAACTGTCACTGTATTGGCTTTGTTAAATAAACTGTCACTGTATTGGCTTTGTTAAATGAACTGTCACTGTATTGGCTTTGTAAAATAAACTGTCACTGTATTGGCTTTGTTAAATAAACTGTCACTGTATTGGCTTTGTTAAATGAACTGTCACTGTATTGGCTTTGTTAAATGCACTTTATTTGTTCCAATATCATCGGCTTTAGTTGTTCAGTTTCAATATCTTGTAGATCTTCCATCGCTTCTGTATTTGATCATTTTACAATTCCTGTTTTTTGTTATTTTTAATTCATGATTACTGTATATTTCATATTTAAAGCTATCCAGATATATTTTTTTTAAATCTAAAGACAACAAATCAAATCATTTGTAAAAGTGTTTAATAGCTAATGAATAAATGATGTAAATGAATGATTTCATCAAATTTGTAATTTAATACGTTATTACTTGGCAATCCTATATAATAAAAGGCTATGTTCTGTGCGGTCATCGATAGCGATTGGTCCCTCAAACACATATGATTCCTACAGCCAATCATATTGAACACGTTTACGCGGACGTTCAAAACGAGTTAATTTTTGGTGCAGTATTTCTTCCAATACTTTAAATTGAGTTATTAGTAAATAATAATAAATAAATTGATTATTTATATAGCGCAGTATCCCAGTAAGGAACTGGGCTCACAGCGCTTTACATGAAAGAAATAACATACCTATAAATATTAAATTAACTTTCATATCATAACAAACACAAAAATTACATTACATTATACATAAGCTACGTTAATCATTTACAAGAAATGTTGTTTCATTAATTTTGAAAATAAATGTTGAAAAGATGTGTCTTAAGTGCAGTCTTGAAGGACTTGTTTGTTTGAATACTACGTATGTGTAATGGTAGAGAATTCCATTGTTTGGCTGCACAAAAAGAGAACGACCTTTCACCAAATGTTTTGGTGCGTGTCGTAGGAACAGAGAGAACGCGTGTGTCTGCAGAAGATCGTAACTGGCGAGTGGGTGAGTAGACCGACAAAAGTTCAGTAAGATACGATGGGCATGAGTCCGAAAAGAAGTTGTGACAGAGAACGGCCAGTTTGTAATCAATACGGGCTTGTATAGGCAGCCAATGAAGTGAGTGAAGAAGTGGAGTAATATGGTCATGTTTTTTTGCCTTGAGCACCAGTCTGGCAGCTGAATTTTGAACTTTCTGTAGTTTTTCAATGCATTGTTTGGGCGCACCTGACAGAAGAGAATTGCAGTAATCAATACGAGCTAGTACAAGAGCACAGACTAGAATTTTTGTTGCACTAACTGTTAAGTAATGACGGATTGAGCTGATCTGACGAATGGCAGTGTAGGCAGAACGCCAGATGTGATTGATGAAGTTGTTAATAGACATGTTGTCGGAAATAATGTAGCCAAGATTCCTAGTCGATGTTGTGAACAGAATATCCGAACTGGCTACGTGAATTGACTTCGGAAGAGACAAAGTACTGCGTGATTTATTGTTGCAAAAAAGAAATGCTTCAGTCTTGTCATCATTAAGCTTGAGTTTGCTGAACGTCATCCAAGACTTTACCTCATCAATGCACTCTTGCATCAATTGGACAGCGGAGTCCAAATTAGAGGGATCTGTGTGAGTATATAGCTGAGTATCATCTGCAAATGATTGGCTTTTAACTGAATGCTTTTCGAGCAGTAGAAGTAGTGGCCTTGTATACAGCACAAAAAGTACCGGACCCAAAACAGAGCCCTGAGGCACACCATAAAGCAAGTCAGCTTTGTGAGAGATACAGCCATCTACTGATACTACCTGTGATCTGTTAGATAAGTATGATTGAAACCAAGCCAGAACTGAGCCAGAAATTCCAAAATAATTTTGCAGGGTTTTCAGCAGTGTTTGATGGTCGACAGTGTCAAAGGCTGCACTAAAATCTAAGAGGACCAATATAGAAATTTTCCCACTGTCCAGTGCGAGTAGGAGGTCATTTGTATAACATATAAACAGGGTATTAGTTAGCCTAACACAACAGCGAACGTTTCGACAAAGAGCCTTCCTCAACGAACAAATAGTACACAAATAAAACGAATATAATGAAAGAATGTTTTTTTAGCTGCGGTGAAGTCCAATTAGTCCAGTAGAGTCCATCTCTACACACCACATGCACCCACACACACCACATGCATCCACACACACCACATGCACCCACACACACCACATGCACCCACACACACCACATGCACCCACACAAACCACATGCACCCACACACACCACATGCACCCACACACACCACATGCACCCACACACACCACATGCACCCACAAACACCACATGCACCCACACACACCACATGCACCCACACATACCACATGCACCAACACACACCACATGCACCCAAACACCATGCACATACGAGACACAATGACACAAATACCAGATGCACACACGAACAAATTAGACACACCCACACACACAACCGGACAGACACAACAGAAACACACACACACCAGACACACCAACACACATCAGACCCACCCACGCATACCAAGGTATCTAGAAACTTGACGTTGTATGTTGATGAGCTCTAAAGGTACACATTGTTATGTTGACTTACAACCCATTTTGTTGTATGCTGATGTTGTGTATCCATTTATTTGTTGGCTTGAACAACCCAGACTGATCACAAAATTATAACTTATATGTTGAAGTTGTTACATTGGCCATGTCAATAAATATTTCTCAGTCAGTTTGTCTATGTTCATTCAATGTTTTAATGTTTAAATATACATACGAGCCCAGGAGCAGAACAGGACAGCAACAGCTGAAAAAGAGGAAAAAGAAAGGCAAGGTAATACCGCCCCGGCACATTGTTATGTGGTAGATGTTAAAGAGACTGCCACCTTATGATTGGTCTCCCCAGCCACACCAAGAGTTGCAATCCAGGAGATAATGCCATCGTCTTTCCCAGACGGAGAGATGCCCTATATATGCATGTGTATTGTGACGAAATAAGAGTCATATTTAGAACAAAATTTACAGTTACAAATATTGCAATCATATTTAGAACAACATAGACACTTACAATCATATTTAGAACAACATTGACACTTACAATCATATTTAGAACAACATAGACACTTACAATCATATTTAGAACAACATTGACACTTACAATCATATTAAAAACAACATAGACACTTACAATCATATTTAGAACAACATTGACACTTACAATCATATTTAGAACAACATTGACACTTACAATCATATTAGAACAACATTGACACTTACAATCATATTAAGAACAACATTGACACTTACAATCATATTAAAAATAACATTGACACTTACAATCATATTTAGAACAACATTGACACTTACAATCATATTAAAAACAACATTGACACTTACAATCATATTTAAACAACATTGACACTTACAATCATATTAAAAACAACATTGACACTTACAATCATATTTAGAACAACATTGACACTTACAATCATATTAAAAACAACATTGACACTTACAATCATATTAGAACAACATTGACACTTACAATCATATTTAGAACAACATTGACACTTACAATCATATTTAGAATAACATTGACACTCACAATCATATTATGAACAACATTGACACTTACAATCATATTTAGAGCAACATTGACAATAATTGAAATAGAATAAACGCGCTCTACTATAATAAGACATTAACAAAATCTCCATCAGTAATGAAAGAAACCATTTGAAACTACACACAAAGCTGGAATGCGTTGACCGAATTTCGGTATAAAAATCAACATTTGCGTGCTAATATGGGCTTAAATTAAAGTTGATTGAGATAGCAGGAGTGTAGAAAAGGAGGTCAAAGTGACATGCAATTATAAAATAAACACAACATGAATTTATAATTCAATTATCACTCGCAATGTCGCACATCACTCTTGTTTACATAGTCGTAAATTCCTGAAAGGGGAGAAAACCAGAAAATAAATATCATAAATTGTGCGGTTCGTTGCCCTTTTAGTGCTGATGACTGATGCGAAAATTTTAAACATCTGTTAATTTTGTTACAAAAATATTAATTTTTCGCAATATGATGGGGTGCAGACTTCATGATCGATGAATTGTTTACAATTACATAAAAAAATTAAAGCACCAGGAAAGGCAACTTGTTTTCACTCACGTTCTATTAGAAACGAAACACAGTGATCCCCCTTTGATCATTGGCTAATAACACGACACTTGCCATGAGTGTAAACAATGCTAGTAAACATTTGGGTAAGCAAATAAAATAACAAATTAAAAAAACAAACAACAACAAAAAAAAACAATTTTATTAGCTGTTTTTTTTTAAAAACTTAATTAGGTAGCTTGTGTGATGTGTTGTTATAAGGAAGTTTCTAGAAAGAATTATTGGCTACAAATTATGGGGTTTGGTTTTGTCCACGTATACGTGTATCCTGCTGATACATTTATTAAGTCATAGAATTTAAGGGAAAACGATAAATGAATGGCTAGTTATACACACACACACACACATATTTTTTTTGGAGATATTCAAGTTTAAAAGTTCAAAATTATACATATTTCTTATAAATTAACTGAAGATATTTTAACTTTTAATAGGGTCAGCGGGATATTGTTTCATAAAACCTCTTTCAGAACATTCTATTTTTAATCCTCTATCAGATACAGAGGATAACTAAAAAATTTCAAAAATGTCACATAGCCGTTTCTTCCCTTGAGCTCTTCATATATATATATATACTTCATATATACTTAAATGTATATGTATGTATGTATATTGTATATATATATATATATATATATATATATATATATATACAATATACATACATACATATACATTTAAGTTGATTACTTTAAAAACTGAATTTAAAATAAGCAGTCAACTTTCTTTTAAGACCTGGATTATTTATATACTAACGTATCATCTGTCAAAAATGACGGAAGTTTTCAAAATAAATACACATCAGATTAAAAAATAAATTAAAACAGAACTTTCATTTATTTTATTTATTTATATTTTATTCATTTATTTCCCTATATAACAATTTTATGCAGCCCTTCCAAAAGAGTTCCTTTTTGGTGCAGTAATTTGGTGCGCTGCTTTCTAAAATCGATCGCAGCGCCACCTAACTATAATTACATCCATACATACAGACAACGGGAATTATGTATACTAGCGTATCACCTGTCAAAAATGACGGAAGTTTTCAAAATAAATACACATCAGATTAAAAAATAACGTAATACAGAACTTTTATTTATTTTATTTATTTTTATTTGATTCATTTATTATCATATTGAACAATTTTATGCGGAACGTTCGAAAAGTGTTATTTTTGGTGCAACAATTTGGTGCGCTGCTTTCTAAAATTAGAAAAGCATTACATAATTACAACCATACAGACGACGGGAATTATGTATATTTAATTAACATAAGTAACTTATCCTTGTTTGATAAATACGAAATATTAAACTTGCAGAAATGTACACAAAGTATTTCATAATAATTATAAATCCTCAAATCCTATTTTTACATCGTTCCCTTTTCAAAAATTAAAATATAAGCTAAAACAATGACGTCATATAATATTTTTATACAAAATGGATCGCAGCGCCACCTAACTATAATTACATCCATACATACATACAGACGACGGGAAATTATGTATATTCGTGATTTTAACTCGGTTATTTTAAGTTGTCTTCCCTTTAAGGAGATAAAATATATTATAAAAAGAAAGACTTCATTTTTACTCAAATTTCAATATTAAAATCTACTTTCTTCGATCTATCAGTCAGATGTACTGTTCAAAGGGCAAGTTAATGGTTGGAAGACATGGAAAGAGATGGGCAGGGAATGGGAGCATATGGGAGGAGATGGGAGAATGGGGAGAGAAGCTCAGCTTGACACGTAACATTTATGCTACGATAAAGTGAGGTGGCACTGCAATACTAATATGAATGTAGGTTATTTATTGATAACAATTGTGATACCAGAAATAAAAAAGTACATTTTTTATTTGAAATTTTATTTTTGTTTCCTCGCTGTTTTCTCATTGCATGATTTATAAATGTAAAAACCTTGGATGTTGAGAAAATAATTGGAGTTATTGGAGACTTTTCCAAGTACGTCACAATATCCGCGAGGTAACTTCAATAATTGGAGTTATTGGAGACTTTTCCAAGTACGTCACAATATCCGAGAGGTAACTTCAATAATTGGAGTTATTGGAGACTTTTCCAAGTACGTCACAATATCCGCGAGGTAACTTCAATAATTGGAGTTATTGGAGACTTTTCCAAGTACGTCACAATATCCGCGAGGTAACTTCAATCCAGATACATTAAGCAACGAACGGTTCAGCTTCTCCAAAGTGAGGCAGAGGTCAGGGGACACTGCTATACTCAGATCATGCTGGAAACGTGTCACAGTTCATGGCACGAAGATTGCGAACTTCACTGAACTAACGGGGGAGTAAGGGAAACACCACTCTATGGTCACAAATTGCACTAAAGTGGTATGAGGACAGATTTTCAGATTATGTTATGGATTAATCAATGCCATCTATAAATCATGTACAACACCAATCAGCTAATAGCTGAAGGTTAAATAGATCCAAAAGATCCATCACTTTAGGTTGTGGAGGATTATAGCTGATTAAAATGAAAGTTCAGATCACCTAGTACAATTTAAGTAACAGACAGTAATGATCTAAAAGTGCCGGGAATTCTTGATGACACGTGACCTCCGCCTGGGAAAGGTTTGATGAATGCACTAAAGCAGTGGTTCCCAACCTTTTGGTCTACCCCCCGCTTTCCAGAAAAAATACTACTCAGCGCCCCCCAAATTGTTTTTTATATTCTAACACAGGGATGGGCAAACTATGGTCCGCGGGCCGCATGCGACTAGTCATAGTATATTATGCGGCCCGCAGGCATGTACTTATGGCGATATTATGCAATGTTAATTTTATTTACTTAGAATTTTTTAATATGTTTTTGAAATTTTATTCTGTGTATTTGATTCGAAACTATTGATATATAATTGGTTTTATTGCTCCAGAATCATTAGTCATTAATAGTTAACATACCTATTCGAAACTACTTTTCAGCTCAACCGAAATAGGCGTTTTTTACGATTTAAGTTTCGAACAATTTTGAAAATTTGTAATTTAAAAGCAAATAGACGTTGATTTAAGAATGAGTGCTGTCAAAGAAAGAAAGAATGAGGACGAATGTAGTTTAGTATATGACAAATTAACTGTTAAATATTGCTTCACGAGCGTTGGAGAAAAGCAGCCTGCTTGCTGTGCCGTAAGTGTGTGAGCGTCTTTAAGGAGTACGACTTAAAAAGATACCACCAAACAAAACATGTATTTCGGGCACACTTTAACGAACGAAGAGGGAAAAGCAAATGCAAGAAGTTGGTTAATAATTTAAAGAAGCAGCAACATGTTTTACCTAACAGTCTTGAATACAAGATGCTGCAACCGAGGCCAGTTTGGAGATATCCCATAAGATCGTAAAACGGAACAAGCCTTTTTCTGACAGTGAGTTCATCAAGGAATGCTTGACAGATGCTGCAAGCATTATGCATCCAGAACAGAAAACAAAATTCGACACCATTCATTTATCAAGGAAACTTTAGTCAGACGTTTGAAAATATTAGTGACAATTTGATGCATCAACTTCGAGATGCAAGCAAAGACTTTTTGTGGTACTCTCTCGCGTTGGATTAAAGTACCAATGTACAGGACACAGCACAATGGTTGGTTTATACGGGAAATAAACCCTCGTTTCGAGCTTAATGAAGAATTACTTAGTTTTGAACCACTCAAAGAAACAACTACAGGCCAGGATTTATTCAATGCTGTTGAGAACTGGGTTGGTGTAGAACAAGATGGCAAGTCTAACTGGAAAAAGTAGTATGAACAATAAAATTAAAGAGTATCATCATGACCATGCACTCTAACCTATCCTTTGCATGTGTCATCCATCAGGACAGTCTGTGTAAGGCTGTGTTGAATATCAAGCATTTGATAGAACGATAAACTTTGTAACAGCCAGGGCACTTAACCACAGGCAGTTAAAGGCACTGCTTGAAGATTTGAATATTATGATATTATCTACCACAGCAGTGTCTGCTGGCTGAGTCTAGGCAATTAAGTTATTGAGGCGAGTATGAGATCACAAGGAAGAAATAGTAATGTTGCTGGAGATGAAGGGTTTTGTTTGTGACTTTGTTGCTAACATAATTAATGAAGAGTCTAAGTCAGACTTCATGTTTGCCATTGACATTATGGAAAAGTTGAATTAACTGAATGTCAAACTTCAGGACGAAAGCTGGTTTGCACATTAAAGAAAAAGTGTTTGTTAAATCATTTTAGGCAAAACTCTCCCTGTTCTCCAAGCAAGCATGTGAAAACAGGTTTTGCCATTTCCCTTTGCTGAAACAGAAAACCGTTTCTGGTAACATGGCTGACAAGTACAAGGCTTAGTTGGATGCCTTTGCTATTGAATTTGAAAGTAGGTTCCAAGACTACAAGAACCTGGAACCACTCTTCAATATCCTCAGTTTGCAATTTAGTGCAGAAGCTGATTAAGCCCCAGAGGATATACTGTTAGAACTGCCTAACCTGAAAGCAGATTATGACCTGAAGGAGAAGTTCAAGTTAGTTTTTCTGCTAGTTTTTTTTTATTTTACTTTTGCTAGGTGCGGCATTTCCAAACTATAAATGACTGCTATGCCACAATTTTGCCACTGTTTAGGTACACATACATCTGTGAGCAAGCTTTTTCTTGTATGGAAGTAAACAAGACTAAGAACAAATCAATGTTGACTGAATGCAATTTGAATACATTAATTGGAATCATTACCTGTTACCTGATTGCACAAATTCAAAAATAGTTTTTTTTGTTTTTTTAAAAATTACAACATTTGAAATCATCTAAATGAGAAGATGAACCTGGTATGCTGCTACCAATTTAGTAATCGTCGGGTCTATTTTCGTCAGCAGTAATCTTAAATAACCGCGATTGACTATTTGCATTTTCTTTTCTTTAAAAAAAAATAATTAATTAGTTACCGCACTGAATCTACTTTCCACCAAATATGATGAAGGAAATGTAATTAAGAAATTTTAAATTACCGCCCATATTTCAGGATCGCCTTTTGCAGCCAGAATTGTTGGTAGCCGCTTTTGAATTTAAATTAAAATTCATCATTTATAGTTACTTCCATCCGTTCTTCTTGTAACTGTGGAGATTATTCGTGCTTGCACTTTAAAAAGGATCCAAAATCCAATCAGCTATTTTCTTTTTCAAAATATCATCAAATCGTTGATTAAAATCTAAATGGAGAACATCCAAGGGCTCACAATAGGAAAGTATGTCTTCATCATTTTTTTTTCTGCTCCTGAAAAATTTGGAAACTGGTTGGATTCCCCTCGAACACAATGTTCTTTGTACAGAAGATTTTCCTCAAATACAGAAATAACAGATTTTGTTCTTAGAAAATTGAGTTCATCACCTTGAAGCGAAAGATTCGTTTAATTAAATGTTTTATTAAGCAAGTCGATCAAGTACGCGATGCCACATTTGAATTGAATTAAATTGGATCGTAAAGCATCACTTTTATCTTTCAAGAACTTCAGTATCGAGTTTAACAGCTTATAATTTCAGATGCTTGCTTATGTATCACAGTCCGTATTAATTCACTTATAGCCGGTATAATTAAAAAATAATGAAATATTGTAAAAAGCTAGCAAGCCAGTCCCATTTTGTGTGGTTGCTGTTGAAAAGAGTTTTGTCAATGTCAGTTGTTTGATAAATTTGTATTTTAGTGTTTGAAAATTAGATAAATCCGTATCATCTTTTCATCACCGTTAATTTTAGTCAAATGTTCTTGCAGTCAGGAATTGCGCAATTGCATATATAAAAAAAATAATTTCATTAAAATTAAAATAAAAACTAAAAACATGCCATTGGGGGAGTTTCCGGGAACCAAACCAACGTCCGAAATGGTTTTTTTAAGAAAAATAAAACCTTATTGCGGATTACATAAATCTTTTTTTTCTAAATCTTCTCTACCTTTTTTATGCTTTCACTGCCCCCTTACAGTTATTCGCCGTCCCCCAAATTGACCCATGGCCTTTACCGCCCCCCCCCCGATCGCTTTAGCGCCCATAAGGGGGCGGTAGCGCCCACTTTGGGAATCACTGCACTAAAGTGAACGTTTCACTGTATGGCATTAAGTGGAAGGGGCGTACTTTTAAACTGTCCTCTTCTTGTCAAGATCATCTAACTCTTGGCTTGTATCTTCAGGTAAAAGCTCAAAACTGAATCCACCTGATCATATAAACCAATTGGTCAGTGTTTGTCTGTAGTGACCACGACCTCTGAATGATAGCACGCGTCGATTACAATCTTCCTCCCAATGTCACCGATATCATGTAGAAATTAATTATGTTTTTAAGGCAACTGACGTGTTTACACTTGTTCTGTCGAGTCCATCTTCTGTATTATATTTTGTTTATGACTTGAAACTCACCCGTGCAAGTTGAATCACGTTTTACTCGCGTGCCATCCCCTACCCCCACTTTTAATCACGTCATTTGGAATACCCCAATACAATCCCCCCCCCCACACACACACACAAAATAGCAATAAACCCGCCTCCAAGACACAATACCCTTATAATATGACCAGCTCTGTAATGGTTTCATCGTTAAAATTTCAGTTTCTTTAATTTTAAACCAATAACTAGCTACGTAACTTAAGACGATTGAAAATGCGCCTTGGGGTATGACTTAGAACTCTACCAACCGATTTCTAAACCTCGACATTTACCCAAGAACCTCCAATAAACCAAAGCGGATGTGCATCGTGAACGTATGTGGATTGTTTGGTTTAGTTTCTAGCCAATCGCAGGTGGGGTAATTCACACATAAACTAATTCTTACGTGACCCAACAGCAGTAGTCTGCCCGTTGCAATAGCTCCCATTGGCGGTGACACCAACAGCCGACTGATCAACAACTCATTCGCAGCGTATCAATCTGGCACCACGAACTAAACCGCGTGACCATGAAAGTGCGTCATAAAATGTGTAAGCTCTCGAAGGACCAATCCGCCGCTGGCGCGTAACCTAGCAACACGGCTGATGACGTGGCAGAACTTAATATGGGATAAATGTTTTGGTGAAACCACGCCCCCTTGTCGATAATTCAACGTGGAACTAAAAAAAATATAGACATAAAATATTCTACTCCGGACCAGCAAATATTACCCAAGAACTACAAGTGTACTAGGCCAGGTTCTAAAAACCTTATTTCAGACCTTCTTTACATCTAGCTAGAGTCTGGTGTGACAGATGATGACATCTAGCTAGAGTCTGGTGTGACAGATGGGAGAAAGCATTTTTAGTTGTGTGTCGTAATTGTGGTTTGTATGTCACGAGAAAAGAGGGGAATGTTGGTGGTTGGTGATGACGACTGTGACTGATGATTGTGACAGATGACTGTAATTGTGACTGATGACCGTGACTGATGACTGTCGCTGACTTTTGTCACCAGTGGAAGTACTGCATCCTAACTGATGACTTAATGAGCAGAAGGAAATGGTTCAGTTCTCTATGTGCGAGTCACCATACTTCTGGTGTCAAACTTACGAGCCGGCTGGTCATAAGTCATGGGGTGGGAACGGAGAGCAACCGATGCATGATGGTCTTCCTTGGAAATAACAATGTATTTCTATGCGTTGTGAAGGATCGTATGTTCATTTGAATGTGTTATGAGGAATCAAGTGTTTATGTGTTATCAGTGTCGTAGTTATAGGAGGGAGGTACAAATTCGAAAGTCCCCCGGCCCCCCACAGGGCCCCCATAGGAGTGTCCGAAATTTTTTTACATTAAATATTAAGCCATCGCCATGTATACAGGGCTCGAAAAGAGGCCAAGCCCCCAGGCCCACAAATCCCTAGATACGCCACTGTGAGGTATGAGGGACTTTATGCGTTACGTATTTTAAGTCCGTGCAATAAAAAGGAAAATGTATTAAACATTATTGGCATTGCCCAAGCTGCCATTTTACTTTGGGTGGACAAGCTATTCCACTGGACAAGCTATCCCACTGGACAAGCTATCCCACTGGACAAGCTATCCCACTGGACAAGCTATCCCACTGGACAAGCTATCCCACTGGACAAGCTATCCAAATGGACAAGCTATCCCACTGCACAAGCTATCCCACTGCTTGGACAAGCTATCCCACTGGACAAGCTATCCCAATGGACAAGCTATCCAAATGGACAAGCTATCCAAATGGACAAGCTATCCAAATGGACAAGCTATCCCAATGGACAAAGGCTATCACACTGGACACAGATCGCCTCTCTTACGACTCAGAGGTATCAGGGTTGATAAAACTATTTATTTGTAAGCTGTTGAAACATCTGCTGGTTTGATATTCTAATTTGCTTGGTCTGAAATTCTTCGCCGTTTAAAGTTAGCGAGTTCCTTCCTCTCGGGGTGCAACAAGTCATATCCTCACGGGGTGCAATGATTTATATTCTCCCGGGATGCAACAAGTCATATACTCACGGGATCCAACAAGTCATATCGTCACGTTGTGCAACAAGCCATATAATCACGTTGTGCAACAAGCCATTTCGTCACGTGGTGCATCAAGTCATATCGTCAGGTGGTGCATAAAGTCATATAATCACGTTGTGCAACAAGCCATATCGTCACGTGGTGCATCAAGTCATATAATCACGGGGTGCAACAAGTCATATCGTCACGTGGTGCAACAATTCATATAATCACGGGGTGCAACAAGTCATATAATCACGGGGTGCAACAAGTCATATAATCACGGAGTGCAACAAGTCATATAATCACGGGGTGCAACAAGTCATATAATCACGGGGTTCAACAAGTCATATCTTCCCCGGGTGCAATAAGTTGTGAGCTCTGAAGATGTCTTCGCTTGTCTATGGATAGTTGGGGATTAAACTGAATTCCGCAATCCTAGGAAGAGAATATTCACATGTGTAAAATGTCTACTGATGTGTTTCTGTCATTGCCTAACATTTCCCTTTAAAGTGATCAAACTGGAAATGAGTATAAAGTTGCACACATTCTCTGTTCTTAAAATCTGTAATCGTTCCATTAAAAAAAAACAACTCAGTACCTAAGTCTTCTTATCATACATCTTGTGTGAGATATATTTTAATTGATTTATATTTAATCAAAGAGGTGTTATTACTGCGTAGCCTTCGTTTATCATGTACTAGCAAATACCCTCGCTTTGCTGAGGAAATTGGGATTTCAGTTACCGTTGAGAACCAGCGTAACACAAATTCAAAACATCAATTGATTTCAATCTGGATCATGATGGATATAATACATATATTAACTGCACCGTCTTGTATGTCTGTCTGTCTGTCGTAGTCCCGCAGAAAAACAAAAGCGAAAAGTAAAAAAATGACACACTTCCCGTGATCCTATCGAGCTGATAATTTTTTTTCCGTCTGCTACCATTGCGGGAGGGTATCAACAACTTCCCAAGGTTTCGTGCTCTTACCTACACGGGAAGTTAGATATTTAACGATGAGTCTGTTATATATAGCTCATATGAGAAAAAACTATGTTTGGGCCCCCGGCCCCTAGAGAATAATAATTTTATATTTATTTTTATTTTTATCATCGCGCTAGGGTACTCAACAACTTTCCAAAGTTTCATGCTTCTTCCTACACGGGAAGATGAGGAATTAGTGATAATTTAGTTTTATATAGCCCATATACGAAAAAAAAACGGTTTTAGGCCCCCGGCAACCCATGAGTGAATGTGTTGTTGTTTTTTCCGCCAATTATCGTCATAAGAGTGTACTAATCAAGTTCCCAAAGTCTTAGCTTCTACATTCACGGGAAGTTGTAGAATTAGTGTTGAGTCAGTTTTAATATTAGAAAAAAACTATATTTTGTCCCCCCGGTCCCCAGTAAGTGATAATTTATATAATTTTGTTACCTGTTACCATCGCGGAATGTTACTTAACAACTGCCCAAAGTTTCATGCTTCCACCTACACGGGAAATAGGAGAATTAGTGATTTTCAGCTTTTTTATAGCTCATATAAGGAAAAAACTTTATTTGGGCCCCCGGCCCCCAGTATTTGATAATTTAAATATTTATCTGCCTGTTGATATCGCCGAAGTGTACTCAACAACTTTCCAAAGTTTCATTCTTCTATCTACTCGCGAAATAGGAGAATTTTAATATAGCCCACATAAGGAAAAAAATGGTTTTGGGCCATCGGCCCCAATGAGTGTGAATTTATAAATTCTTTTATGCCAATTTTCGTCGCGAGAGGCTACTTAACAACTCCCCAAAGTTTCATGCTTCTACCTACACGGGAAGTTGGAGAATTAGTGATGAATGAGTGAGTGAGTCAGTGAGTGAGGGCTTTGCCTTTTATTAGTATCGATGCTATCGTTTGTATTAAAAAAAGAACCATGCTCACAATATATATTTATATATATATATTTCTCTCTCTCTCTCTCTCTCTATCTCTCTCTCTCTCTCTCTCTCTCTCTCTCTTTTATATGTCACTTCTTTTTCTCCCTCGCACCCCCCACCGCTTCCCTTCGTTCTTAACCCGAGGCGCCTTTCGTTACCTAAACAATGTTTAAGTCGTTGATCGTAACTCAAATGGTTGTTGATTTGAGGCGCTCTTAACTCATGTACCACTGTTGAGGCGCTCTTAACTCATGTACCACTGTTGAGGCGCTCTTAACTCATGTACCACTGTTGAGGCGCTCTTAACTCATGCACCATTGTTGAGGCGCTCTTAACTCATGTACCACTGTATAGATTCTAATATGCAATCAATAATTAAGTGTACAAATTTTTTTTTAACTTTGAAATTTGTTCAAGTTTATTTTTTAGAGTCTAAAACATAATAATAAATGCAATCCATCAGTAACTAACAAATAAAAGTACAACGAGGGAACATAATTCCCCACTACCCCCCCCCCAACCCATAAAATAATAATAATTTTAAAAAATTAAAGTTAACATATATTTAAACAAGAACACAGCAAACATTAATACATTCGGGGAGAAACCCATTTAGTAGTAGATCTAATGGCTTTGTGTTGGTTTGCCTACAAGATACGTGTCCGTATAAGAGAGCGACTCGTTTTTCTATGTCTGATTATTCGAGACTCGTTTTTCGATGTCTGATTATTCGAGACTCGTTTTTCGATGTCTGATTATTCGAGTTTGTAATAAAAGAGCCAATTGATGTTAATTATGCATTTCCTAAAAGACCATAGTATCGTCGAGTGTATGTTTCACACAGTACTTGAACAGATTCATTTCATAGTATCGTCGAGTGTATGTTTCACACAGTACTTGAACAGATTCATTTCATAGTATCGTCGAGTGTATGTTTCACACAGTACTTGAACAGATTCATTTCATAGTATCGTCGAGTGTATGTTTCACACAGTACTTGAACAGATTCATTTCATAGTATCGTCGAGTGTATGTTTCACACAGTACTTGAACAGATTCATTTCATAGTATCGTCGAGTGTATGTTTCACACAGTACTTGAACAGATTCATTTCATAGTATCGTCGAGTGTATGTTTCACACAGTACTTGAACAGATTCATTTCATAGTATCGTCGAGTGTATGTTTCACACAGTACTTGAACAGATTCATTTCATAGTATCGTCGAGTGTATGTTTCACACAGTACTTGAACAGATTCATTTCATAGTATCGTCGAGTGTATGTTTCACACAGTACTTGAACAGATTCATTTCATAGTATCGTCGAGTGTATGTTTCACACAGTACTTGAACAGATTCATTTCCAATTAAGTTACGAAATAACTTTGTTAACAACTATTTTTGATTAAATTGTGAGTTTATTTATATCAGCTTTCGAAATTTATTTGAAAATTGTATGATCTAAGTACAGAATATACATTAACTTTATAGTCTGATTTGATTGATATGTATTTGTCGTAGTATGCAGTTGTCTACGTGTAAGTGTATGTTTTTTGTGTGTCCCTTTCACTCTCTATATCGTGGATGAGTCTGGATAACATATAAACAGGGTATTAGTTAGCCTGACAGGACGTAACACAACATATCTCTACTGGACTAATTGGACTTCACCGCAGCTAAGTTTTTTTTCTTTCGTTATATTCGTTTTATTTGTGTACTATTTGTTCTTTGAGTAAGGCTCTTTGCCGAAACGTTCGCTGTTGTGTTACGTCCTGTCAGGCTAACTAATACCCTGTTTATATGTTATACATTTACTAATTTATAAGCCTTGTTGCAGTCTCACCCCCATTATTTTATGAGTCTGGATGTAGCTCATTGTATGGGGCATGATTTAACCGGCTATTTGACACAATCTGACAAACTCTTCCTCGCTGAAGCCAACACACCTTTACCGTAAAGTCTACCTGAAGCCAACGGCCAACACACCTTTGCCGTAAAGTCGACCTGTTTCCGAGCGCTCAACACCTTTGAGTGCAATCTTTCCCCTACCCTTCCCGGTCCTCACCTATCCCACAGCTCCCCATCTCAAGCAGTCACAACAATGGGCAATAAAACCCTTGCAGACATCGACGTAAGCCTTCAAAGTCTTTGTGTGTGGATGCACAGTGTGCGGGGGTGGTGTGCCTGTGCTGGGGGTGGGGCCAGTGTGCAATTCTCACCTCTTTAAAAGGTGTTCAAAAATGTAGGTCTTACCTGTTCACAAAATGTAGTTGTTTCCTGATCACAAAATGTAGATGCTATCAGTTGTTACTATCGCAAGTGCTTTAATTTAGTGTTATAACTGTATTAATATGGCTCGTTAACGCGACACGCAGCAAGAGACACAACGGTAACTGACAGAGTGCAATGATATAACAACACGAGCATTAAAAGAAATTGTAATACCAATTACAGGAAATAATATTTTGTTAATGAAGCGATCTCTCTCATCTTATCCACGGTGGAAACATCAAACAACACACTCACACGAAATACTAGCTGATTGCTAACACAACATTTATTGTCACAGAGAAACTATGAGTTTAATTTACCGTAATCTTATATCTCTATATGCAGTCATACTTTGAGACTCTTCGGCTACCTCCAGAAGGAGCGGCAATGAAACGGTTTTCTTTCTTTTTACAATTAGTTGTGTCAACTCGGAAACTTTTGAACCTTCTTGAAGGAACACGTAATGCATAGGAGGTTCATGACTGACCAGGGTGGGGCAAGGCTTGCAAATGCGTGGCTTAAGATAATATGAATTGCATACCGCCGGCTTGCCTCGCTATACACAAAACTTACCATTGAAAAAAAGAATGAGCATTTTTTTAATTGAAATGTTTTCCCATTCGATATCTATTATAGATATACCATAGAAATATTTTTAAGGACATTGTCATTATCCCAATCATAACAATACTAAACCAAAAACGAAGGACATATTTTAAGGTGGCCAATATAGTTTTTTAAAATTCAAATTTCTACGTGAAAAGTGTGATGATGACATTATGACTAGATGTTTGAATAAGACTCACGAAAAGCGAAGCCGAAGACTAGTGGAATTGTGCACGATCCAAGGAGGCCGTCCTTCAACTTGAGCTGTCTCACTTGAGTCCACCCGCGACACATTCATTCTTGCGTGCCAAGTTCTTTACTGGCGCTGGCAATAAGTCCTGACGTATACTTCAGGATTTGCAGAGATCTCTCAAACAATCCCCATGACTAGACTTGTAGTTAATTAGCATTGTTTCAAGACAATCTTCCCAGCACTTGGTATAAGAAAAGCCTTGTTGTTGGTTCCTTGGTCGGACAGTTTAATCATCGCCAGAGTCAACGGTGTTGTAAATTGAGTCGATTATTTGATGATGTTAGAGTTTTTTAGTTTTTGAAGAGTAACTGAAAATTTGGAACTGTGTGTTAAACACAATGAACAGCCAGCGAATTATTGTTTAATCTATTCAATATGGGGCAAAAGTGCTCCAATAGTTTTCAAATGCTTTACTTGACAAAATGAGAGCTGCTGTTATATTCTTGTTAAATTTTTCAAAAAAATTTGTTAGTTCTTTCGTGGAAATCTTTTTTCTGATTCCATCACTTTCGGAATTGCTGATTTTAAAAAAAAATTAATAGGTGTCTAACATCTTCAAAAATAAATGTAAAGAATTTTGTTCCCAACTCTATTTCTTGGTCGATTTCATAGACTTAATTGAATATTGAAATATCATGTTCAGAGATCTGGAATCTCGTCTTCTTTATAAAAGCGCAGAGGGGTTCTAAATCTGCCAACTCAGATTTTGTCAGGGGAGGTACATAAATAATGATAGGTTCAGTAACCACCAGCTAAGTCTAGAAACAAAGAGATGCAGTCAACTGGTAATGTTGTTTGGACATATTTCAACACAGATACGGAACTTAAGTCTTACTTACGAGTACGACTGATTTCATGTATTGGCCCATCGATAAAATCGAACTCTACGCCTTTGCTTCTACGACGTTGCTTCCAGTTGCAGTATTTTGAAACAAGTGAAGTAAAACCTCAAGATTTAAGGACTGTGAAGCTCCTGTGTCTCTTGAAAATTGATAACTTAGTTTGGTATGAGGTTGTGAGTATCACCTCGTGGAAGTAACACAAATCCTCAATATGAAAGGATTTAAACCTTGAATGACACCAGTTTGGTTTGATATGGACATTAGGACCCTTGTTGAGTCTTGAGGTTTGATATGGACATTAGGACCCTTGTTGAGTCTTGAGGTTTGATATGGACATTAGGACCCTTGTTGAGTCTTGAGGTTTGATATGGACATTAGGACCCTTGTTGAGTCTTGAGGTTTGATATGGACATTAGGACCCTTTTTGAGTCTTGAGGTTTGATATGGACATTAGGACCCTTGTTGAGTCTTGAGGTTTGATATGGACATTAGGACCCTTGTTGAGTCTTGAGGTTTGATATGGACATTAGGACCCTTGTTGAGTCTTGAGGTTTGATATGGACATTAGGACCCTTGTTGAGTCTTGAGGTTTGATATGGACATTAGGACCCTTGTTGAGTCTTGAGGTTTGATATGGACATTAGGACCCTTGTTGAGTCTTGAGGTTTGATATGGACATTAGGACCCTTGTTGAGTGTTGAGAATATTCGGCTAGGGTACAAGATGATCTCCCAAGGTACTGACCTTCTCGGACCATTATAATGTCTTTGGAAATCTCACAAGACTGCAATTCGTAGTGGGAATAGGGTTGGAGTCGGTAGCATTGCTGAGGATATGGTGGTTGTTTGCATAAGCTCACTATTCGTGATCAGAACAAAATTTGTGAAAACTTTATACATGTATCAACCTCCGGCAAGCGATATTTTGCCAGATGTACATGAAGTTGTGCAAGCCGCTGTCTTGTATGAGGTACTATGATGTATGGGCTGTTCAATTTTCTTTTCCAGCCTCCTGCAGTCATCACTTAAGAGACCTTCATTCTGGCAAAAAGTAATTATTCCTTTTGAATTAGGCTGTGGTTTGGTGCTACAAATATTTGACACTGATTAAAATTTACTACAAGATGAAAGATGTGCTCTATGGTGCTTATCTGATTTCATCAAATGGACTTTTTGAAGCTTCATGGAAGATGTTAAGATTGTTGGCTAACACTGGTTCCTTTTGCAATCATTTCAACCAAGCTCTGAAAGACGTGGCTGTTTATGAAGTGTATATTTTCTGGTATTTTAAAAATCTTTCGCTGTTACCTCAAACTCCAAAAAATTGGGTCGAATTTACTTACATTATATCTTGGAGGTAAATTTTCCTTGTTGAACTCCATCGTAAACCTGAAAGATGGAGAAGTTGTAGGTTTATTTTCATATATATTTTGATTTTCTAATTTATAGGTGTGAGCACTAATTTATAAATAAATATTTTTTTAAAATTGTAACACTCTAATCTCATCTCATCCCATCCCATCAGGTCTCATGGCTATAAGGGTTCAAACCATTACCAAGCCGCCTTTATTTCATCAACTAGTGTTAGGTACACATTCGGAGCTGCGTGGACTCAGGGAAGGGAACATATCCTTGCCTTCACATGGATTCGAACCCGTGACCATCGGTACGCCAGCCGAGCGCGTATGCCACTCGACCAATATTATCCTATTTCTATTCCTTCTCTTTATTTTAGCTCGTTCTCCCTTGCTAATTCACAGTGTGAGATCTTTCTGTTCCTCCAATTGTTTATATTTATTTGGAGCTCCATGATTGCATTTAATTTTTTTTAACTTAATGAGGCCTGACAATCATCAGATAACAGATCTTCATTAACTAACTGTAACACCATAAGATACAGAATTACCGTAACACCAGAAGATACAGAATTGTCTTCTTCCAAAGCAGAATGAGCAACTTCTTTCTTTCTTTTTTTTTAGTAATGAAAAAAATGTTTTTTTGTGTACAATTATCCCATGATTCTACAGACGAGTAATTCAGTTTAAAATTCATGTATGATGTACGAATACACACACAACTGCACACACGAATACACACAGATACACACACAAATACACACACAAATACACACACAAAGACAAACACAACTGCACACACGAATACACACAGATACACACACAAATACACACAGATACACACACAAATACACACAGATACACACACAAATACACACAGAAATACACACACAACTGCACACACAGATACACACACAGATACACGCACAAATGGACACACAAATACACACTCAAATACAAACACAACTGCACACACGAATACACACAGATACACACACAAATACACACACAAATACACACACAAATACACACACAAATACACACACAAATACACACACAAATACACACACAAATACACACACAACTGCACACACAAATACACACACAAATACCCACACAAATACACCAGAAATACACACAGAAATACACACACAAATACACACACAGATACACACACAAATACACACACATACACACACAAATACGCACACAAATACACACACACAAATACACACACAAATACACACACAAATACACAGACAATTACACACACACAAATACACACACAATTACACACACACAAATACACACATAAATCCAAGAAAGCTATTAAATGTTTAAGCACTTACATCTAAGTAAATGGAATCATGTAAGGGTGAAACTCAAAGAAAGTTGGTTGTACTATTGTTAACACAATCGATGTGTTAACAAAAAGGCGGTGCTGATCTGTGCTAAAAATACAAGTCGTAGTTCTTTCATTGTTGAAAAAATGTAGGTTTTATATATGTTGACAAAATGTAGATGCTGAATATGTTGACAAAGTAAAGGTGCTGAATATGTTGACAAAATAAAGGTGCTATCTTTCTTAACCATGGGTTAGACGTGAGGCTAATTTTATTTGATTTTAGATTAGTAAACATTTTTTTTCGAGAAGTTTGTGGAAGGGAGTGCGGGGGATACAAGGACATCAAGAGTTAAGGAGAAATAAAAGTTACAGAAAAGTTAGTTCACGCCAAAAGAGAAACTAACTTTTGATCCACAAGAAAAGGACATTATCCATATTGCTTGAGACTCCCTTCTTTCAAACCAAATCTTGAATCTAAGTTTGTGTTTAGACTGCAACTACCTCATTACTCGACCACATTTCAAATCACTGTTTGGAACTTTGACCGCCATCCTCTTCCCCCCCCCCTTCCCTCCCTCCCCCCTTTTGTTTCAAATGTGAAATTAGATTGTGGTCGACCTGTCTCACAGCTTCATTTGACGCCCCAAACCCACCACCACCTTTAGCCCCACCCCTCAATTTATATCACCGACACACACATACAAAGCACACAATTGAGTAATTATCTGTGTGCTACCCGCCTACCCACGACCAAAGAACCGCCAGACACAAAAACCAAGTTTAACGATCAAGGTGATTGATGGCTCTCTTTATTCTATGCTGTACTTAAAGGGGGGAATTTATTTTTGTTATAAAAAGATGATAAAGGGGGAAAAGCGTCTCCAACACAACATGACCTTTTTATTGGAACAGTTCTCATTCTTTTTTTTAAACTCCCAAACAGCGCCGCGCTGCTAGTGAGTGTGTGGTTTAGGGGGTAAAACAATGTACAATTTGATCAGTGTGTTTATATGATAGGGTCGAGGGTAGGACATTTTGAGATTCACTGTTATGTTTTTCATGCCACTGAGTGTCACATCACAGTGGTCTTAAAATTATATGAATTTTAGTGAGTCGGAACTAGATCTTTCAATGTGTGTGGTGGCGTGGATTAGTGTGTGGGTTGTGGATTCGTGTGTGGGTTGTCGTGGATGCGTGTGTGGGTTGCCGTGGATTCGTATGTGAGTAGTGGATTCGTGTGTGGGTTGCCGTGGATTTTTGTGTGGGTTGCTGTGGATTTGTGTGTGGGTTGCCATGGATTTGTTTAGCTGTTTTGTGCCGGGTATAAGTGAATAATTTGGAGTGAGAATATTGCAGATTTTGGGGCATTTCGAAATGCATTTCATAAAAAAAATTATACCACAATGTTTCTCAATTTTTGAATCAAGGATCATATAAACTTTGATTAAAAAACTTTCTGGATTTGGTGGATATAATAGTTGTAAAAGTTATATTTGGATTTTTGGGGATATTTTTTAAATCCTTTATATTAACTCGTGGTGTCTGCGGCCGACCGACCGACCTTGTTTGCTTGTCGCCAAAACTTTTGATCGATTTTTAACCCACTTGCTCGCAAGATAGCGAGCTGAAATTTTGCAGGCAGTTTCGTACCGATGATAAAAACAATGTATCAAAATTTCAGATCGATCGCATGTACCGTAATTAAATTATTGATTTTTTAGATTATTTTATTTATTCCTATGTATCATGCTATTTTTGAGATAGAGCGTCGCGGTGCGTATTATATTGAACAACATTTCTGTCGCGCAATAAGGTGCGTATTTTACTGACAACACTTTTTATAAACCTATTCCTGATCGGTGCGCATTATATTAAACACGTTTTACGACACAACTGCAATTTTGTATTTTTGGATGGTCTTCCGCTGCGTGTTATAATGAACAATCTTTTAATTACTTCTCGTACATAAAGGATATATAGTCAAAAACTTGGTTTTTTACGGGTTTTTCTTATTACGTCTTGAGAAAAGAAAGTACAGCATATATAAGTACATCATATATAAGTACAGCATATATAAGTACAGCATATATAAGTACAGCATATATAAGTACAGCATATATGAGTACAGCATATATAAGTACAGCATATATAAGTACAGCGTATATAAGTACAGCATATATCAGTACAGTATATATAAGTACAGCATATATAAGTACAGCATATATAAGTACACCATATATAAGTACAGCATATATAAGTACAGCAAATATGTTCTTAAATTTTTTCTGGATGTCGGGGATGGCTGTTGTGTAGAGGATCTTGGAACTGTAGCAGACGATGAAGAAATTCTAGATCAATTTTCTCCACCCCACCCCGATTATTGGGCCGGGAACAGATGCTAATCTGTGAGATTTTAGTTGCCAACCGGCACGAGATTAGGCAAGAACCTGCTGGTAGGACGAAGTAAGATGTTGAAATCTTATTTAAAACAATTTTTGTTTAAAATAATAAATTAAAAGATTTACCTAACCCTTAGACTTGTTGTTACAAGAATCACAAGTTAGACAAGGGAGTTAAACGCTATTGGCGACATTCAAATTTTAAAATAATAAGCAACCAATTCATTAAAAGATCACAGAAAACAATACGAAACAAAACATATTTTTTAAAAAATGTGTTTGTCTTGTCTTAAGATGACTCCTAAACCGGTGAGCCAAGGAATGTTTCTATGTAATTAATGGACATCGCAATAACCACGCATATCATTTGGAAGTGTAAACTTGCTGACATTCAAAGAGCAGGTTACTATGCCGTTATTTTCCGCTCCATGCGTGAAGTAGAAATTTGCTGAAGTTCGTATTGATTATTTTCAAGATACAACAAGCAAAGTTATTGCCTAACAACTGACCAACTTAAGTGTACCCTTCGAGCTTCACTTTTGAGAGAAGATGATGATCCGCAAGATGGAAATGGATGATTTCAATGGCTGATGACAAAGGGTCGACGAAGGTTTTAGGTTTTAATTCTTGGATGTCACAATTTCTTTTTGTTTGAATATGGTCATTTTTTGAGACAGAGCAGTAACAGATTATTTGAACCATGGCTTCATAAGTTTATTGTTTCCTGAGTATTGTTTCCTGAGTATATTTTAATGAATTTTCCTTCTTCTAACGACACCCTTTCTTCTTTCCCAGTAACAGCCTGTCTTTTCTAGCGAGACCCTTTCTTTTCTAGTGACACCCTTTCATTTTAGTGTTACCCTTTATTTTTTTAACTAGTGTATCACCCGTCAAAAATGACGGAAGTTTTCAAAATAAATACAAATCAGATTAAAAAATAACGTAATACAGAACTTTCATTTATTTTATTCATTTATTTCCAAATTGGACAATTTTATGCGGACGTTTGAAAAGAGTTATTTTTGGTGCTGTAATTTGGTGCGCTGCTTTCTAAAATTAGTAGCGTCACGGACAGATATGACAGACAGACATGACATACATTGCAAATTATGTATATTGATGATACCCTTTCTTTTCTAGTGACACCCTTTCTTTTCTAGTGACACCCTTTCTTTTCTAGTGACACCCTTTCTTTTCTAGTGACACCCTTTCTTTTTAGTGACACCCTTTCTTTTCTAGTGACACCCTTTCTTTTCTAGTGACACCCTTTCTTTTCTAGTGACACCCTTTCTTTTCTAGTGACACCCTTTCTTTTCTAGTGACACCCTTTCTTGTCTAGTGACACCCTTTCTTTTCTAGTGAATAGAGTTTTAAGCTCTATTTTCTAATGACACCCAGTTCCAATGTCACCCTACTCTTCTCCCGTCATTCTCCTCTGGTGACGAGCTAGTTCTCGAGCTGTTCTCCAGCAGTTCTCGAGCTGTTTTAGAGCTGTTCTCGAGTTGCACCTTTATAAAAAATATTTAAGCTAAATTGAGCTACAGAAATTATCTGTTTGTTACACGTTGTGAGTTTTTTCCATTTTGTATTATGCTTAAATTTAACGAAATTGAATCTTCCGAGTGATCCATCAATGCATAAATTATCATACATTAACCGTCAGTATCATGTGACGTCTACGGCCCTTAATTATCGCTTTAGCCCATCAGGACGCCATTAACAGAAAGCCTATCAGGATCTATTTATAGCAAAGCGGGAGTCGCTTCGTTGTTCATAGCTACAGCAAAGTGCGAGTTGCAAGCCAAACTAACATTTTCACATACCAGATAACACTAAATAAGTCTAGCAAATTATCTAGACGCAAACATAATTGTGACACACAATTCATTAAGACACATAAGTCAGAGACGCATCGGTCAGAGACGCATCAGTCAGTTTGATTAATCAGTCTGTGAGACACATTAGTCAGTGTGACACATCAGTCAGTGAGACACACTAGTCAGAGATGCATCAGTCAGTGAGACACATCCGTGAGTGAGACACATAAGTCAGTGAGAAAAACAAGTCAGTGAGACACATCACTCAGAGACACATAAGTCAGTGAGATACATCAGTCAGAGACACATAAGTCAGTTTGACTCATCAGTCTATGAGACACTTAAGTCAGAGAGACACAATAACCAGTGAGACACAAATGTTAATGAAACACATCAGAAAGACAATTTTAAAAAAACAGTTATATAACTGGCGTAGCTGGAATAGTGCCACATGAATGGGACTGAGTTTTTTTGTTACTCTTGATTTGCCATTGCACAAATTGAAAGTGTTGAAAAACATAACTTTATTATAAACGAGAAAGATGAAACAATCAGTAAGACACACCAACTAGAGACACACTCTAGTTAGTGAGTCGCACCATCAGAGACTCACACTAGTTAGTGAGTCTTACCATCAGAGACACACGCTAGTTAGTGAGACACGCCATCTAGAGACTCACGCTAGTTAGTGAGTCTTACCATCAGAGACACACGCTAGTTAGTGAGTCTTACCATCAGAGACACACGCTAGTTAGTGAGTCGCACCATCAGAGACACAACCTAGTTAGTGAGTCGCACCATCAGAGACACACGCTAGTTAGTGAGTCGCACCAGTCAGTGAGTCGCTTCAATCAATGAGTCGCACCAATCAAAAGCACGCGCAATCAGTGAGAGACTAAAGACCTTAAGACACGTGTATTACAAACAAACTCAATTGACCTTTAACAGTCTTGGAGATTTTAAAAATAATAAAAGCCAGCTGTCTACTACACACGCTGTAATAAAACGTTCTCCAAGCTATAACCAGTAATTGAGGAACTCTCTAATCGATATCGTCAGTGAGGATCGATAAGCTTCCATCCATTGGCTGTCTAGTGTCTGTTGGGGGCGGTCCTTATAGCCGGGGGTGGAGCTTTCAGTCTTAGGTCGGATATTTCATTAAAATTCTAATGGTTTCAGTTGAACTTTGATTATATTTTAAACTTTGAGCCTTTCTTACACGGAGCTCAAAATCAGTCGTCACCAACAACCTTGACCTGGACTGAACTGGTGAAAATATAATATTTTTTTTAAAAATTTGTTGTTTAATTTTCTTATTGTGAGGATGCCCCCGGGGGGGGGATGCTTGGATCTGAAGATAAATAAGTGAACAATCACTGCCACGACATGCATGTTTGAAAATTGAAACTTCAACAAAAATAAATATATTAATAATAAAACTTATAATAAGATGATAATGATAATGTTCACGATTTAAAAGAAAACAATTTAAAGTACCTTAGCTTCATATATTACATAATACAGACGCTTCTTCTATACAGAAGATTATTGCGTCCTACAGCTATCTGTGTTTTTTGTCGGGTCTTGCATTTTTATTAGAGTTTTAAATGTTTATAGTGTGTTGGTTTCCCTGGTTTGATCAGGCAAAACATTCCAAGTCCAAATTCCTAACGGAGAGAAAGAGAATTTGTATTTAGTTGTTTGTTCTTGCATACTGAATAAGAAAAGAGTTTTTAAAAATCCTTTATGTTAACTCGTGGCGTCTGCTGCATTGTTTGCCAAAAAAACTTTGGATCTATTTTAACCCACTTCCCCGTATTCTAGCGAGCTGAAATTTTGCAGTCAGACTCGTGGCGACGATAAAAAGGATCTATCAAAATTTCACATGGATCAAATGTACTGTAATTAAAGTATTTAATTTTTAGAGTATACCTATGTATCTCTATGTAACATGAAATTTTTTGTGCTAGACTGTTGCGGTGCGTATTATATTGAACACCGCTGGTCGTATCTCGTATATAGCATACGCCACGGGTCGTATCTCGTATATAGCATACGCCACGGGTCGTATCTCGTATATAGCATACGCCACGGGTCGTATCTCGTATATAGCATACGCCACGGGTCATATCTCGTATATAGCATACGCCACGGGTCGTATCTCGTATATAGCATATGCCGCGGGTCGTATCTCGTATATAAAATTGTTATCATCAAAGTCAAACCAAACGAGTTTTTAATTCTTTTTTTTAATTTGTCACTATGACGTCATCACTCTATGAGTGATTGCATGACCAATGCTCGTTGCGTGTTGTGAATTCGAGATTTCAAGAAGTTTGCTAATTTGTTTCGTTTATTCAAAAAAACTTACAGTCATTATGTGATTCAACGCAAATAAAATCAAAGTTCAATTCTTATTTTGATCAATTTCATTAAGATCAATTAAAATGCAATCAATTTTATTTTGTTATACAAGGGCCCTCACCTCATCTTCAAACATCAGTCTTATGATGACACTATTTAGATCAGCTGTTCTAAGGGCCCTCACCTCATCTTCAAACATCAGTCTTATGATGACACTATTTAGATCAGCTGTTCTAAGGGCCCTCACCTCATCTTCAAACATCAGTCTTATCATGACACTATTTAGATCAGCTGTTCTAAGGGCCCTAACCTCATCTTCAAACATCAGTCTTATCATGACACTATTTAGATCAGCTGTTCTAAGGGCCCTCACCTCATCTTCAAACATCAGTCTTATCATGACACTATTTAGATCAGCTGTTCTAAGGGCCCTCACCTCATCTTCAAACATCAGTCTTATCATGACACTATTTAGATCAGCTGTTCTAAGGGCCCTAACCTCATCTTCAAACATCAGTCTTATCATGACACTATTTAGATCAGCTGTTCTAAGGGCCCTCACCTCATCTTCAAACATCAGTCTTATGATGACACTATTTAGATCAGCTGTTCTAAGGGCCCTCACCTCATCTTCAAACATCAGTCTTATGATGACACTATTTAGATCAGCTGTTCTAAGGGCCCTCACCTCATCTTCAAACATCAGTCTTATGATGACACTATTTAGATCAGCTGTTCTAAGGGCCCTCACCTCATCTTCAAACATCAGTCTTATGATAACACTATTTAGATCAGCTGTTCTAAGGGCCCTAACCTCATCTTCAAACATCAGTCTTATGATAACACTATTTAGATCAGCTGTTCTAAGGGCCCTCACCTCATCTTCAAACATCAGTCTTATGATAACACTATTTAGATCAGCTGTTCTAAGGGCCCTAACCTCATCTTCAAACATCAGTCTTATGATGACACTATTTAGATCAGCTGTTCTAAGGGCCCTCACCTCATCTTCAAACATCAGTCTTATGATGACACTATTTAGATCAGCTGTTCTAAGGGCCCTCACCTCATCTTCAAACATCAGTCTTATGATGACACTATTTAGATCAGCTGTTCTAAGGGCCCTCACCTCATCTTCAAACATCAGTCTTATGATAACACTATTTAGATCAGCTGTTCTAAGGGCCCTAACCTCATCTTCAAACATCAGTCTTATGATAACACTATTTAGATCAGCTGTTCTAAGGGCCCTAACCTCATCTTCAAACATCAGTCTTATGATAACACTATTTAGATCAGCTGTTCTAAGGGCCCTCACCTCATCTTCAAACATTAGTCTTATGATAACACTATTTAGATCAGCTGTTCTAAGGGCCCTAACCTCATCTTCAAACATCAGTCTTATGATAACACTATTTAGATCAGCTGTTCTAAGGGCCCTAACCTCATCTTCAAACATCAGTCTTATGATAACACTATTTAGATCAGCTGTTCTAAGGGCCCTAACCTCATCTTCAAACATCAGTCTTATGATAACACTATTTAGATCAGCTGTTCTAAGGGCCCTCACCTCATCTTCAAACATCAGTCTTATGATAACACTATTTAGATCAGCTGTTCTAAGGGCCCTCACCTCATCTTCAAACATCAGTTTTATGATGACACTATTTAGATCAGCTGTTCTAAGGGCCCTAACCTCATCTTCAAACATCAGTCTTATGATAACACTATTTAGATCAGCTGTTCTAAGGGCCCTAACCTCATCTTCAAACATCAGTCTTATGATAACACTATTTAGATCAGCTGTTCTAAGGGCCCTAACCTCATCTTCAAACATCAGTCTTATGATAACACTATTTAGATCAGCTGTTCTAAGGGCCCTCACCTCATCTTCAAACATCAGTCTTATGATAACACTATTTAGATCAGCTGTTCTAAGGGCCCTAACCTCATCTTCAAACATCAGTCTTATGATGACACTATTTAGATCAGCTGTTCTAAGGGCTCTCACCTCATCTTCAAACATCAGTCTTATGATGACACTATTTAGATCAGCTGTTCTAAGGGCCCTCACCTCATCTTCAAACATCAGTCTTATGATGACACTATTTAGATCAGCTGTTCTAAGGGCCCTCACCTCATCTTCAAACATCAGTCTTATGATAACACTATTTAGATCAGCTGTTCTAAGGGCCCTAACCTCATCTTCAAACATCAGTCTTATGATGACACTATTTAGATCAGCTGTTCTAAGGGCCCTCACCTCATCTTCAAACATCAGTCTTATGATAACACTATTTAGATCAGCTGTTCTAAGGGCCCTAACCTCATCTTCAAACATCAGTCTTATGATGACACTATTTAGATCAGCTGTTCTAAGGGCCCTCACCTCATCTTCAAACATCAGTCTTATGATGACACTATTTAGATCAGCTGTTCTAAGGGCCCTCACCTCATCTTCAAACATCAGTCTTATGATGACACTATTTAGATCAGCTGTTCTAAGGGCCCTCACCTCATCTTCAAACATCAGTCTTATGATGACACTATTTAGATCAGCTGTTCTAAGGGCCCTCACCTCATCTTCAAACATCAGTCTTATGATAACACTATTTAGATCAGCTGTTCTAAGGGCCCTAACCTCATCTTCAAACATCAGTCTTATAATAACACTATTTAGATCAGCTGTTCTAAGGGCCCTCACCTCATCTTCAAACATCAGTCTTATGATAACACTATTTAGATCAGCTGTTCTAAGGGCCCTAACCTCATCTTCAAACATCAGTCTTATGATGACACTATTTAGATCAGCTGTTCTAAGGGCCCTCACCTCATCTTCAAACATCAGTCTTATGATGACACTATTTAGATCAGCTGTTCTAAGGGCCCTCACCTCATCTTCAAACATCAGTCTTATGATGACACTATTTAGATCAGCTGTTCTAAGGGCCCTCACCTCATCTTCAAACATCAGTCTTATGATAACACTATTTAGATCAGCTGTTCTAAGGGCCCTAACCTCATCTTCAAACATCAGTCTTATGATAACACTATTTAGATCAGCTGTTCTAAGGGCCCTAACCTCATCTTCAAACATCAGTCTTATGATAACACTATTTAGATCAGCTGTTCTAAGGGCCCTCACCTCATCTTCAAACATTAGTCTTATGATAACACTATTTAGATCAGCTGTTCTAAGGGCCCTAACCTCATCTTCAAACATCAGTCTTATGATAACACTATTTAGATCAGCTGTTCTAAGGGCCCTAACCTCATCTTCAAACATCAGTCTTATGATAACACTATTTAGATCAGCTGTTCTAAGGGCCCTAACCTCATCTTCAAACATCAGTCTTATGATAACACTATTTAGATCAGCTGTTCTAAGGGCCCTCACCTCATCTTCAAACATCAGTCTTATGATAACACTATTTAGATCAGCTGTTCTAAGGGCCCTCACCTCATCTTCAAACATCAGTTTTATGATGACACTATTTAGATCAGCTGTTCTAAGGGCCCTAACCTCATCTTCAAACATCAGTCTTATGATAACACTATTTAGATCAGCTGTTCTAAGGGCCCTAACCTCATCTTCAAACATCAGTCTTATGATAACACTATTTAGATCAGCTGTTCTAAGGGCCCTAACCTCATCTTCAAACATCAGTCTTATGATAACACTATTTAGATCAGCTGTTCTAAGGGCCCTCACCTCATCTTCAAACATCAGTCTTATGATAACACTATTTAGATCAGCTGTTCTAAGGGCCCTAACCTCATCTTCAAACATCAGTCTTATGATGACACTATTTAGATCAGCTGTTCTAAGGGCTCTCACCTCATCTTCAAACATCAGTCTTATGATGACACTATTTAGATCAGCTGTTCTAAGGGCCCTCACCTCATCTTCAAACATCAGTCTTATGATGACACTATTTAGATCAGCTGTTCTAAGGGTCCTCACCTCATCTTCAAACATCAGTCTTATGATAACACTATTTAGATCAGCTGTTCTAAGGGCCCTAACCTCATCTTCAAACATCAGTCTTATGATGACACTATTTAGATCAGCTGTTCTAAGGGCCCTCACCTCATCTTCAAACATCAGTCTTATGATAACACTATTTAGATCAGCTGTTCTAAGGGCCCTAACCTCATCTTCAAACATCAGTCTTATGATGACACTATTTAGATCAGCTGTTCTAAGGGCCCTCACCTCATCTTCAAACATCAGTCTTATGATGACACTATTTAGATCAGCTGTTCTAAGGGCCCTCACCTCATCTTCAAACATCAGTCTTATGATAACACTATTTAGATCAGCTGTTCTAAGGGCCCTAACCTCATCTTCAAACATCAGTCTTATGATAACACTATTTAGATCAGCTGTTCTAAGGGCCCTAACCTCATCTTCAAACATCAGTCTTATGATAACACTATTTAGATCAGCTGTTCTAAGGGCCCTCACCTCATCTTCAAACATCAGTCTTATGATAACACTATTTAGATCAGCTGTTCTAAGGGCCCTAACCTCATCTTCAAACATCAGTCTTATGATAACACTATTTAGATCAGCTGTTCTAAGGGCCCTAACCTCATCTTCAAACATCAGTCTTATGATAACACTATTTAGATCAGCTGTTCTAAGGGCCCTAACCTCATCTTCAAACATCAGTCTTATGATAACACTATTTAGATCAGCTGTTCTAAGGGCCCTAACCTCATCTTCAAACATCAGTCTTATGATAACACTATTTAGATCAGCTGTTCTAAGGGCCCTAACCTCATCTTCAAACATCAGTCTTATGATAACACTATTTAGATCAGCTGTTCTAAGGGCCCTAAACTCATCTTCAAACATCAGTCTTATGATAACACTATTTAGATCAGCTGTTCTAAGGGCCCTCACCTCATCTTCAAACATCAGTCTTATCATGACACTATTTAGATCAGCTGTTCTAAGGGCCCTCACCTCATCTTCAAACATCAGTCTTATGATGACACTATTTAGATCAGCTGTTCTAAGGGCCCTTACCTCATCTTCAAACATCAGTCTTATGATAACACTATTTAGATCAGCTGTTCTAAGGGCCCTAACCTCATCTTCAAACATCAGTCTTATGATAACACTATTTAGATCAGCTGTTCTAAGGGCCCTCACCTCATCTTCAAACCGCAGTCTCACGATGACACTATTTAGATCAGCTGTTCTAAGGGCCCTCACCTCATCTTCAAACATCAGTCTTATGATAACACTATTTAGATCAGCTGTTCTAAGGGCCCTCACCTCATCTTCAAACCGCAGTCTCACGATGACACTATTTAGATCAGCTGTTCTAAGGGCCCTCACCTCATCTTCAAACATCAGTCTTATGATAACACTATTTAGATCAGCTGTTCTAAGGGCCCTCACCTCATCTTCAAACATCAGTCTTATGATGACACTATTTAGATCAGCTGTTCTAAGGGCCCTCACCTCATCTTCAAACATCAGTCTTATGATGACACTATTTAGATCAGCTGTTCTAAGGGCCCTCACCTCATCTTCAAACATCAGTCTTATGATAACACTATTTAGATCAGCTGTTCTAAGGGCCCTCACCTCATCTTCAAACCGCAGTCTCACGATGACACTATTTAGATCAGCTGTTCTAAGGGCCCTCACCTCATCTTCAAACATCAGTCTTATGATAACACTATTTAGATCAGCTGTTCTAAGGGCCCTCACCTCATCTTCAAACATCAGTCTTATGATAACACTATTTAGATCAGCTGTTCTAAGGGCCCTCACCTCATCTTCAAACATCAGTCTTATGATAACACTATTTAGATCAGCTGTTCTAAGGGCCCTCACCTCATCTTCAAACATCAGTCTTATGATGACACTATTTAGATCAGCTGTTCTAAGGGCCCTCACCTCATCTTCAAACATCAGTCTTATGATAACACTATTTAGATCAGCTGTTCTAAGGGCCCTCACCTCATCTTCAAACATCAGTCTTATCATGACACTATTTAGATCAGGGGTTCTCTCTTAGGACCCTTACCTCATCTACAACTTCCACGTTTCCATACCGCTCCTGGCATCCTTTGCAACTTACATGATTAGGTCATACCAGGAATAAAATTGTTTTCACAATGCAAAGAATGCGTCAGCTTGGTAGTTTCTCAAAGACTGACTTAAATGTACCGAATATAAACTGTTTTGAATATGATTATTTAATACTGTTAATTTCGATTTGATCAAAGCTTCGGGAACCTGAAGTTAAACAGCGTTTCACCAAATACAAAAGTTTTTTTTTAATTGAACCTCTCGCTAAATTCCTTCGCACATGGTGAGTTCTAAAACTTCATGAAAACTCAGCACAAATCTAAAGAGAAAGTCAAAATACGCAACCTTCAAGTTATCAAGTCAGAATGCCAGACTAATGCCTCCTAAAATTAAAATAATGCAGGTTAAAGTCCTTTCAAAATGCCATGGTGTTGATGTTGTTTTAAACACCACAAACAATTTTGTTGCGCAATGGTTTCTTTTCTTTAAATGATGAACTAAATGTGCGGTGTAAAATAGAAAGTTAAATTATAAATAAACTTCAGGTGCATAGACAAAATATGAGGGTGTGTTTGGGCTTTGTTATTTAACGCATGTTGAGTCAAGTTAATTTAGTAGCCGCAAAGTTCTAGCCTAAGCCCCCATTTTTGGTGGGGGGGGAGGGCGAAAAGAAAAGGGGTGGGTGGGTAAACAGCAGTTGTGACGCAAAATCCTAATAGTTTATTATGTTTGTTTTTGATCCATCAATTAATTTACGATTAGAGATAAACATTTTGCTTTAGAGATACTATTAGAAATACTATTAGAGATACTATTAGAGATTCTGTTAGAGATACTATTAGAGATACTATTAGAGATACTATTAGAGATTCAGTTAGAAATACTATTAGAGATACTATTAGAGATACTATTAGAGATACTATTAGAGATACTATTAGAGATACTATTAGAGATATTATTAGAGATACTATTAGAAATAATAGAGATACACATAGTTTTTATCCAAGTCATCAGTTCATAAGTCTTTGTGTATTATAATTTGTATTTAAAAAAAAACAAATTTCAGTGTTATAGAGATCACCACAGTAGCATTAATAATGACAGTTTTGTGACATATGGTCTATTATTTTTATCTTCTAAGAAGTGTTTTACTTATCGCTGATATGCTGGTCTTACTGTCGGTAAGTTAGTAAAAGTATTTAGTTAGTGAATGCCTTAATAATAATCAATGCACACTTTTTAAAAAAATTATATTTTATAATTAATTCATATTTATTTTAAAACTACATGTATTCCTTTTTTAAAATCATTAAACGAATGGAAATTATTTGGAAGATGCAAGTATAAACATCTTATGAAAGTATCGAATCGTATAAATATAGAACAAATCATTGATTTTTATATGATCCCCGGAATCATTTTAAATCAATTGTATATTTATGTAGGTTATTAGATATCAGAAATTTAAAATAATATAAAATACTTTTAGTTACTACTATAAAATACTTTTAAAGATTACTATAATTTCCGCGGGCGTTGATTTCCTTAAAACCCAACCAATAATATCTGGATATAGTGTTTTAAAGATAAAAATAGTACATTCACCTCCAGTAAAGAGTTGATTGAAAGTTTATAAAAATAACTTATAGGTCTGTAGAACTCTCGGCAAACAAAGAGTTTGTTATGACCAGCCTGACCTGAACTATGTCACAATTGTAATTAACTATTTCATTTTTAAAAGAGCATAAAATAAAAGAGTATTTCAAATGCGTTTTCGACCCCAAAAAAATCCTTGATATTAAGAAATTACATTTATTTATGATTGCCCGGATTTCATCGGTCAATACGAGGACCTCCTAATTTCAATCGAGAAAAAGAAACTAAGAATGTATGGACACATTGTTAGATCTGGAGGTCTCGCAAAAACTATAATGCAATACACAGACTAGGGAGGAAGAAAAAGAGGAAAGCAAAAGAAAAGATGGGAGGACGACATCAAGGAATGTACTGGTCTGTCTTCCCTCTCCCAAAAGGCAGCACAGGTCCGGGACAAATGGCGTGAGGTAGTAGACAGTCTGCCAAACGACCCACAGGTCCGGGACAAATGGCGTGAGGTAGTGGACAGTCTGCCAAACGACCCACAGGTCCGGGACAAATGGCGTGAGGTAGTGGACAGTCTGCCAAACGACCCACAGGTCCGGGACAAATGGCGTGAGGTAGTGGACAGTCTGCCAAACGACCCACAGGTCCGGGACAAATGGCGTGAGGTAGTGGACAGTCTGCCAAACGACCCACAGGTCCGGGACAAATGGCGTGAGGTAGTGGACAGTCTGCCAAACGACCCACAGGTCCGGGACAAATGGCGTGAGGTAGTGGACAGTCTGCCAAACGACCCACAAGTCCGGGACAAATGGCGGGAAGTAGTGGACAGTCTGCCAAACGACCCACAAGTCCGGGACAAATGGCGGGAAGTAGTGGACAGTCTGCCAAACGACCCCCAAGTCCGGGACAAATGGCGGGAAGTAGTGGGCAGTCTGCCAAACGACCCACAAGTCCGGGACAAATGGCGTGAAGTAGTGGACAGTCTGCCAAACGACCCACAAGTCCGGGACAAATGGCGGGAAGTAGTGGACAGTCTGCCAAACGACCCACAAGTCCGGGACAAATGGCGGGAAGTAGTGGACAGTCTGCCAAACGACCCCCAAGTCCGGGACAAATGGCGGGAAGTAGTGGGCAGTCTGCCAAACGACCCACAAGTCCGGAACAAATGGCGTGAAGTAGTGGACAGTCTGCCAAACGACCCACCCAAGGGTTAAGGGATAGGATAGATGTGAGTCGGTAACAACTGAAAATTCCACAAAACAAATCTATTAGATACGGAAAGTTTTGTTGTTGTTGTTTTTATTTAACTTAAAAATGGTAGCGTATATGACACAGCTAGGTACCCCCATAACTCAATAGAATGTGTTGCTAATAGAAGATGTTACAGCTCAAAGTCAAGGATTTTAAAACTATTTCTTGAAGTTACACAAATAGAAATAATATTTATGTTTTTATAACTTATTTTTTGTTGAAAATTAAAGAATTTTGAAATTCATAACTTTCTGGCTAAAATGCTAATTACAAAGACTAGACTAAAACCATCTGTATGTCTCTTTGAATGGTATGTGAAGTTTGGTGGCAAACCATATATTGAGTAACAAACACAACCCCTAAAAACACACATTACTTTATGTATGGAGATAACTGACGATAAAAGTAGATTCAAGAATCGATTTTGGAAATAAAATAAAAATATTAGTAAACGTGTCAATCCAAGACGTTTTATTATTATTTAACTATCGCGTCTGTTCTCCTGTTGGCTGTTATCACTTGGATAACATCGCCATCCTGAGGCCGTCCAAGAAGGAAGCAGAGATGTGCATCAAACTGAACATTACATCGCACCACGGTGTGCAATCTGTTTTAAGTCGATCACCCATCAAGACAAAGTAGCGGGTATTTGAAGTAACTCACACTTTATCACGTAGACACTTGGACCAATTATTCCAACACAATAAACATTTAGAACACATAAGTATTGTTCACGCTTGTTTTGTTACACACCCCTCCATCTTTAGACATGCAACCTCAAGACCTTCCCCTAGTTGCCGCAGTCTTTTTTTTAGAGAGCAAGCCTCTCCCATCCCTCCTCCGATGTTGAGTAATTTCAATATCTCCCAAAAAATCCGCCATCATCTTTTCTCTTTAATACACCTACGTCAGCATAGGCTCTCGCAACAAACCGTCCGAAAAGGCCATAATACGCTAGCGTCCGAATAGGCCCTTGCACCCGTGCGCTAGAATACGGCCCTCCAAACCCCCCCCCCTTTTTTTTCCACGTCCAAACACACCCCGGCTCTAGTACCTCAACTAATCCTAAACAAACACGTCACGCGTTATTTTCATAAAACTCCCTCTCCACTCACTCTTCCACTTACTCTTATAATATCTTCCCCCACCACCCACCCCCTCCAGGCGACTCCGCCCCTGTCAATCGTTTCATCAACAGAAGTGGGCGTGGCCACTGTATGTCTGCCACCCAGCGCTCCCATCGAGTAGGTCTGTTAAATTTGAGCTAGGCATCTGGCTGAGTTTAGACGACGACAGGCCGGAGACAAGAGTAGAGTCACCCGGCTGAAGGTGGCCTTCGAAGCTGCAGAAGAACTTCTATCCCGACACCAATCTTCATCGATTGCAATGTACACTTGGCTTTTTACATTACAGCACGTAGACTTTTGACAGACGACATTCCACATTTTGGGGGAGAGGACAAGACAGCTCCAGGCTCAGATTTGTCTACTCAACCGGACAAGATGGCGTCAGACCACCCTAGTCTCTTTGCAAACGGGGAAATGGCAACGCAGCGTGGAGGTGAGAGTAGAAATTCTGGTGTCGTCATGTCCTCTGGACATCAAGAGAACATCGGGATGTTTAGAGAATACATCAATCTTCATTCATCGACATCTATGAAAGATCTGGTGTCTGGCGAAGTGATCGGGCCCTAAGAGATGACGTATCAGTTCAAGGTAAGAATACTGACCCTTAAATTATTGACCTTGCTGTGATCCAGTCACGAAATATTGTTATAATGGATGCTACCGCCAAAACTGTTCGGAGATCAGAAGATTTCATTAACCATGACTCTGGGTTTGGGGGTGAATAATCGTGAACATTTAATCTTCTTTTGGCTTTCATTAATCATAAGTGTTTTTCTTACGTTGATTTCAAAAACAGGTACAAAAACAGCAGATCTTAAAACAATATATTAATTAAATATAATGTCAATTACATATCACTTGACGAATAATTAAATTATAAGACAAAGTTTAAGCTTTTTCTAAGGCACATAGATCTACTTTGCGCATAATTATTTCGCTAAGTTATCATAAAGAATAGGACTGCGATAAAACTTTTAGTTGAAATACAAAATACACAAACAAATAGTGTAATGAAAACAAATGGTTAATTGTACTGATGTAGGCACTAGCCGAAACGTTTAATGTTTTATTTGTGCTATAATAAAGCTTAAATTTATTGTTTTCATTACACAATTTGTATGTATTTTATTTCGCTAAGCTCTATGTATTAATTCAAAAAACAATGAAAGCTTTTCTTAAAGCAAATAGCATACTTTCCCCGTAGGCAATCATAAATTATTTGCAGTGTGGATAATTTTAAAGGATTGTTTAAATAACTTCATAAATATAAATTATAAAGCCCGTTTTAATTGAAAGAAAATATTTTTAGAAACCTTTTCTCAGTGATTAGTAAGTTAATTAGCATAAACCACTGTTTTCTTTAGAATGTAAAATTAGGTTACTGCTTTACATTTTTTTTCTTTCTTTGTTGAACTTGAGTTATCATTTTGAAACGCCTGTTAAAAACTCGAGCTTTTTCTCTCTTGTTTTATCGTATTTTTAAAAATTATCAATTTTCCTTATCCGTTTCCTTATTTGCCAGAATATAATATTTTCAGTCTGTTTGACAAGAAACGTTTGCAGATTTATTTTTTTTAAATCCCTTCTCATCCATGCCTGATGGGTGAGGCATTTTAGCTGCTTCTTTTCAAAATAGAAGAAGAGGATACTTTAAATGATTTTTTAAATTGTTTAGCTGTTGTTAAATTTACGCTATGACTCGCTTCGAAACAACACAGATAAATAAGCCAAACGAGCCATTTCCTTTGGAGTTCTTATATTGTAGTGTGAAAATTCAGATGTGTCTTTAAAATTATAATACTTTCTAAAGGATTTTTTTATACGTGGAAACATTCGTTAAATAAACTAATGTCACGAGACACGAAACATTCTGAGCTAAGATTTTGAAGAAACGACATAATGGGCATAATTAAAGGCCACACGAATCACACAACGATGTTGAGGAACTAAACCAATACAACCAGCTGTTGTGTCGCCTCAAGACCGCGACCACAAGAAAAACTTTATGAATCGACGCATGCAAATTAGGGTGCTCTTTTAATGGGGTGGAATGGTGGCGGGCGTACGAAACAGTTGTACCCCCGAAAGTTGATAACTCCAGCAGAGAACAGCGTTATTGGAATCAAAGGACCTTAAACATTACACCCATCTCAACACGTCGCGATAACCGGTCCTTTGTGTATAAACAATATTAGGCATTAGAAAATGAACAAAGTGTACGCTCTACTTAGTGACGTACGAATACGTCTGCTTCCAACCATGACGGCATTTATTTTTTTAAAATTTATATAACAGTTGAAATTCGGGGCAACTGCAGTGATTTTTGGAGAAAAAGTGGGCGGGGAAAATATTTGTTTGGCTCGAGCAGCACTCACACTTGGCTACGATTGTATGAAGGTCTGACGCAATGTTTTATGTCTATTTTAATCTCAGATACGCCCTCAGAATTATGATACCGCCACTGCTGGCGTGATATCTGAGGAATTTATTTTCTAATTCTCTCTTTGGTTTTCTGAAAATTTTCTGTCGACAATTTCGTTGTGTCGGTCGCTCATCAAATATTCATCTACTGATTTTCTTTAAAGATTCTGTAAGATTCTTCCTCACTGTATCTTCTACTGAATCACTCGTAAATCCGCTTCAAAACTCGTGCAAGCTCTCAGAAAGTTAGTTGTTAGACATAAAATGTTGTCATAGGTAGGACAGTTTTGGCAAAATTTAAAAAATAAATAAACGTCCACAAAAAACGACTATATCTTTAAGAGTAAGCAAAAGTTTCACCAAATCCTACAAATATATCTTATAAAACAATCCACGTTTGCGGTTTTCCGTCTAAATTGTCACCATTTCTACCATTACAGGGTTTATTAAAACGAATATTAATGAAATAACATTTTCGTTTTTTAGAACAATTCTAATACATTCATTTAAAAGAACGGTTGTTGTATTGAAAATTCATAATTTGATAAATGACATTAAAATGTTCAATTCCAGTTGGTATAGTAAAGACATTCTTTCATAAATACATAAGCATATGACGTTATTACAATTTTTGCTCAGTTGTGCCAGTATCACATTTTTAACTGTTGGCGTGTGCTTGGGTTTGCTTTTCAACTCATAATACCACATATTACCACATATTACCACATATTACCACATATTAACACATATTAACTCATATTACCACATATTACCACATATTACCACATATTACCACATATTAACACATATTAACTCATATAACCACATATTACCACATATTAACACATATTACCACATATTAACACATATTACCACATATTACCACATATTACCACATATTACCACATATTAACACATATTACCACATATTAACACATATTAACTCATATAACCACATATTACCACATATTAACACATATTACCACATATTACCACATATTACCACATATTACCACATATTACCACTTATTACCACATATTAACACATATTAACTCATATTACCACATATTACCACATATTAACACATATTACCACATATTAACACAGTAGTTTAATTAGTCTTAATTGAAATTTTATTGTAAAAATTGTTTCCTTTAAGACCTCTTTAATCCCTATGTGTTATGTAAATTATTTTTAACAAGACTTTCAACTTTTAAGGGAAACTATCATTCCGTGACGATCACAAACAATTTTCGAAATACAAATGGTAATTTGTTGTTTACATCAGAGGTTTTCAACTTCAAAGTTAATACACAATTATTGTTAATTTTCAAAGTTTTAACTAACTAGTATTTGTAAACTCGCTGAAGCTATTATTTCCTTTTATATTTCTATAACATGTAAGAATCCAAGATGTCTTTGTGATTAAGATTGTTAACAAAATTTATGGAAAACTGGCAAATTCTGAATCGCTAACTTATTATTCTCATAGGTATTCGTTTTTTCTTCTCCTTATGTTCATTTTTAGTAAATGAGTTTGCCCCTCATGATGACCCCATACCAGCCTAGCCTTAAGCAAAGGAGTAACACTAAAACATTTTGTTGGTCGGTTTGATTGTTGTTTGTGTGCGGTATCTCTGTCTGCCTCAAACAACTTTTTCGGAGTGTCAATTTCTTACTGACATGTCCCCCACATCAACATTCGGGCGATTTAATGCATGCAATTTAAAATTCACGAACACATTTTATTCTCTAATAATTTTTAATCTATAAAAATTTCTCAACGTTTGACCCTGGCAGCTTTTAATATGACTGTTGAGACATTTTAGTTTTTCTAATCATTCAAACTAAAAGATCATGGTATTATTATTATTCTTAGTGCAGGTATTTATTGATACAAACTATAAACCCTTTCCATTCCATAAAAGCATAGTCAAGACTTCATTTATACTTTAAATTCTAGATTCATGTACACAATGAAAAACATGTTATAAATAATATTTTGTGGTTTAAAATCTATCTGACCTTTCACCTCTTTATTCAGGCGTTAAATAACCTCTCCCATAATGACCTCGATGTTAATATTTAAAGAAAATAATTAATAACCTGCCATAATATCGGTGCTGCAATAATTAATTTTATTTTTAAATATGTGTTTTTCTTTCAATAGCTTATTTATATATATATATATATATATATATATATATATATATATATATATATATATATATATATATATATATATATATATATATATATATATTAGGGCTGTTAACGATTTGTTTAAATTTAATCGTTAACTTTTGAAAACGTTAACTATTAATTAATCGTTAATTTCGATTAAAGCCAAAAATTTAAATTTATGATGTCATAAGTCATAAGTAAAACTTATTAAACGTTCTTGTTGAAAATCTAAATAACAATGGAATGTCTCCTTTAAATGTCAACTTTTAACCAACTACGCAAAAAGACAAATGTGTTGACATTATTTGTTTCAAGTAATGAGTGGGTCTAATTAATATAACCAGCCGAGCTGGACAATCATGCACATGGACCTGAGGTAACTGGTATCCACAAAACGTTTTTGGCAAGGAATGACATTATGGGATATCGGTGTTCATTAAGTCTCCACCATTGTAGAGGGTTGTATCGGCAGCTATTTTTTTTATTGATTTGTTGTTGTTTTTTACTTTTTGACTTTCAATAATTTGTAAATGACGGGTCGATTAATCGTTAAAAAATAATTTAATCTTTAAAAAATTGTTAACGATTAACCTATAGGGTTATTAGTTTCTAACAAGGAAAAATTTACAAAAACGTGTAGCTTTTTATCCAAGTACGAATTTAATAAAAAGAAATATAGGAACTATCATAAAGAATGTGAACGTTTCCTATGCCAAAACGCCAAACTCATTATTAGGTATAAATTCTTCAGCAAAAATTGCTGTGCCCTATCAATTTGAAATATGATCCAATCGAATGCTCTGAGAAGCACACTGTTGGGGTGGTGCGGCAAATTCCTTATTGTTAATTAGCTTCTAAAATTGAAAAAAAAGACTGAAAGTAAGGTTTAATAAAATAATAGAAAAGGCAAGATACATTTTTTTTTAAAATTAGAAACTATATTAAAATACGTTAACGTGTCTAATGCAAGAACTACAAACTCCAGAATGCACCTAAAGTCTAATGATAGTAATGCCACTGAGCAGAAAAAAATAGAGGCTCAGTAATGTAAGAAAATGACAATAATATTCTGGTACATATATCAGATTCATGTTTAATTTAAACGAAAGTAAACTACAGGAAAAATATTTGTTTGCGTATTTAAATGGTTTATTCTTCCAAGGTATCATTATCTTAACTTTAATGTCTTTGCTTTATGGCATACACAAAATAATATACCAAATCGCTTATCTAATGGAATTAAAACTTGGCACATATAAATCTAAAAGTAGCCACTCATGAACTAGGGTTCAACAACAAAGTTGTTTGCAATGGGATGGAATCAGAAATCGGATTTTAAAAATAGACCCTTAATAAAGAACAACAATATAACAATAAGTTCTTGCTGTTTGACATTATTCACTCCTGGCAAAATGGAATGTGGCTTTTTGAGGTCACAGAGATGACAATACTGTTGTAAATAAATGCAATATTCTGGAACGGACATATTTAGCTTGAAAATTGCGATCGAGCACTCCGAAAACATCGTGCGAAAAGGGGTTAAAAAAAAACTTCTTATCTCAAATTCAAACTGAGCTCATAGCAATTTCTAGAGATACAGTTCCCGAAAAATCATCTTTCAGGAACAAGATACTAAAAATCTCGCTCAAACAGTTCACTAAACCTAATTTGATTACATGCTACTTCAACTGAAACGAACTGTAACTATTTTAGTACACTAGAACGTTGTTACGCATTCTTTTCCATGTCCATACACCGTTGGGAATATCTAATTGCTTCTAAAATCAAGGCATTAAACAGACTTCAGGATACGAAATAGTGAATATACCATGGAGCCATTTTGAAGGTACTTTGAAATCTATGTAAAATCTGACAGAGGCAGACGAAAAGCCCAACATATGAACAGACGCAGGAACTTTGTTTGTCGCAATTAAATCTTTTATTTTCTAATTTATGTTTGACATTTGGAAACCTTTACTTTATGAAGTCAAAGATGACCAAAATTATTTACAAACGTATAGTGCTTAAAAATAAAAACTTTATGTTCTTTATAGCAAATTTGGGTTCTGCCCCGGGCTGCACATACCCACGCTACGCCTCTGTTCAAAACTATAAATTAAAAAAAATTAAAATAAATAAATACAACTTATCCATTTTGGGTTGATTGTATATTTTAAAAATTAACCGAAAATTGTATTTTTAAACGTAGTTAGAATAAAGTGGAAAAATACGGTGGAAAGCCACATTTGTGAGAGGACCAATTATTATATTTAATACAACAAACTTTTAAAATAATTTAATAGCGAATTGAAAACTATTTAAAACTTATCCAAGTCACAACTGAGGTTCGGTTGACTTTAAGTGTTGTAATCGGTATCGCTTGCTCGTAACGTATCGACGCTTGGTATCAACATTCTCTAACATTATTATCGCATCGATATTTTCTTCCCTTACGTAAACCACGTCCCTTTGTGTAATCGCCTGTGAAAGGACAATCATGGTCTGAGCGCGTTTTCTTTAAAACAGACGTGTTCATGTCATCCTTGCTTGGAAAGAAAAAAATCTCAGGCCTCGGGTTCACCATTAGCATTTCTCTACACACAACTCTCACCAGCAATCCAGACAGAGACGGTTTGGATTTCACTGCAATCGGTGGGAGGGAAAATCTCAATGTCTGGCCCGCTGTGTCTCCAGGAGACGGTCTCAAATTAAAGAAAAAGTGGGGGGAAAAATTTGAAAGAAAACTGCATTTAGCATTCAAGGTTTGACTTAAACCTGCAAGCATCGGTAGCCCTAATTTTTCAAACCATTTAAGTAGCCGCGTGCTAGACTGTAAGACATTTGAGACATTTCCACGACCAATCAGTGCCACAGGGATACATCTCAACATGTGCAAGGGGTTGTTACCTTAACGTCTTCTGTTATAGGTTTACCTTTAAGATAACCTTCCTCAAGTGATAAATAATAAATCCAACGTTTAACTATTTAGTATCTCGAAAAGGTAGATTTCTAATTGACGCTTCGGTTCTTTTGTCTGCTAATTACTGTAATTGTGAACAACGTTTAGAGCATCGGTATATAACGACGTTTTGGAGCATCGGTTTATAACGACGTTTTGGAGCATCGGTATATAAGGACGTTTTGGAGCATCCTATATAGTAAAAGGCAATTTTCTGTCCGATCATCGATAGCGATTGGTCCCTCAAACTCCTACAGACTCCTACTGCCAATCAAAAAAATTAAATCTCATTTACATATTGAACACGTTTACGCGGACGTTCAAAGCGAGTTATTTTTGGTGCAGTATTTTTTCCAAACTTTATTTTGAGCGGTAAACGTTGGGATTTATAGTCAAAAACTTAATGAATTGTATTTTTGACGTGATGCACATGTATGGCCGATCGAAACGGCTGTTGGATGGAGTTACAACATGCCACCGAAACGACGGCGGAACGTCCTTGGACGGGCTTTGTTGCTTGTCGGTATATAACGACGTTTTGGAGCATCGGTATATAATCCTCAAGCAAGTTATGTAAACCTTGGCGTACATCAGAGCGAAAATCTGGGCTCACGAAAATCTAACACTTGAAATAATTTCACAGGTGCAATTCTAATAAGGGATACAATCACCTTTGTTTAAATTAAACTTTGGAAAATGAAGAGCATGGAAGTTTGCTACATAAACTTGTTGGGCAAAACAATTAGAGTCTGCTTGCAAAATTTCAGCTCCCTAGCTTACTAGGAAGTGGGTTAAAAATATATCCAAAGTTTTTTCGACAGACAATCAACAAGTTAATATAAAGGATTTTAAAAAAGGAAAGCGCCTACTTAAAAAGCCACTTTGAATCATTACGAAAAAAAATTCATGCACTTACGTTACTTCAAATACCATGTAACGCATCTACAATTATTGAACTCATTCTATTTCTATTAACCTAACAAAAACTTACAATGCCGTTTTCTTCAGATACAGTTAGAATTAGGAAATCGATGATCAAAGTAAGAGCGTTACATAGTGGAGTTATAAGGATTGGAAACTATTTTGCCCCAACTGTTGAACTTAGAATGAAAACATGTGTGATTTGACATTAAAAGAAATTTTGTTTTGTTTTGTTTTTTAAATAAAATCTAAGATACTGCTGAACTCTAATGTTCCGAAACATTCTTTCAAAAGTGGCCGTGAGGTCTTCTCAAACCTGACAAAATTATAATCTTTACAGAGTTCTTTGACTCCTCATGTCATCAAAACAAGAGTCCCCCCCCCCAAAACCGCCTTTTCATCGACTTCCACTTTAAAACTCGGCAGTTATCTGAAACTGCATTCCCTCCAAATACAAATAATTTTAAAAAATTGTTTCACCGGCGTACCACACTACCCCTTACCTCCGCCACTGATGCTGGTGTGGATGTGTGGCATATCGTCATTTAGTTGTGATCTTATGTTATCTTTTGAAGACGCCCCTTCTTTAAAGAAGATTACTGCGTACTACGCTTATCCATGACCTCTGTCAAAACTTGTTTTTCTTTATTAGAGCTTTAAATGTGGATAGTGCTTTGGTTTTCCTGCGACACTTGGTGCCTATGATGAAGTTGGTTCGCCAGAACAGTCTCTGACTGTAACTAAATTCATCAAATCGTAGAGCAAACAATAAACTTACTAATTCCAAACGTTACTGTTCCTTTCTGGTGTATGTTGCCTAAAGGCTCAAGAAAAAAACAACACTGGGATAAAAAAAAATTTTAAAGCTTGAACAAGCTAAGAGTCGTATATTTAGTCTAATATTTCTGAGGCTTATATCTGAGATGCAGTTAATTTTTTTGCTTTATTTTGTGAAAAGATTACGACAATAAAACAAACCCGTAAAAACAAAGTTTTTGACTATAAATCCCTTATATATGAGACATAACTAACAGTATTGATTATTTTCAAACATTTACAGACTGAATCTGTCTTAACTCAACTTTGCATCATAACCCTAGTGGGGGGTGGGGGGGAGAGGGGAAAAGTCTGGTCACCGATTCGCTTGACCGAGCTCAGAGTGACACGTAAAATGTAAACAAAAGCGCCCGTCGCTTCGTTGGGTCGCCTCAATGCGTCAGCTCAAAATTTCACGTGGCAAAAAAACAATAACAAACCGTGAATTAAAATTACATACCTCATATAAGGATAAACTAAAAATGCATTAATTTAATTACGGTACGTTCGATCGATCTGAAATTTTGACACGATGCATTGTTAGGTCAGACGGGTCCGTGTGCCAAATTTCAGTTCGATCGGATCATGGGAAGTGGGTCATTTTTTACTTCTGTTTTTCCGCCCGCCGAGCCCAAGACAGAGAGAGAGAGACGGCCGCGAAGTTAATATAAGGGATTTAATAAAACAAACCCGTAAAAACAGGGTTTTTGACTATAAATCCCTTATATATGAGACATAACTAACAGTATTGATTATTTTCAAACATTTACAGACTGACACCGAGTGATGTCCCTTGTCTTTAATAAATGGGGGTGGGATGTGAGGGGGTGTCGGCACGACGGTCGGCGTCAACACGACGGTCGGCGTCAACTCAAACTCACGTGAAACTGGCAGAAAGAAAACAATAACAAACAGTGAATTTTGAATTACATACCTCATATAAGGATAAACTAAAAATGCATTAATTTAATTACGGTACGTTCGATCGATCTGAAATTTTGATACGATGCATTGTTAGGTCAGACGGGTCCGTGTGCCAAATTTCAGTTCGATCGGATCATGGGAAGTGGGTCATTTTTTACTTCTGTTTTTCCGCCCGCCCGCCCGCCGAGCCCAAGACAGAGACGGCCGCGAAGTTAATATAAGGGATTTAAAAAGCGTAGAGAGAGTTAATATTTCAAATGAAATAAATAATAATCCTTCAAAGTCTTGTCCGCAATGTTATCTAAAAATTTTATTTTGTACTTTTATTTTCACATTACGTTACCTCGAATTAATTTTAAATTTAAATAGAAAACATTTCTGCTTTACAACCCTCCCCCCTAAAAAAATACAAAAAAACATTTTTCTCCCATTCTCTCTGTTTTACTTGTTTCCTTGCAATTTCTTTGTCGCCATCTTTTATCGCCAACAGTTCACTAAGCCCTAGCACTTAAACTCCTCCAATGTCTAGTGGAAAATCCCCAAGAGAATGAGGGGAGGGATGTGAAAGGTGGAAAACCCACCCTCGGGTAGTGAGGCTTTCGGGGACATTCTTGCGGCAGGAAAAATTTAAGTCTTCACTTTTTTAAATGATTAAAACGAATATTTTGTTCGGGTTGGAGGCCAACAACAGAGATGTAGATGTCCCTGATATTTAGACCGCAGCTGTAGGTCAGACCTTGTATCATGAATATGTTTAAAAATAAACATGGTAGCTGACGTTCACAAGCAACTAACATGCGTTGCAAATGGCTCACTTTTTTCACAAGAGTTATTTACGAGAAAATTACAAGAAAATATAAATGAACTAGATTGTGCTGGGGCGCCGTGGCGCCTGCGGCGCCCACTTTTTTTTACGGCGCCTACGGCGCTAACCTTTTTTAAAAGCTCAACTAACTTGTCCTTTTTTATAAATACGAAATATTAAACTTTCTGAAATGTACGCAAAGTATTTTATAATAGGGGTTGTAGGTTGTTTTTTGTCAAAAGCCCAAGTAACTTATCGTTGTTTCATAAATACGAAATATTAAAATTCCTGGAATGTACACAAAGTATTTTATAATTAACCATCATCCAATACTCTTTTTACATTGTTCCCTTTTCCAAAATTAAAATATGAGCTAAAACAATGACGTCAAATAATATTTTTGTACAGCGCATCTTTAATTTATAATCATTTTGCGCACCGACACACTTTGTATTTTAAAATATAAGATCAAACAATGACGTCATATAGAAAATAAATTTTTTCAGTGCTAATCACCTCACGATTTTTTAAACTGCTATAGACTGTTGTACATCGTTCCTCAGCGTTCCACATCCAATGAGTGAGTGAGTGAGTGACTTGGACTATTATATTATTTATGTGATTTTAGTTATTGAAGTTTGTGTTTGGGACGCTATGACAGAATGTGATGTTAGTTATTGAAGTTTGTGTTGGTGAAGATGTGACAGAATGTGATGTTAGTTATTGAAGTTTGTGTTGGGGACGATGTGACAGAATGTGATGTTAGTTATTGAAGTTTGTGTTGGGGACGATGTGACAGAATGTGATGTTAGTTATTGAAGTTTGTGTTGGGGACGATGTGAACGAGGCAATGACACATACAGTTGGTTTGCTGAGTCGTGGAGAAAGTTATCCAATTATTGTCTTCAATTACACGCGTCCATCTCATCGTGCTGGTTGTGTTTCCAACCAACTACGACTGCTGTGTTACTATCAATGGATGTAAGCAGTGGCGTAACTTTACTACCCCAACAGATGTAAGCAGGGGCGTAACTTTACTACCCCAACAGATGTGAGCAGGGGCGTAACTTTACTACCCCAACAGATGTAAGCAGTGGCGTAACTTTACTACCCCAACAGATGTAAGCAGGGGCGTAACTTTACTACCCCAACAGATGTAAGCAGTGGCGTAACTTTACTACCCCAACAGATGTGAGCAGGGGCGTAACTTTACTACCCCAACAGATGTAAGCAGTGGCGTAACTTTACTACCCCAACAGATGTAAGCAGGGGCGTAACTTTACTACCCCAACAGATGTAAGCAGTGGCGTAACCTTACTACCACAACAGATGTAAGCAGGGGCGTAACTTTAATACCCCAACAGATGTAAGCAGTGTCGTAACTTTACTACCCAAAAAAAAATACGAATCGTTGTTCAAATACATCCCCAACATGTTTTAAAAGGAAGGACCTCCAACTCCATCAAATCTTCCACCACTAACCAATGTTCCCTGCTGTGTGGCTACGCGCCCTCACACATATCTGACCGACGCCGCGCAGCAGTTAAGAATTTTTATACGGACAATATGAAAATCTGTGTTTTTGGGGTGTAAAATTGTGCACACACAAAAATGAATGCTGTTTGCACATGACTTTGTTATTTTGCACACGATTTTGTTATTTTGCACACGACTTTGTTATTTTGCACACGAACCTTTGAGGGAACATTTCAACCAACCCTTCCACCGCCAAGCCAACCTCCGCCAGTGGTTTAAGCTACTTGCCGCCACGATTTAATTAGACAAATACAATGTTTGGCTCAAGTCAATCTGTTATAAAAATCTGTTTGGAAACTTGATCCGTGACGTTATGATCAAGACAAGATGATCAAACTGTGGATGACATCGGATCATGCATCCACGCCCAGACTTATTCCTTTAGAATTTATTTACCGCAAACATTATTGTATTTAGATCAGTGCTTCACAAACGATTTATTATTGCGGACCGGCAGGAATTGTTACATTGCTCCAGAAACCGGTGCACTATTTTACTTCTACTGAAGTGGTAGCGAACCTTAATTTATTTTATTTTATTTTTTCATTGTATGTGCTTTTGCCTAAAAAAATAATATACTCTATAGAGTTAGTATAAATGTTTTCAAATGCTGAATTATAATTTTATTTTCTGTCCTTTCTTAACACTTTCACGGACCGGCACCGATCAGCGGACCACCACTTTGAGAAGCACTGATTTAGATTGCACTATTAAATGCCTCTGTATTTCTACTTATTATAGCAGCTAAGAGAGGATTCTAAATAAAAGATGCGAGTAAAATATTTAGTAACGTATTGAACAACTAAAGAATAACAGCAGATAACTGACAGAAAAATTCAAATGAATCGGATGTTTACCGTCTACCCGAGTGTGGAGAAAGGTCGCTTTTGAAATAAGACCATACGCCAGAAATTGTAAGCGAATTTCCCAATCACCTAATATATTATTATAGCACTAATATTAAATATCTTATACTAGGTTGTCCTACGGCGCCCAATTTTTTTAAAAGCCCAACTAACTTGTTATTGTTTGATAAATACTAAATATTAAACTTTCTTAAATGTACACAAGGTATTTTACAATAAGGGTTGTAGGGGCGCCCACTTTGTTTTGTTTTTTGTCAAAAGCCCAAGTAACTTATCCTTGTTTGATAAATACGAAATATTAAACTGCATGGAATGTACACAAAGTATTTTATAATTAACCATCATCAAATACTCTTTTTACATTGTTCCCTTTTCCAAAATTAAAATATGAGCTAAAACAATGACATCAAATAATATTTTTTTACAGCGCATCTTTAATTTATAATCCTTTTGCGCACCGATGCACACCTTGTATTTTAAAATATAAGATCAAACAATGACGTCATATAGAAAATGTTTTACAGTGCTAATCACCTCACAATTTTTTTAACTGCTATAGACTGTTGTACATCGTTCCTCAGCGTTCCACATCTATCCAGTGAGCCAGTAACTTGGACTATTATATTATTTACTAGTGTATCACCAGTCAAAAATGACGAAAGTTTTCAAAATAAATACTCATCAGATTAAAAAATAACGTAATACAGAACTTTCATTTATTTTATTTATTTTTATTTGATTCATTTATTATCATATTGAACAATTTTATGCGGAACGTTCGAAAAGTGTTATTTTTGCTGCAGTAATTGGGTGGACTGCTTTCTAAAATTAGTAGCACTATAAAACAAGATCGATCGCAGCACCACCTAACAGCATTACACTACAACCATACAGACAACGGGAATTATGTATATTGATGTTGTTAAGCAAACGATAAATTATTTGCACCAAAGTAACTTGTGGTTGTTTTTAGAATTTCATTGTGTGCATTTATTGGGAACATGAGTATTTGACCTTATGGAACTCCTCTTTTTACTATACTTTATTGATGCATTTATAATTGCTATAAACAATTTCGGCCACCGCAGGGAATGTTTTTTCAACTGGCATGTCTTGTAATGATTTAAAAAATGGGATCTGTGAAAATGTTATATTTTTAAAATACCCTTATTGAAATAAGATCTTCATTTTTACATTTCTGAAACTAGGGGCCGTCCATAAATGACGCCACGTGCCTAGGGGGGTGGGCATTTGTGACGATGTGTGACGAGGGGGGGGGTTTCAGAAATGTGACGTCACATCAAAACTCGCAACTTTAAATAAATTTTTCATTTAAATATTTGATTGCCTGCAATTTATTTAATGACGTTTTAAATAGCTTCACGCGTGTTACGATATTAGAGTGAAGCATTACACTAAATACATAATTAAGTGACAAAAAAGTAATTTGAAACCTACTAATTTTTAATTCGAAAATACGGCTTTTATGGGGGTGGGTCAACGCTTTGTGACGTGATATTGGAGGGGGGGGGGTTAAGTTTTTGTGACAACGTGTGACGAGGGGTGAGGGGAGCTAAAAATTGGCCAAAATCGCGTGACGTCATTTATGGACGGCCCCATAGAGGTAAACGAATGACAACGATTGCTCTAAGAACAAAAATAACTCAATGAGAAAGAACAACAAAGGGAAATTAATAAGTTAATAGATAAGCTAAGATAAGATAAGATAAGATAAAAGAAGAAGTAGAAGTATGGACAAGTAAATGAGTGGGAATAGAAGCGCAATAAAATGTTACCTCACACAAGTCCAAATATCTTGATTACCTGAGAAACTCAAGTGAAAGGTCACTCGGGTCATCGTATGATTATCTTTCATCTGGAGTTACTCGTATAATCCAGCCCGCCATTGAACTACTGTCGTCTGTTGCTATGGGATACGTTTACATGTAAAATAACTGTATTTCGGGGCGGATTAAAGGGGGGGGGGCTAAAGCCAGGGGCCCCAATGATTTTAAGGCTAAATTAAGGGCCCGATAAAACTTATTATATTGTGTAATAAAGTGGCTGGACCGGGCCCCAGGTGGAATTGCACCTAGGGACACCATGAAATCATAATCCATCCCTGCTGTATTTATTTTCAAAGAGAAAGTATCCGAACTGGTTTATATATATTCCGCTTTCATGTCCTTCGTTGTTGTGACGAGTAGGTTAAGTAAAATAAACATGGATTTGATGACTTTGGCATGAACTGAGAAAAATGAAATTATTCAGAAATTTCTTTTTAAAAACTATTAAATGGGGCGTGTTTTATTAAACATTTTTAATTTTACTATAAACGACAATACAAGCAAGATTATGGAATCATCCCCAATAGGTGTCGCCATGGCCAGCTACATTGCTCTAAACATATTTGAATGTACCACACAGCCGAACACGTTTGACGAAGGGTTTCAGAAAACAAAGTTAGAATTTAAAATATAATTACTTTTTAAAATGCTTACATAAAATTTCATGTGGAGTCTTACACCTCCCCGTTTAAATTAGCTCCCCTGTAATGTGTGCATTCTACTAAAACTACAGGTATACCTGCCACTATATCCCTTGTAAGTCCACCTCTCTACTAAGGTATACCTGCCACTATCTCCCTTGTAAGTCCAACTCTCTACTAAGGTATACCTGCCACTATCTCCCTTGTAAGTCCAACTCTCTACTAAGGTATATCTGCCACTATCTCCCTTGTAAGTCCACCTCTCTACTAAGGTATACTTACAACTGGCTCCCTTGTAAGTCCACCTCTCTACTAAGGTATATCTGCCACTATCTCCCTTGTAAGTCAACCTCTCTACTAAGGTATACTTGCAACTGGCTCGCTTGTAAGTCCACCTCTCTACTAAGGTATATCTGCCACTATCTCCCTTGTAAGTCCAACTCTCTACTAAGGTATATCTGCCACTATCTCCCTTGTAAGTCCACCTCTCTACTAAGGTATACTTGCAACTGGCTCCCTTGTAAGTCCACCTCTCTACTAAGGTATATCTGCCACTATCTCCCTTGTAAGTCCACCTCTCTACTAAGGTATACTTGCAACTGGCTCCCTTGTAAGTCCACCTCTCTACTAAGGTATATCTGCCACTATCTCCCTTGTAAGTCCAACTCTCTACTAAGGTATATCTGCCACTATCTCCCTTGTAAGTCCACCTCTCTGCTAAGGTATACCTGCCACTATCTCCCTTGTAAGTCCACCTCTCTACTAAGGTATACTTGCAACTGGCTCCCTTGTAAGTCCACGTCTGTACTAAGGTATACCTGCCACTAGCTCCCTTGTAATTCCACCTCTCTACTAAGATATGCCTGCCACTATCTCCTTTGTAAGTCCACCTCTCTACTAAGGTATACCTGCCACTAGCTCCCTTGTAAGTCCACCTCTCTACTAAGGTATACCTGCAACTGGCTCCCTTGTAAGTCCACCTCTCTACTAAGGTATACCTGCCACTAGCTCCCTTGTAAGTCCACCTCTCTACTAAGGTATACCTGCAACAAGCTGTGCTGTGTTTCTCAGAATCACTCATGTAAATCTCCAATTTTCTCCTTTTCAACTCACATTTCCTTCCTTCCACTTACGTAAATGGGACAGCTTAAAAGTATCTTTCTACACAGTGACGCTTAACCACGTCCGGTAGGAGGGGGTGTTGGGCGCTAACACAATTAAATCCTTGAAAATTAACATAATTTGAAACTTCGGCTTAAAAAGCTCAACTATCTCATTAACCTCCTTGATATGTCTTCCCAATCATCTCTTCATTGTCGTTGTAACTGTGAATCTCTTAGTGAGCTTGTCTGTGTCTGATCATTTAGTGATTTCAACGTTCTTGTCGGCGCACACTATGACAGTTTGAATGTCTACAACCAGATTTTTTTGTGTGTGTTCACGGTTTCAATATTCTTTACATTGATTTGTTTTGTTTTTTAAAAACGATTTCAATAATTGTAGAATACGGACGTTCTTCCCATCTAACACGTGTCATTTGAGAGAAATGTTTGGTCAAATCAAAATATAACGAATACATTTCATTTTTACGACATGATATCATCTTAAATCAATGTGGGTAAGAAAACCACATTGACAATAAAATTGCTGCGTAGGTCTGGTCCATCTTTCTCTCAATGCGCACCGAGTTACGAGTTTATTTCGCTGCGTCTTCCGCCATGCGCGTAATTAAGAATGCACACACACACACACACAAAATAATGTATTCGAATTAATGATTGATTGTCCAGCAAAAATTCAATATGTATTGAAAGCGTTCCGTAAAATAATGAATACAGAACACAGAGTTGCTGAGCTTTTAGCTTGGAGAGTATAATTGTGTCTAAGAGAGTTCTATGTCAGACAACTCTCGCACGAATTTCATCATTTCTTGCACTTGTTAATGTTTAAACGATATCAAGAATATTCAAATAATGCCCTTAAATTTAAAAAAAATTAATTTCACAATAGATGTTACTGGAGAAGACAGACGACAGACAGACAGACAGACAGACAGACAGACAGACAGACAGACAGACAGACAGACAGACAATCCAACTTCAATGTGGGCTTGTTTGAACGGGAAATGTATATTTTTTAAAATATCTTTTACTTTTTCTTAATGCCGGAGAGATTAATGTCGGATTACGAGGGCTGTAATTTTTTAAAATTATGTTTACGGCTCGAGTTTAACTCTACACGTCAGGATAAGTCCCTTATTTAACATTGATATTAGACTGAGCCACTTTGTAACACTGGATGAAAGAGTAAATCACTAATTGAACACAGGATGTAAGGGCAATTTATAATTGTGTCATAATTCCTATAATGCCATTAAAGCATAAATGGAAAAATTATATGCGAATAAAAAAATGTCTTTAAAAAAAATATTTTAATTTTAAAAAATCGTAAAAAAATATATTTAAAAACATTCGAAAAATAAAGAGACATGTTTTTAAAGGGAAAGAAAGAAAGAAAGAAAGGATAATCAGTTAACCCACTTTCACAAACTGAATAAGTTCAATTTCCTTTTACTACAGACACAATGCATTTTTATTGTCTGCAGTGGAGATCTTTTAACTCGTTATAGTGCCGCTACGTTGTTTGAACTCTCGTGATGCTTTCATTCTGGGATTTCATGCTAAGAGGCCGCCTTACTCTCTGAGAAAACGCCTTACATCTACGAGCATGGGATCAGTGACAACGAATGACGGAAACCTCACGGATTCGGAACTTTTATCTGATATTTAAACTGTGTTAATCCATGCATTTGATGACGTGTTCTTGGTGGTGTTGTTGTTCTTTTGAACAAGGCCTTAAATGTCTTTAATTTTACCTTTGAAAGTGGAAGTGCGATTAAAATATTATCTTAATATGAATTTTTAGTCTAACTTTTTTTTTAAAAAGAAATAAAATAAATTGTTCTAGCTATCTGACCAATAAATCGTTCAATCATGTGTGGAATAAATTAACGTCTATGTAAAATTTTAATTTTTAAATAATTTCTACCTTTAACACGAACGTCCTGTTCTGAATTTGTTTGAAAATGAATACATTTCTTGGAGCGAGGCTGGCGTGGTTATATGGTTGACATCAGCTTCGTTCTTCCAGAATGCGATACTTAGCTTGTTTCTTGTCATACATACGATACTTAGCTTGTTTCTTGTCATACATACGATACTTAGCTTGTTTCTTGTCATACATACGATACTTAGCTTGTTTCTTGTCATACATACGATACTTAGCTTGTTTCTTGTCATACATACGATACTTAGCTTGTTTCTTGTCATACATACGATACTTAGCTTGTTTCTTGTCATACATACGATACTTAGCTTGTTTCTTGTCATACATACGATACTTAGCTTGTTTCTTGTCATACATACGATACTTAGCTTGTTTCTTGTCATACATACGATACTTAGCTTGTTTCTTGTCATACATACGATACTTAGCTTGTTTCTTGTCATACATACGATACTTAGCTTGTTTCTTGTCATACATACGATACTTAGCTTGTTTCTTGTCATACATATGATACTTAGCTTGTTTCTTGTCATACATACGATACTTAGCTTGTTTCTTGTCATACATACGATACTTAGCTTGTTTCTTGTCATACATACGATACTTAGCTTGTTTCTTGTCATACATACGATACTTAGCTTGTTTCTTGTCATACATACGATACTTAGCTTGTTTCTTGTCATACATACGATACTTAGCTTGTTTCTTGTCATACATACGATACTTAGCTTGTTTCTTGTCATACATACGATACTTAGCTTGTTTCTTGTCATACATACGATACTTAGCTTGTTTCTTGTCATACATACGATACTTAGCTTGTTTCTTGTCATACATACGATACTTAGCTTGTTTCTTGTCATACATACGATACTTAGCTTGTTTCTTGTCATACATACGATACTTAGCTTGTTTCTTGTCATACATACGATACTTAGCTTGTTTCTTGTCATACATACGATACTTAGCTTGTTTCTTGTCATACATACGATACTTAGCTTGTTTCTTGTCATACATACGATACTTAGCTTGTTTCTTGTCATACATACGATACTTAGCTTGTTTCTTGTCATACATACGATACTTAGCTTGTTTCTTGTCATACATACGATACTTAGCTTGTTTCTTGTCATACATACGATACTTAGCTTGTTTCTTGTCATACATACGATACTTAGCTTGTTTCTTGTCATACATACGATACTTAGCTTGTTTCTTGTCATACATACGATACTTAGCTTGTTTCTTGTCATACATACGATACTTAGCTTGTTTCTTGTCATACATACGATACTTAGCTTGTTTCTTGTCATACATACGATACTTAGCTTGTTTCTTGTCATACATACGATACTTAGCTTGTTTCTTGTCATACATACGATACTTAGCTTGTTTCTTGTCATACATACGATACTTAGCTTGTTTCTTGTCATACATACGATACTTAGCTTGTTTCTTGTCATACATACGATACTTAGCTTGTTTCTTGTCATACATACGATACTTAGCTTGTTTCTTGTCATACATACGATACTTAGCTTGTTTCTTGTCATACATACGATACTTAGCTTGTTTCTTGTCATACATACGATACTTAGCTTGTTTCTTGTCATACATACGATACTTAGCTTGTTTCTTGTCATACATACGATACTTAGCTTGTTTCTTGTCATACATACGATACTTAGCTTGTTTCTTGTCATACATACGATACTTAGCTTGTTTCTTGTCATACATACGATACTTAGCTTGTTTCTTGTCATACATACGATACTTAGCTTGTTTCTTGTCATACATACGATACTTAGCTTGTTTCTTGTCATACATACGATACTTAGCTTGTTTCTTGTCATACATACGATACTTAGCTTGTTTCTTGTCATACCTACTGAAATGCATTTGTGCAATCACATAAGTCATCTGTCCAGTTGTTGTTGTTGTTTTTTTTTGGTTGTTTTTTTAAGTAAGGGTATCATATTACGAATTGAGATTGTCCGTATATTTATTTCTCTATGATAAGCACAGAAATTTTTTTAACAAATATTCGAAAATGTTAAGAGATGTCACGAATCAATGGTAAATATTTAGAGCAACGGTGGCCAAATGGCGGCTCGCGAGCCGCATGCGGATCTTCTGTGTTCACATTGCGGCTCGCGAACAATTTATGAAATAAAAAATTTCATTTGAAATATTTAGTATCCAAAATTATTTATTTTTTTAAAAAAATAATTGTAAAAATACAATGTAAATCTTTACCAAAACAAAGATTAGAAAATAAAACGGTCTAGATCTAAAGAAAGAAACAGCAAGCTTGCAGAGTTAAGGTCCGAAATGTGTCTGCAGAAGACACTACTTTATGTTTCAGCAAAGAAAGTGTCACTTCAAACGAGTCAAGTTATGCATTCGCTTGGAATATTTCTCGTGCTAAACAACCTTATTCTGATGGGGACTTCATTAAGAAGAATATCGAGGACGGAATTTTAGTAGTAGATCCGAATAGTTCCAGACTTCAGATACTGGTAACACGAATTCCAAACACCACTGAGTGACATATAGCAGACATTAACGCCGATATTGAAAGAAAATGAGTAACAATTTAAAGAACTGTATATCATTCAGTTTGGCCCTTGATGAATCAACAGATATTCAAGATACGCCACAATTTGCGGTATTCCTTTGTCCTGTTTCATTATATGTGGCTGTAAGAGAGGAGCTACCACTCTCACATGACAGAAGTGAAATATCCTTTACTTAAAAAGCTAGTTTCAGACTTAAATCCGTTTTCTGTATAACCTACTGATGTACTCCACAAATCAAATCAAAGTACCGAGCAGTAAATAGCAACCAGCCTCTGACTAAACGTCTTCGCAACACAATTACTAGCTACCACAATTACTAGCTACCACAATTACTAGCTACCACAATTACTAGCTATCACAATTACTAGCTACCACAATTACTAGCTACCATAATTACTAGCTACCACAATTACTAGCTACCACAACTACTAGCTACCATAATTACTAGCTACCACAACTACCATCTACCACAATTACTAGCTACCACAATTACTAGCTACCACAATTACTAGCTACCACAATTACTAGCTACCACAACTACCATCTACCACAATTACTAGCTACCACAATTACTAGCTACCACAATTACTAGCTACCACAACTACCATCTACCATAATTACTAGCTACCATAATTACTAGCTACCACAACTACCATCTACCACAATTACTAGCTACCACAATTACTAGCTACCATAATTACTAGCTACCATAATTACTAGCTACCACAACTACCATCTACCACAATTACTAGCTACCACAACTACTAGCTACCACAACTACTAGCTACCACAATTACTAGCTACCACAACTACTAGTTACCAACTAGATTTTAAAAACTTGCTATTTCAAAGGCTCCTCAGCAGAATCATAACAATTAAGGTTCACTATAATTATGAGTCTATATCAGTGTGTTTCTATTCATAAATTTACATATTTAAATATGTTTCTATTGTGTAACTGTAAAGCATATATTTCTTCAACATACAGTTTGGGCTAAAACAATTAAAATGTTTAAAGCATTAAATACCAATAAAATACTCCTTTAAAAATCAAGAAAGGAATTTTTCAATGCGACTCTCGACAAGTTTTTAAACTGCTAAAATGGCTCTCGGCTACTACGTGCCTGGCCACCCTAAAATGGCTCTCGGCTACTACGTGCCTGGCCACCCTAAAATGGCTCTCGGCTACTATGTGCCTGGCCACCCTAAAATGGCTCTCGGCTACTACGTGCCTGGCCATCCCTGATTTAGAGTATCGATTATCCGAAAAATGAATTCTTCGAAATCGAAATGCCTTGATTTTTTGCTCTATAATAATTGTCTTCAATGTAAGGTTTTAATTTAAAATATAAAAAAAACACCGAGAAACATGAACATCTTCAGCACAATCTGGGTAAACCTCTAGAGATGTGCTCTGTATTTGGTTTAGTCAGATTCTCATGATGAGACACAGATATGTATCCAAATTACATCGTGGGATGCACACAAAGGCTACACGATCGAATTGAGTTCGTGTTTTTATTGAGATCTTTCTTGATTTCATAAGGAACATTTTAAAAACAAAGTTGTATATGAAGATAAAGCATTAAAATAGAATGTTCATCTTCCCCAATGTTTATAGAATTGAAATCTGCCTCTATAATATTATATTGTAAAGTTTTCAAGATATAAGTCTATGTTTAACCATTGTGTGAGAAATAATAGCGATATCGCGAACAATGTCATCGAATTTCGTTCGTTTTTTATGAATGAAATACTAGCAAAACATAATTCTCAGGATGAAATCAAGTGCTTACCTTTTCTGTGCAGAAACTGGAGACATTAATAGTAGATAATATAGAAATGTCCAATTTAATGATATCAAACTATGAACCATAGTTAAGTAAAGTATCCCTCTTGTGCTGATTCAATCTTATATTTCTGTCACTCCTGATAAAGTTTCAGTTGCCTAATTCCCACCTGTCACACCTTTTATTACATACTAGATACGACCCGAGGCGTAGCATGCGCCGCAGACTTACTCATCGATAGTGTAAAGAAAAAAAGGGGGGACGGACACAAACAGTAGCACGAACAAATGGGAACAACGCGAGTGAACGTTCGGGGACCGCCGAAACATTTTTGGGAAGTATTTCGGACATCGCGACAATTTCTGCCTCGCCACCATATACTGACGTATTCAGCTACTGAGGATATTGTTGAGGAGAGTGTATGACTACTTTTCCGTCACTGAGAACAATGGAGATCACGTCGCCGAAGTTATCTCAATGTTGAGAAACAAATATTACAGCCATGTTGCCAAGTTGGAGAGCAACAACTTCGTCTATGATCTTTTCCCAGAAATATGTGACCGATAGAAACAGAAAGTTACCTGATGAAGGAATTGGTATAACATTAAACGAAACTTTTTTCCCGTGAAGTACATGCGAAGCGGTGTTTATGTTCGCTAAGAAAGGGGGGAAAGAACTGGCATAAACATAAACCATTTTTTTTTAAATTTATATGTTGCCGCTGGGGCTTGAAGCTAAGACCTTTCGCATGTCAGGCGAATGTAATAACCAATACACCAAGAAATACATGAACTCTGTGAATGAATAACGAAACTGAATGCAAAAACAATTGCTGGTCTCAAGACATGCCCCACGCCTCCACTACCTTCGCTTGCCAACCGTTAACTGTGATTAGTTGACCCCATCGAGCGACATTTGTCATTCTCATTTGCACATACTCGCTTTGGATAATTATATATATAAATGAGAAATCTCATATGAAATAAATATCCTAACTATTCCAAACAGTTACGTATATTATAAAGTGGAGTGATGCTGGAGGTTCGGCATTGTCGTTCACCTGGGTAGGACGAATGGGGGCGCGGCTTGGCCCCCGCTATGTGACACTGACCCACACTGTTCTCAGTAACTTCTATAATAAAGATTTCCATTTAAGGAAGAAGATGTGTATTAGAGTGACATAAGCAAAGAATTTATAGCTAATCCTGAATAATTTTTTATGCGACATTCTGTTTTGGGGTCGAGCCTACTCTCTTGTGACCCGGTTCATTGTTTTACTGTCAATCCTCATCAAGTGGGCTTTGCCTTAAACAAATCTCTCCACAGATGTAGGAACCGACACATCTGAATCCCGGGCCAGTATTGAGCACTCAGTCAACATGCGCTCAACAGGCTCCTCGGCGTTTACACATACTCGACAGCCGATATCCATTCTCATGTGAAACTTATGCAAGCGACTCTCAGTGGGACGGTGCTCAGTCCTCATCGGGGTGATGAGCAATTTTTCCTTTAAGCTTCGTGGCTACGCGGCCACGCAGATATCTCACCGACGTCGCGCAGCAGTTTAGAATTACCGCGCAACAAATTTAGTATAAAAAAATATATATTTCTCAAAAAGTGATTGCTGTGCAAATCTGCACACGGTTGTTTTACTTTGCACACGGACCAAGGAACCTTAGAGGGAACATTGGTGATGAGTATCTGATCTTACAAGGTAGTTTCCACCAGGGGTCGCTATTGCTCGAGCGTGGCATGGGCTGGTAAACTATTCTGGCCGCATCTCCAGATCTCCAACTCTCTCGGAAATGATCTTTGAACCACGGTCTGACCCCCAGCTAGTTCAACGGGCGATCGGTTGGGGCTGAGCTGCACCTTCTCTCGCCCTAAATCTCCCCTTCTAAATCGGCTCTGTCAAACTGCGGCACCTCCATGTGCCCAGTGACAGAATGTAGGATTAGTATGACGCCACGAGCTAGGATGCAGCCTACTGTCTCCAGAATGACACTGATCGTCTTTGCCTCCAGAGAGCATTGACTCAGGCTCCAAGAGAAATTTTAAAGTTGGTGAACAGTGAAGACAACTAGGCCGGAAAGGCCTTGCTCTTCGCTAGGCGTCAGCGCGCATCTTTAAACCCCTGTGGATTGCTCCAGCTCTGCATCGTGGCTAGTAGATGTTGTTCCACACGGTCCAGACGCTATCTGGGCCAAACTGGGGGTAATCCATTTCTTCCGTCCTTGAAACATGATCCTTCCGAAAAGACTTTAACCACGCAGTCGCCATGCACTGAAGTTGTCGTCAGAGCTTTGTCGTGCTGCTGCTCGACTGGGCTGGCTTTAGTCACGACTGCATTTGCCAGAGTCAAACGTAGGTCAGGCAATGCAAGGCATTCATGTGGTTGGTCCCCTTTCGGGGATCAGGCGCAACCATTCCCTGTTTCTTCATAAGGATACTGCGTCTTCTTGTTTGTGGAAAGCATCCATGACGGAGGGGCCTCTTTAGTCTCACCCATGACTCATGATTTGGAAGCAGGGTTCGTGATACTCCAAACGATGGTATCCCACCACCGTTGTCATGACTACCTGTTCTTGCATTAGCGTAAGGTTCTACGTGTGACATATAATTTCTACAGCGACGGTGGGTGTTGAACGTAATGCCCCGCATACAATTATAATTTTTTTAATGAATTTTTTTTTCTAGATCGTCGCTGAAATAATACCACGTAAATGATTGTAAAAACGATTAAAATTATAACTGATCAGATTTATTTTCAATTTCCCAAATCATATTTCTGTTGTTATAAAAAACAAGTGAGAGACTTTATATATTTTTAACAACTTCTGACTGATCAATGGTTATATTTGCTGCCATTATGAATATCAATGTCTTTGGTTTCATTGTGGTTTGGTGAATTTGGGAATATATGAAGTTCGATAACGTTTTAATATTTTTAATCCTATCTTAAAAATCATTTAAACAAAAAACTCCACGTGAAAGCTGAGACATTCTAATCACCGCTTAATAAATTTTGCACTGCCGGAATCTTTCTAGGTGGTGGGAAGAGAGGACTTGGTGGAACCGGAATGGCCACTTGACAGTGGCGTCCACCCTAGGTGGAAGCAAGCTGTCAAATGTTGGGACACATTCTGACCCAACGAAGGAAAGTCGTGTGGTACGAGGGTCATTCCGGGAGTGTCGTCCCCTTTCCCACTCCTTTTGAGGGGGAAGGTGGCGTTGGTAACGAGTCCTGGTACCCGGAGGAGTCAGTTTTATGTCATAGATAGATTTAATGCTAATTTATGGTTACATATAAAATGAATGGGACTTGAATTATAGTGTGGTGGATGGGTTCAATGAGGTTAAAAGAGATTCAGCCAGCAATAAAATATACTTTTAATCAGTTAAGCTGCCTTAAAAATACATTAAATGTGTGTGGAAATGTGTCATAGCTGTACGGCGACCCTACAGGTCCATATGTACTCAGCCATCTACGCGGTGTTAATACCCCTGTGACTGACGGCTAGTGGACGTTACTTGCTATGGTTTAGGTGCGGGTGAAGGTATTTAATGTTACAGTATCGTTGATAAATTAAGTGACATTTTTAAATCCCTTATATTAACTTCACAGCCGACTCGTTCGTCGTCTCGGCTCGTTCGTCTCGTCTCGGCTCGTTCGTCTCGTCTCGGCTCGTTCGTCTCGTCCCGCGGAAAAAACAAAAGTCGAAAATCACCCACTTCCAGTGAAGCCATCGAGCTGAAATTTGGCACACGGGCCCGTCTCACCTAACAATGCATCGTATCAAAATTTCAGATCGATTGAACGTACCGTAATTAAATTAATGCATTTTTAGTTTATCTATATAAATCACTATTTAGAACGTTTAGTAGTCGTCTGCTAGACTTTTGACCTAGTTTTAAAGCCAAGGGAGATAATTCGGTTTCAGTCTGTAAATGTTTGTCGCGTTTATAAATAATCAATACTGTTAGTTATGTCTCATATATAAGGGATTTATAGTCAAAAACTTTTTTTTACTGGTTTTTTTTTCTACTAACGTTACGAGGAGTTTCAGCATGTTATTTTAGGGATAAACTTGTCAGGTAAAGATGTACGACATACAAAAATATACCATTCAATAAACTTGTCAGGTAAAGATTTACGACATAGAATAATATACCATTCAATAAACTTGTCAGGTAAAGATGTACGACATAGAATAATATACCATTCAATAAACTTGTCAGGTAAAGATGTACGACATAGAATAATATACCATTCAATAAACATGCACCTCTCGTTGAAAATGTATTGTGCACTGAAGATATACAGTCATGTTGGTCTTAAGTATGAAGTTGTACAGTCATGTAGGTCTAAAGTATAAAGTTATACAGGCATGTAGGTCATAAGTATGAAGTTGTACAGTCATGTAGGTCTTAAGTATGAAGTTGTACAGTCATGTAGGTCTAAAGTATAAAGTTATACAGTCATGTAGGTCTTAAGTATAAAGTTGTACAGTCATGTAGGTCTTAAGTATAAAGTTGTACAGTCATGTATGACTAAAGTATAAAGGTGTACAGTCATGTAGGTCTAAAACGAAATAATGAAATATTTTGCCGTACTCAAAACCTGAGGAAGACGGAAGCCAGATTTCAGCGTCACTGTATACGGACCAACTGACATACTCTGTAGCGAACATATAAATCCTCCGGCTGATAATAATATTTCTTACGTCTTACGCTAATCAGGATTACAACTAGAGAATGACATTGCAAAACTATTTTCGTTTTAAACCCCTTCGATGTTTACTAAATATTGAGCCCCTTCTCCGCCGACACTTTTGACCTACAATATAAACTTTATATTCATTTGGGCCACGTTTAAAATTGTCCTCCATTGCTCAATATAAATTAGAAACCGTTGAGTCTATTAATATATATATATATATATATATATATATATATATATATATATATATATATATATATATATTATATATATATATATATATATATATATATATATATATATATATATATATATATATATCGAACAAGTTATAGTTTGCAGTCGACAAAATTTTGATGATGTGAGTAAGGCGTAGATGATAAGCCCCAAGCAGTGGCGTAGGAACTGGGGAGAGGGGAAATGCCCATGCCTTCAGTATTAAGAACTACCCCCACCCCTTATGAACGGCACTAGATAAAAGCAGGTTATCAAATCAGAGGAGTTGGTTGTTTCAGTGCGTGTTATTTTAAGAGTTGATGTTCAGACGCGGTGGCAAACAACGCGATGGCTCTCGGGTTTGAATCTCGGCGTAGTCTGCAACCCGTTCCCGAGTGCTTCTGAGTCCACCCAGCTCCTATGGGCACTTGAAATAATTTGGGGAAAATACAGGCGGCCAGTCCTTGTACTAGCCACACAACACAATCCCCTCGAATGCCATGACTAGAGATTTGTGAACGGTGCTTGACTTGCCCCGTATAAAACTTGAAGATCTGAAATGGGAACAAACAAAAAAGTAAACTATTTGGAATAGTTCTTTCAATAAGCATTGAACCTTAAATCCAAAACAAATTAAATTTTCCGCAATTTCTTGGAATTTTGTTGAGGCACGCGTTTATTTATACTTTTTGAAATCCCGGAGTCCTAGTTTAAGGCAATAAAACATTTTACATCATCTTTTTATCCAATTACTTTATGAAACCATACGATTATATAAAAACATATATATTTTTTGTATCTGAAATACAATCAATTTCAAAACACAAACTGGCGGGCCGGGTTTGCCAAGTGAAGCTCCAGTGGTGACTGAATCCAAAATGGTTTCTCATTGGTGGGAATAATATCAGTTGAAGATTGCGAGTTGTTGTTTTTTATAAACTTAAAGAAACCAATGAGAACATGATTTTTTAATTTTCTTGCTTATGTTTGAATGGAATTGTGACTTTTTTTTAAAGTTTGAGAACCTGTGTATTGAAGGCGTACTCAGTGCGGCTAAAGATATTTGGAAGTTTTTGTTGTTTTTTTTTGGGGGGGGGAGTTGTTTTTTTTACAAAGCGACACTATATTTTCCTGTTAAATAAAAATATTTTTAAAGAAAATTGTAGCTAAAATTGTGTACACACAATTTCCCAGGAATTCTCGGGATCGGAAAATGCCCTAGTCTCTTGTAAAGCTTTTATTTTTTGAAATCGTGCGAGAGCCGGTACCAGTAAGGGTCCTTGGAGACGAAAGGGACCATGAGACGAGGCAGTGCGTAACAGAAGGAATGTCGCTGGTTGAGAGATTTCTACAAATAATCGGCTCAAGCAATTTTAATACTGAAATTACTTGAATTATTAAGAAAACAACGTGATTGACCATTGGTCCTTTTTTTTCGCAGGCTCAAGACATTTTGCCAATCCCTTGCATTGATGGTCCACTCAGGTATGTGTCATTTCAGTTCCATCTCTATCCGACAAATCTAGGTAGGATTGTTTAGTCCAAATATTATTGGTACAATGGGAGGCTAAAGATGTACCACACTGAGCGTAAATTGTGCATGTCGTAGTTAGTGGTTAGATCAGCATACACAGGAAGCTTACTGCTATAGATGGGGATCATAACTCACCCACACGAATTACAAAAATGTCTAGTAAGTAAATTGGTCGAACGGAAGTTTGGTCGGCAGTGAGTTTGGTTGGATGAAAATAACATCAAGGTTGTTACTTACTAATTTACTTGAATGAAATAAGAAAATATCATCAACATCCTTACTTACTAATTTACTTGAATGAAATAAGAAAATATCATCAACATCCTTACTTACTAATTTACTTGAATGAAATAAGAAAATATCATCAACATCCTTACTTACTAATTTACTTGAATGAAATAAGAAAATATCATCAATATCCTTACTTACTAATTTACTTGAATGAAATAAGAAAATATCATCAACATCCTTACTTACTAATTTACTTGAATGAAATAAGAAAATATCATCAACATCCTTACTTACTAATTTACTTGAATGAAATAAGAAAATATCATCAACATCCTTACTTACTAATTTACTTGAATGAAATAAGAAAATATCATCAACATCCTTACTTACTAATTTACTTGAATGAAATAAGAAAATATCATCAACATCCTTACTTACTAATTTACTTGAATGAAATAAGAAAATATCATCAACATCCTTACTTACTAATTTACTTGAATGAAATAAGAAAATATCATCAACATCCTTACTTACTAATTTACTTGAATGAAATAAGAAAATAGATAGCCTCATTTTTTCGTAAACATAATTTTATTTTCTTGTAGAAAGACTTTTGATATTGTAATTGATCAATTAAGTTTGAAAAAGATAAAGAAAATAAATGAAAGGGTATATTAAATATTAAATTGATTATAATCTAAAGACTATATCAACGAGCAGCGCTTCTCAAATTGTTACGTCTGGAGGGCTCATTTACAAGTTTCTTTTTGGGACAAGGGATGGGTCGAGAAGAATTAGTTAATTAAACAGAAACTCGTTTATTTTTACCTTAGTTTAATTGTATTATTTTTTTTTGGGCAACATAACCATTTGGGCAACATTGTATCGTCTATATCATTATTTTAACAGAGCTGTTGTTCTACTCATTGATATATAGCATAGCCCCGACCCCAATCTAAGCTCTGGTGTGTGTGTGTGCATTTTTAATTTATAATTTTAACTCTTTTTTTTTATTGGTCCCACACAGAAGATTCAAATTCTAGCATTGGTTTGACCAATGTAAGGTAGCATTTTACTTTAATTGTTATTTTCATTTGTAAAAGTTTCTTTTGTAAAACCTAATTGATTTTTTTTTGCTTTTTAAATTACTTCCATGACATTGGGATTCTATGATATTTTCTCATTTATTATTACTCGTAAGAACTTAGCATCTTTGGGGTTTGGATTCTTTTTTTTCCATGTATAAAATATTTTGCATTTAATTTGATTCTTTTTCTTTGTTACTCTTGACTGTTGACACTTTTTCTCAATGAAAGTATTACGCCAATTAGTTTCTCATTTTAGTAATTCGTCTAGGTCTTTTTTTTAAGATTACGGTATCTATTTCTGACTTAATTGTTCTATAGATTATAAAACTATCAGCAAATAACCTCACTTTCCTGATGACATGCAGTTAGGTAAATTGTTCATGTAAATTAGGAAGGGTAAGGGCCCTTGTGGAGCTCCCAAATTTACCGTCCTAGATGCTGACTTAATCCATTAATTATTACAGTTTGATTACTAACTAAAAAGTAAATCTTGCATCCATAATGTATTGAGCCAGAGATGCCAAAGTATTTAAGTTTTTTGAGTAAAACAGAGAAGCTTCGACTGTCTCAAATGATTTTGAGACTTCTACTAATATCAGATCTATCTGTTTATTATTATCTAAAACTTTAGAAAATGTGTCTATATAATGCCAATTTTCTTTATTTCCCATGATCGTTGTTGGTTTTTTTTTGTGTTTTTTTTGTAAAGCCTTGTTGATGTGAAAACAGGACATTATGTTTGATATTTGATTAGCTTTACTACTATATATTATGTTTTCTAGTAATTAACAAGTATTGCTAGTAATGGAAATAGCCTAGGTCTATAATTACTAAGATCTGTTTTATATCCCCTTCTCATTAAAAAAGCGGGGTCACATTAGTTAGTTTTCAATCCTGGGCTTTCCTGGGGCACCTCACCTTTGTTTAGAGGGGCTTGGAAATGTACTTCAAGCATCGTGATAAGCTCATTATTTTGTTTTTTTTTAAATATTTAGTTGGTGAGACATCGGACCAGAAATTTGTTGTGTTTTTGTTTTTGGCACTAAATTATGCACTATTTTATTAGATTTCTAAACACCGTATATACTCGTTCTATAGCCCACTCGTTCATAAGCCGACCCCCACAACAAAATAGGACAGCTTAAACAAAATGGTACTCATTTTTTTTAAAACTACAAGCTAAATCAGTTATTATGCTTGCTTACTTTGTACTGCCTATCTTTGTCTTTGTGCTCTTTGTAAGGTAAGAGTTACCGGTATTTTTTTATTAAAACATTTGGGTAAACAGTGACGAAATTGCGTGCCTTAAAATTCGTTGTTGAAAACAAAATTTGTATAACAATTTATTAAAACATTCACAAAAATAAATAAAGTGATTAAATAAGGTAAGTGCAGATGATTAATTATATATTATAGCTTCTGGTAGAGAAGTCGAATCTTGTAGAATGTAGACAAGGTGGGCAAGGACCTTGATGATTTACAATAGCAACACCGGATATTCAATCAATCTCCATGCAGAAATCACCTATGACCCGCTCATAAGCCCAACCCCCCAACTTTGCCCCCTATATTTTGTCCAAAAGAGGTCGGATTAAGAACGAGTATATACGGTATATTCTTCTTGGATATTTGTGATGTATTTACTTATATTTTTGTTTTGTCAGCTTGACATTTGATGTACGTTTGTTGTATAACATTTATTCAAAATATAAATTAGTCTCTTTGATTTCCTGCGCATTTTTTTGTTTTTAAATCCTTTATATTAACTCGTGGTGTCTGCTTGCTTGCTTGAGGCGGTGCCGAAAAAAATTTGGATCGATTTTTAACCCCCTTCCTCGTAAGCTAGCGAGCTGAAATTTTGCAGGCAGACTCGCGCCGATGATAAAAACGATGTATCAAAATTTCAGATAAATCGAATTTACCGTAATTAAATTAATTAATTTTTAGATTATCTTTATTTATCTCTATGTAACATGTTAAATTTTTTGCTATAGTGTCGTGGTGCGTATTATATTGAACAACCTTTCCTGTTGCGCGATTTGGTGCGTATTATATGAAATACTTTTAAAAAATATATTCCTGATCGGTGCGCATTATATTAAACATGTTTTACGAGACATAACTACAATTTTGTATTTTTGGATGGTCTTGCGCTGCGTATTACAATGAACATTCTTTTAGTTATGTCTTGTACATAAAGGATTTATAGTCAAAACTTGTTTTTTTAACGGTTTTTGTTTTTTTTTAATTTGTTGTTTATCCTGATAATCAGAGATTCCAAGGGTTTTACATGTTATACAGCTAATCCTGATCTGTTTGCTAAAACTAAATCAAGTACATTATTTTCCTGGTTGGTTTTAAATATTAGCTCTAAGTTTATGTTGTAAATTGTATCAATAAAACGTTCATTTATTTTCTTTTATTTATATGGAACAGTTGTTGGAATTTATGGCGGGTAGAAAAAAGTCTCCAATTTACCAAATTACACCAGTTTTATCTTTCTGTAAGAATCATTGATGTAAGCATCGTTCCGTAAAAGACATTTTTGTAAGCATCTGTCTGTAAGAGTCATTGATGTAGGCGTCTCTCTGTAAGATTCATTCATTAATGTAAGCATATTTCTGTAAGAGTCACTGATGTAAGCATATTTCTGTAAAAGTCACTGATGTAATCATCTTTCTGTAAAAGTCACTGATGTAATCATCTTTCTGTAAGAGTCACTGATGTAATCATCTTTCTGTAAGAGTCACTGATGTAAGCATCTTTCTGTAAGAGTCATGATGTAAATCATCTTTCTGTAAGAGTCACTGATGTATCATCTTTCTGTAAGAGCCACTGATGTAACATCTTTCTGTAAAGTCATTGATGTAATCATCTTTCTGTAAGAGTCACTGATGTAATCATCTTTCTGTAAGAGTCACTGATGTAATCATCTTTCTGTAAGAGTCACTGATGTAATCATCTTTCTTTAAGAGTCACTGATGTAATCATCTTTCTTTAAGAGTCACTGATGTAATCATCTTTCTTTAAGAGTCACTGATGTAATCATCTTTCTGTAAGGGTCACTGATGTAATCATCTTTCTTTAAGAGTCACTGATTTAATCATCTTTCTGTAAGAGTCACTGATGTAATCATCTTTCTTTAAGGGTCACTGATGTAATCATCTTTCTTTAAGAGCCACTGATGTAATCATCTTTCTGTAAGAGTCACTGATGTAATCATCTTTCTGTAAGAGTCACTGATGTTATCATCTTTCTTTAAGGGTCACTGATGTAATCATCTTTCTTTAAGAGCCACTGATGTAATCATCTTTCTGTAAGAGTCACTGATGTAATCATCTTTCTGTAAAAGTCACTGATGTAATCATCTTTCTGTAAGGGTCACTGATGTAATCATCTTTCTGTAAGAGCCACTGATGTAATCATCTTTCTGTAAAAGTCATTGATGTAATCATCTTTCTTTAAGAGTCACTGATGTAATCATCTTTCTGTAAGAGTCACTGATGTAATCATCTTTCTGTAAAAGTCATTGATGTAATCATCTTTCTTTAAGAGTCACTGATGTAATCATCTTTCTGTAAGAGTCACTGATGTAATCATCTTTCTGTAAGTGTCACTGATGTAATCATCTTTCTAAAAGAGTCACTGATGTAATCATCTTTCTGTAAGAGCCACTGATGTAATCATCTTTCTGTAAAAGTCATTGATGTAATCATCTTTCTTTAAGAGTCACTGATGTAATCATCTTTCTGTAAGAGTCACTGATGTAATCATATTTCTGTAAGAGTCACTGATGTAATCATCTTTCTGTAAGAGCCACTGATGTAATCATCTTTCTGTAAAAGTCATTGATGTAATCATCTTTCTTTAAGAGTCACTGATGTAATCATCTTTCTGTAAGAGTCACTGATGTAATCATCTTTCTGTAAACGTCATTGATGTAATCATCCTTCTTTAAGAGTCACTGATGTTATCATCTTTCTGTAAGAGTCACTGATGTAATCATCTTTCTTTAAGAGTCACTGATGTAATCATCTTTCTGTAAGAGTCACTGATGTAATCATCTTTCTTTAAAAGAGTCACTGATGTAATCATCTTTCTGTAAGAGTCACTGATGTAAGTAGGCCGACTTTATGTACGACATCCTATTTTCTTTATTAGACTCGCTCCGTGGCAGTGTATATTAAAGACGAACAAGCAAACAATACATAAAATAGAAAAAATAGTTGGGCGGGAATATTACTGGAGAAACTGAGTTTTTAAAATGCATTCACGAAAACAGGATTTAAAGCCAAGTTTATTTAAAGTTTGAAGTTTTAATATTCACAGCCTTGTAAACGTATTAAGGTCTGCATGCAAACCAAGGATACTTACATCTCAGACGATGGCAGACACGATCAAAGTGATGATCATTAATATAACAGGACCAGAAGCAACTTCAGGAGTTGAAGGAACCACCAACTCTGCATGCAAAGATATAAATACCAACCAGCTATACTCAGATTTCAAGAAACGTCAGTCAAGCTATCCCACTGAGATTTTTAGAAGTGACAACCTGTTCTAACTCGAACTCAAATAATTTCCATAAATATTTAGCCGCTTCGAAAAATTTTCATTCGTTTCAAAACCGAAGCTTCGGTAAAAAAATAAGCCATCTAGTTTATCCGAAAGATCCAACCAAAGAATATGACATCCAGAGTGCTCAGAAAGATCCAACCAAGAATATGACATCCAGAGTCCCAGAAAGATCCAACCAAGAATATGACATCCAGGTGCTCAGAAAGATCCAACCAAAGAATATGACATCCAGGTGCTCAGAAAGATCCAATCAGAATATGACATCCAGGTGCTCAGAAAGATCCAAACAAAGAATATGACATCCAGGTGCTCAGAAAGATCCAAACAAAGAATATGACATCCAGGTGCTCAGAAAGATCCAAACAAAGAATATGACATCCAGGTGCTCAGAAAGATCCAAGAAGAATATGACATCAGGTGCTCAGAAAGATCCAAACAAAGAATATGACATCCAGGTGCTCAGAAAGATCAAAACAAAGAATATGACATCCAGGTGCTCAGAAAGATCCAAACAAAGAATATGACATCCAGGTGCATTCCAGTATGCCCAGGGGCTCAGAAAGATCCATAAAAAGAATATGACATCGAGGTGCTCAGAAAGATCCAACCAAAGAATATGACATCCAGGTGCTCAGAAAGATCCAACCGAAGAATATGACATCAAGGTGCCCAGAAAGATCCAAACAAAGAATATGACATCCAGAGTCCCAGAAAGATCCAAGCACACGTATCGGGAGTTCACCCCAAGTCTCCAGACATAGGCGTCTCTGAGAGAATTATGTAGGAAAGGTGTTCTCAACTGAGGGAGGAATCTTTCATACATAATTTTATCAGCGGCGCCAGGAAACAGCTCAGAGTTTGGATTTTAAAAAAAAACATTTACAAGTCAGGAGAGTTTCCATGTTATAATTTAAGTTCCTTTCTTTCAATCATTGGAAAAACACTGATAATAATAATATATATATTTACGCTCAATTATGTATGCTGACTCACTCACTGGGCTAATGCTAATTGAAAATATAGAATTGAAAATCATAATCCTTTTGGTTTCCAGATTAACATTAACCAAACAACGCACGAACCTATGACGTCAGCATTTGTGTTGTAAACAGTGCTGACTGACTGAAATAATTATTTTTTTGGTGCAGTAATTTGGTGCGCTGCTTTCTAAAATTACTTTAAAAATTGTGTCCCGGTGATTAGCACTGTAAAAAATATATTATATACATACTTTGTGTTCATTTCAGGAATATTTCGTATTTATCATACAAGGATAAGTTACTTGGGCTTTTGACAGAAAAAAAAATCCTATTATAAAATACTTTGTGTACATTTAAGAACGTTTAATATTCCGTATTTATCATACAAAGGGACAAGTTAGTTGGGCTTTTAAAAAAAGGGGGCTCCGCAGCACAAACTAGTTGATAATAATTAGCGTAATCTAAATGTATTTATCTCTATATATGTATACATACATATTTACTTTATCGCTGTTTCTTTAAAATAATATCGTATTTATTCAGTATATATTATTTTCAAAATCGTTTTAATAATTTTTTTTAATGCAGTGTATTTTATTTTTCGGGTTCATGTTGTAACCAACAATTTTGTGTATGTCTTACAGTCAGTCTTACAACGATAACAGAGAGAAAATGTGAGTCAAACTCCCTAGCCCCAAGTTAGCACTAATCTACCACCAAAGCTTTATTGGGCTGAATTCAACTTGATATGTGAGATAACGAATAATATGCTGTACATAAGAAGTATTTTTAAAAAATTGATGACACTCTACGCTGGCTTCAATGTGCGATGTTTTTACGACATAGTAATCACCCCAAGCAAAGTTAGGATACTCATAACGTTGTGTAAAAAACAAAGCGTTGCGTTGGCCCTTGGTTGACAGATTTTCTAGAAACAAAAATTTCTTCTCTGTAGCATCCAATTAACTCTCTTATTGCTAACAACAACAAAAAACAACACAAAGCGTTATTTTCTATTTGGGAAGCTAGTTGGCAAACATTTCATCACCCGGGTGTGAAGGAAAGATATTTCTAGCCATTCACTATGGCAGTTAAATTTGTGTTTACTCATTCTGTGGACTTAAACATGGCGGCAATCAACTTGTTAACATGTACGCGGTTGTAAGAGTCTCTTGTGATACACTGTATAATATAGTAATGGATTAATAAGTATGATCACATTAGTCATTGTTCACAAAGAGTAAATGTTTAGTAAATTTTTAAAAATAAATTTTCACCTGAAGATAATAGTGAATTCTAAAATCTGGTGATCATCTACAATAATTTATTAACACGACTCTATTCATGAATCAAAATACGTATTACTTTTCAGAATTAATATATGTATATAGATATATGTATATGTATTATATATATATATATATATATATATATATATATATATATATATATATATATATATATATATAAATTGTATATATATAGGCGTATTTGATGTTAAATCAGTCTTCGATGGAATTAAAATGGTGAATGAGCTCAAGGATTGTATTTTTTTATATTTTTTATATGATAAAGTATTTATTTTACTGCAATAAAACTTGTGACAGTGATGTCATAAGTCGGTTTAGCCCATGGAGTAGTTTCTAACTACAAAGTTTTTACTGCACCATTCCATAAATTAGGGGCGTATCGGATTTCTGCTCGGGCTCTGGCAAATCCGGGATCCGGCCATATTTACGAATGCGGCTCCGACCGGATTTCAAAATTTGAACCCGGTACAGCCCTACCATAAATACAAAGATGTGTGGCTTTAACAGTGGCTTTAGACAAAAATTCAAACTATTCTACAAGCGTGAATCCATCTTTTATAATTCTGAAAATCTTTGTAAAAATTAGTATTAGGAAATGAATGAAATTTAAAATCTTGCAAGATGCGAGCTCCTTGCATCTAGGCATATATTCAGTGAGCGCAATGATGCAACATTTCATACACAAAATATTTCTTTAATACGCGTTAAAATTTTTTAGAAGTATTTGTAATTTTCAGTTGTGGATAAGTTTTAGTTAACGTTAAGAGCCCTTTGCTGCAGTAGTAATTACCTGTTGTGGTGAAACTATGGATGCTGGCAGCGCGCTCGACTGGCGTACCGATGGTCACTGGTTCGAATCCATGTCAAGGCAATGATTTATTCCCGGGTCCTAGGGCGTCCCTGAGTCACCCAGCTCCGAATGGGTACCTAACACTAGTCAGGCGGCTGGGTAATGCGTGGAACCCACAAAGCCGTGGCCTGTGAACGCTGCATCACTTGCCAACAGATAATCTGTCATGGTCTGTGGACGCAATTATCTTCTCCATAGAAGGAGCGTCTGTATTGATAAGATAAGAAGATAGAGTGGTTCTATTAATATATTTTCGCCATCAAATGACTTTGTATGCGTTAAATGCTTCTCAAATAACATTACGTTTTTAAAACAAATTTCCACAATAATAAATGGAATATAATTCTAGTTCTTCTGTCTTTTCATATTACATTTCATAATTAGTTCTCATGATCAGCAGTGAAGTGTGTGTGGAGTTGGTGTCTTCAGTCTACTTTCTGTCATGATCAGCAGTGAAGTGTGTGTGGAGTTGGTGTCTTCAGTCTACTATCTGTCATGATCAGCGGTAAAGTGTGCGTGGAGTTGGTGTCTTCAGTCTACTATCTGTCATGATCAGCAGTGAAGTGTGTGTGGAGTTGGTGTCTTCAGTCTACTTTCTGTCATGATCAGCAATGAAGTGTGTGTGGAGTTGGTGTCTTCAGTCTACTTTCTGTCATAATCAGCAGTGAAGTGTGTGTGGAGTTGATGTCTTCAGTCTACTATCTGTCATGATCAGCCGTGAAGTGTGTGTGGAGTTGGTGTCTTCAGTCTACTTTCTGTCATGATCAGCCGTGAAGTGTGTGTGGAGTTGGTGCGTTCAGTCCACTTTCTGCCTATTTCAAAAATAATGAAACCACTACTTAATTGCGCACTGAGGTGTACAAACATGGTTCAAGTAGCAGACCACCTTTCGTGGATACCCAGGCGTGGGCTTCGATGATTAATCCGTTGGTGGGAGTGGGAGAGTTGTAGGAGTGGTAGGAGTGGGAGAGTGTTAGGAGCAGGAGAGTGGTAGGAGCTATGAGAAAGGGAGGAATGGGAGAAAGGGAGGAGTTGGAGAAAGGGAGGAGTGGGAGAGTGGTAGGAGGGGGAGAAATGAAGGGGTGGCAGAGTGGTAGGAGTGGGAGAGTGGTAGGAGGGGGAGAAATGAAGGAGTGGCAGAGTGGTAGGAGTGGGAGAGTTGTAGGAGTGGGAGAAAGGGAGGAGTGGGAGAGTTGTAGGAGTGGGAGAAACGGAGCAGTGGGAGAGTGGTGGGAGTGGGAGAGTGGTGGGAGTGGGAGAGTGGTTGGAGTGGGAGAAATGGAGGAGTTGGAGAGTGGTGGGAGTGGGAGAGTGGGAGAAAGGTAGGATTGGGAAAGTCGTAGCAGCGGGAGAAGGGGAGGAGTGGGAGATTGGTAGGAGTGGGAGAAATGGAGTAGTGGGAGAGTGGTAGGAGTAGGAGAGTGGTAGGAGTGGGAGAAATGGAGGATTGGGAGAGTTGTAGGAGTGGGAGAAATGGAGGAGTGGGAGAGTGGTGGGAGTGGGAGGGTGGTATTATTGGGCGAAGAGTAGGATTGGGAGAGTGGGTGAAATGGAGGAGTGATAGAGTGGCTGGAGTCGGAGAGGGCTCCAGGATTATAACTTAAATCCCGCCTCCAAAGTGATCCTATTTAAATTGAGAGGATTGTGATAATTCAAATATACATAATTGGTAGCTTCTGGACGTAGACAATAGACGTGCTGGTATCTGTGTGTTGTTTTCAGGGCTGTGACGTCAGGGTGTGTATGACTGGCAAATGATCTGGGTGAGACTTATCATACACGGCTATGACAAATACGTCACATTAGAAATGTGACAAGTAGGGCTGCGGAAATTAACTATTAATTTTTTGATTAATCGTTATAAAATTTTAACGATTAAATTATTTTTTAAATATTAATCGACCCATCACTTACAAATTATTGGAAGTCAAAAAGTAAAAAAAAATAATAATAAATAGCGGCCGATAAATAATACATTTCCTGACGATTACGCGAAAATTTTGGTTTTAAACTATTGACTGACTGGAATGTTCAAAATATTAATAAAGGTTACCTACTATGGTTCTAACACTTCGCCTAATTCGGAGACAAAATGACGACAGCTCTTCTGATGAATTACTGCGTTACAAAATGGAGATGAAAGTTCCTGGATCCATTAACCCTCCACAATGGTTGAAAGTTAATGAACACCGATATCCGATAATGTCATTCCTTGCCAAGACCGTTTAGTGCATACCAGTTACCACAGTTCCATGTGAATGATTGTTCAGCTCTGCTGGTTATATTGTCATTTAGACCCGCTCATCACTTGAACCAAATAATGTCAACACACTTGTCTTTTTGCGTAGTTGGTTAAAAGATGACATATAAAGGAGACATGCCAGTGTTATATAGATTTTCAATAAGAACGTTTAATAAGTGTTACTTATGACATAATAAATTTTAATTTTTGGCCTAATTTTTCAAAAGATAACGATTGAATTTAAATTAATCGTTAACAGCCCTAGTGACAAGAAATCACAACAGCAGGGTATCGAAATGAATTCAGGTGAACATAAATAGAAGGGGGAAAAAAAAAGATTTTAAAAAAACACGTTTTTATAAGCGGACTAAAAAAGAAGAAAATTTTTTTTTAATTTTTAATTTAAAATAGGTGCTATGATGTAATATGACTAAAAACGTGGGGCGGGCGCTTCTCAGGCTTAACTAATTCAATTCACTCATTTTCTTACTGGTCATTAAAATTTATAAACCCTTACCATTTTACACAAACGCCGAAAAAGCGCCCGCTCACGTTTTTAGTCATAGTACATCATAGTACTTACTTGAAATTTTAAATTTTAAAAATTTATTTTCTTCTTTTTTGTCCGCTTATAAAAACGTGGTTTTAAAAAAAAATATTTTTGACTTCTATTTATTTTATTCTTTTTAGAAGTGTGCTATGGTGAGTTTTGAAGTATTGATTATGTTCAAATATAATACGCATTGCCCGACAAACATTTACAGACTGGAAATGACTGATCTCCCCTTAATGTTAAACATGGTTGATGTGAGTTGGTGGTTCGGGGTTAGTGTGAACTCGGCACGTGAATGTAATGTAAACAAGAGCAGACGGATAATACATACGCTTATATATAGATAAACTAAAAAGTTCAATAATTTAATAACGGTACATTCGATCAACCTGAAATTTTGATACAATGCATTGTCATCCAAGATCAATCTGTTGTAAAATTTTGAGATTTCTAAGACCATCATAAGTGGTTTAGTTTTACGTTGGCAGATTTGAAAAATTGTGGACAGACAAACAGGAACGAAAGTGAGTTCATATAAACGTGGTAAAAAAGGAACGGTAAACATGCTACGACAATTAAAAGCCGACGGCCAGAAGACGAAAAATACATGACGATTAATGTTCGTCTTGAAACGATCGATACTCTATTCAAGTACTGAAACACAAATCTTTAATGTTTAAACATAACGCAAAGCACGTCAAGCAGGTGCAGGGATCATTAACTACTTTATTTTTAAAAAAATTAAATTCAATCTGTATAATTTGGTCGCGTCTTAATTTTTTAATTTATTTTTTATGTGAATGATTTTTAAGCTTAAGTAGACACATAACACCCCGAGCCTTGTCGGCTATAACAGGTGTTGTGTTGTACAAGTGTTTACCGGATTTAGTTGATATTTGAAGTTAATAAGAACAAACAAATATGAACAAATAAGTCGTTGTGAACCAAAGGACTCCATGTCGGCCAACTTGAACCTCACGAATCAATGTACGTAACATTATGAACGGAATGACTCTATATCAGTGGTTCCAAAACTTTTTTGACCCACGGACCCCTTTTATACTCAAAACTTCCCCAAGGACCCACAAGTGACAAAAACTTTATAAATGCATAGTACAAAAATTACAAAACCAACATTTTGATGAAAAGTATTATATTTATTGAAATTATCACTTTTGTTTAAGATTAAATTGAAAACAATTAATAACTTGGATTAACGTGATGAGATTTTGTGAGTGTACGAGCAACAAAACCCGTCCAAGGACGTTCCGCCACCGTTCGGTGGCATGTTGTAACTCCCCTCCAACAGCCGTCTCGACCGGCATACATGTGCATCACATCAAAAATACTATTCATTATAGTTAAAATAAATAACTCGTAAAAACAGAGCTTTTGACTATAAATCCCAACGCGAATAACTCAAAATAAAGTCTTGGAAGAAATACTGCACCAAAAATAACTCGTTTTGAACGTCCGCGTAAACGTGTTCGATATGATTGGCTGTAGGAGTCATATGTGTTTGAGGGACCAATCGCTATCGATGACCGCACGGAACATAGTCTTTTAATATATAGGATTTATGACCGACTCAATGTTTGTGTGTAGGAACCGCAAATCCTCACGAGCACCAATTTCTAGTCGTTTATTATTTTTATTTTTGTTGTTCTTGTTTTTAAATCCTTTATATTAACTCGTGGTGTCTTGTTGCTTGCTTGCACCCTTGCTTGTCGCCAAAACTTTGGATCAATTTTTAACCCACTTCCTCGTAAGCTAGCGAGCTGAAATTTTCCAGGCAGTTTTGTACCGATAATAAAAACAATGTATCAAAATTTCAGATCGATCACTTGTACCGTAATTGAATTATTGATTTTTTATATTATTTTATTTATTCCTATGTATCATGCTATTTTTTGAGATAGAGTGTAAGGGTGCGCATTATATTGAACAACTTTTCTGTCGCGCAATAAGGTGCGTATTTTATTGACAACACTTTTTATAAACACATTCCTGATCGGTGCGCATTATATTAAACATGTTTTACGACACAACTACAATTTTGTATTTTTGGATGGTCTTGCGCTGCGTATTATAATGAACATTCTTTTAGTTACTTCTCGTTCATAAAGGATTTATAGTCAAAAACTTGGTTTTTTACGGGTTTTTAAAAAATTTATGATGAGGTTCATAACGCAACTGAATCTTTGTTCTACCAAATAGGAAGACAGGAAAACGGTCAAAAATTCTGCACAATAACCTATAATGCATGATATAAAATTGGTATCTGACTTTGTAACCAGAATGTGTGCTATCCTTTCCAAATATTAGTTTTAGTTCCTCATTTGTGGATATTTCAATAAGCTGCTCCTATATTAGTATGTATTCATCTGTGTTTTGGACCTGAGATTGTCCATGCGCTAAAGAGTTCAACTGCCATTCGGAAGTATCCAATAATGACGAGTGGCTACAAATCTTTGGTTCAGGTCTGAGGTCTGCATGAAGAGCCGTTAAGTTTTGACAGTAAGCAAGCAAATCGGTATCTCTATTTTGCAATTTCAAAAGATTTGAAAACTGAGAACATTCTCATGTTCCTAAGTTTTGTTTGCACAGAAACAGGTTTGCAACAAACTCAGACATAACGCTTTTAGTTTTGATTAAATGTAATTGGTTACTTTTAGTAGTTGTAGTTTCAAATTAGTTTCGTTAAAGTTGGGTAAATAATTCATTCATAAAGAATATGTCTTTTTTGTAGTTAATTCTGTTGCTGACAATTGTCTTTATTTTCCAGGAATTCGGACACTGAATCAAAGAGAGTATAAATTCGATTTAAATGTGTACGTGATGATAACCAGCATACTTCTGTGTGAATAAATAATCCATTATAGCCTTCTTCATTTTCCAAACTATAGTGAGCAAATAATCTCTCATCAAGGCATTCCTTTTGATTTTATTAACTGCTCTAATGACACAATATAGTGATCCATGCAAACTTTCACTAAGATTTTTTTGAATATTTGATGTTGATGAATGACTCAATTTACTGAAAATACATTTGGTACAGAATGTTTTATTTAAGTATGCCAGAAAGTCAAGGGTATTGCTTTAACTTCAAAAAAAAATTAAAATTCAGTTAATAACGTTTCACCTTTCGTATCTGTTTCCAAACATTTAGCCATACTTCAAATATTCATTATCATTAACACCATATTGTCGGAGTTCTTTCTTCGGCTCACTCAGTGCTGGATTTACCTATTTGCTAAACAGGCTATAACTTAGGGTCCCTGCCTTTCTTGGGGGCCCCCGGAATTTTGTTTTCATATTTGTCACTGATATAGAATATTTGACTTCAAAAGGAGTTTTAAATAGCTTAGGGCCCCATCAAGTCTAAATCCAGCCTTGGGCTCACTCATTCTCTTATCTGTTGTAACAGACCACTGTTAAGAATTATTAACTTTTTCAATGAAATGCTACAGTAAAGCCCTATTGAAAACAGTATTTGATGATAGGATACAATTTAGATAAATATAACTTCCCGACACATCGAAAAATACACAACATTGCAACCCTTGTAGATTCAAGTTAAAAACGTGTACTTTTCTACTTATAGTTATAGGAATTCGGCATTTCTTCTGCATCAAGCTTGACCTTTCAACAAACCAAGTATTTTGATTGGTTATAGATGTGGAATTACAGTAGTTCTACTACTTTTTATACGTAAAACAACATTGTATCCATGATGGATAGCACCTAAGATGCTATTTAATTTATTTTAATTAGTAGAATAGGCATTCACATACTATTCTATTTATTATTATTTATTTTAATTTCAATAATAATAAAAATTTATCAGTTGTTTTATTTGATTTAAAACCTTGCGCGGACTCCCTGACGTTGTTCAGGGACCCCCAAATCAATTTTAATTTTCCATGGACCCCCTGAAGGGTACCGCGGACCCCTGGGGATCCGTATGGACCGCTTTGGGAACCACTGCTCTATATGAAATAACCTATACAAAATAAGATGAATACATACGAGAGACAACACCACCAAACAGAGGCGTCACTAGGGGGGTGCGGGGGGTGCAGACCGCACGGGGTGACAGCATCACAAGGGCTGACACCAAAGCGTAAAACTTTGTTCCTGTTCTTTGGACTGGTGGACTCGGAGGAGATCTTTGGGGCAAGTCGTGAGGGGGGTGACACCATGAGCTACTCATTGGGTGACACCAGCCCTAGTGACGCCACTGCCACCAATAAAACACAAACAAGACAAACCGTTACACACAAAAAACACCGCTAACAAAATGAACTAACTGCAATAATCGGGACATGACCGCTGGATGATTTGTGACGTGTCGCTTGCCTGAGTACTCAAACTGAAATCTTCCTCAGCTTTTCTTGCTGTTGTTTTCCTATCTTTCTGAGATCTTGTGTCTGTGTGTGTGTGTGTGTGTGTGTGTGTGTGTGTGTGTGTCTGTGTGTGTGTGTGTCTGTGTGTGTGTGTGTGTGTGTGTGTGTGTGTGTGTGTGTGTGTGTGTGTGTGTGTGTGTGTGTGTGTGTGTGTGTGTGTGTGTGTGTGTGTGTGTGTGTGTGTGTGTGTGTGTGTGTAAGAGAGGCAAATATGGGATAGAACAACACTGGGATCTTGTTGTTTCGATCAGCCTGAAGCAGATAAGCGCTTGGTAAATGTGCTGTAAACCTGGTTTAGTTTGATGGTTGATCTTGATTTTCCTTGAATTATTCGAGCTGTGAGGCAAACGAGTTCATAAATCTATGGTTTATTTTCGGCGTTCTCGGTTCCAATTTCTTTCAACATTGAGACAAGGCTAGAGAACATGGTTTAAAAACACTACAGTTCAAACATGTAACTGTATACAGGACACTGTGCATTTGGCCATCACACTCTCAACCAGAGGCGTAACTAGGTTTTTGGTGCCCTTGGCTAATTTATTTTTGGCGCCCTTTGCTAATTAATTTTTGGCGCCCTTGATAAATTGACAAGTTTCAGCTTTGCAATTTTTCATTTGTTAGAAAAAAATAATTGAATTTCTCTTATTTTATTTATCACAATAATTACGTAGTCTGACAGTGACAGTCATACAACCTGAATATAAAAAATGCATAAGACAGGAACAATATTAAAATGCACTGTAATATTTACTAAATAATACCAAATAAATTTTTGGATAAATCGGGATATTGTTGTGTTAATGAAGAATACAGCAAAGCTTGAAGTAACATGTATTATAAATAAAAACAATCGTGTCAATGTGTTATACTTATAATCTCATACATAACGATAGAAACTCACAATTAAAAGCAAATTTAAGTAACACTCCACCGACTACAGCTCAGCACTTCCGTTAGCTGGCGTATTGTCGTATTGCTAATACAGTCGGACCTTTCTAAGTCGAACTCAAGGGGGAAAAAAGTCGACTTACGGAGTTTTCGAGTTAGAGAAACTGGCATAATAGGCGCAGATATCAAGGACAATGTTGATATTGAGATGGGGGAATAGCCATAGCGGCTCGAAGGCTTGACAGGAAAGAGGGGTGGTGATTTTTCATCTGAAAGGAGCAAACTTGCTTTGACATACCGACACAAGCCCGTGAGAGGGGACACATCCCTCCCCTCCCCCACTTTATTTTCTCGACAGTGGGATGGGGAAGTAAATTTTGTCTTTTTAAAAGAAAGACTGTAAAATCATATTGACATTTGTATGATAAGAAGACCCGCAAAGGCCACAAACATAATAAAAATATATTACAATGGTTTAAATGAAATATACTTAAATATAATTAATTATTCACTTTTGTGTAATCGAGGATAAAGTGTAATACAGTTGGACCTCGCTAAGTCGAACTCCCCTAAGTCGAAAACCTCCCTATATCGAATTAATTGTTAGGTCCCGGCCAAATTCCATAAGACAAATGAATTTTACATCACCTTAACTCCAAGATTTTTGGCTTTCAACCTCTCTTATTCGAATTTTCCAAGGCGTTTTGGTTATTATTCTGGAGTGACATTTCAGAACACATGTTCCGTAGAGCCACGTAAATGGGCGTAAATTTTATCTTAGTGCATTCCACAAGGGATTAAGCGACCCTTGCAAGTACAAAAAATGACAAAGACAAGAAAAATGAGTGGTAACTAATTCGCGTCCTTTTCTTGCATGCTGTGACTCTTTTTAAAAAGAAAAATCTTACTCCCCTATCCAACTATGGAGGGAGTCAAGTGGGGGAGGGGAGGGAAGGTGTCTCCTCTCACGGGCTTGTGTCGGCATGTCAAAGCAAGTTGTCTTCCTTTCATATGAAACATTGACACCGGCTCTCTTTCCTGTCAAGCCTACTAGCCGGTATGTCTGTTCCCCCCACCTCTCAATATCTACATTGTCTTTGATTAATCGGCGCCTATAACTACATGTAGTAATACGCTATTTTCCCTAACTTAAAAACTCCGTGAGTCGAATTTTTTTAGTTCGACTTAGAGAGGTCCGACGGTATTTATTTAAATACAAAATTAAAATTTCGAGATTTAGTTGTGGCTCCTTTGAGTTGGCGCCCTTGGCAACTGCCCCGATGCCAACCCGTTGTTACGCCACTGCTCACAACAATTCAGGCATGTAACTACAAGACACTGTGCATTTGGCCATCACACTCACAACAATTCAGGCATGTAACAACAGGACACTATGCATTTGACCGTTACACTCGCAACAAGTCAGGCATGTAACTACAGGACACTGTGCATTTGACCGTTACACTCGCAATAATTAAGGCATTTATTACAGGACGCTGTGGATTTGACAATCGCACAAATTTTTTTTTACCAAGCGATTGAATAATATTTCCAATTAATGTAACGGCTTGATTACTTCTGATCTAGATCAATGAACATTATTGCAGATGATTAAACACAAAACATTGAACATATCGGCTGAAAGCTGCAAACTGCCTTTAGAAAACAAAAACAAAGGGAAACAACTAAATTGAAATAATAGTTACAGAAAATATTAATCAGTGATTAAAAACATAATTACAATCTTTAATATAAGATTAACAGAAAACGAGGTAAAAAATGTTTTAGTGCAGAAATTAAAATAAAATGTAGTGGGATTTAGTTAATTTGATGGGGAGACTTTGTGAGTTAATTTGATGGGGAGACTTTGTTGGTAGCAGGGATGGGTGTGCAAATGTCATGGAAAGAAAATAATGCAACAAAAAAAAGGGTTTCTGCCGATAAAAGAATAAATGAAAACCAAAAACAAACACAAAGACACACACACATACACACACCAATAAGCAAGATGGATCCCTGGGCCAACAGACAGACAAACATCTTTAATTATTATTATTCCATTAGAATAACTAAAAACTTTGAACAAAGACATTAGGAAACAACTAGAAAAAGAAAAGGAAGACATTCTTTATTTTTAAACGTTTACCTGTGTCAAAAAATGTATATTTTAACTGTTTTTTTTATATAAGTATATTTTAAAATCCGTTCTGCCCTTCAGATCTGGTCCTCCCCCCCCCTCAACTTTGATGGCTCCACCTTTACTCCTTAAAAACAACAACTTTCTTGCCTTAGAGAAAATTCTCATGAAAGCGTTACCCCCTGCCAAACCTACTGAGATACGCCGTCATGTGCTTTGATATACACACCACTTTTTGAGAATATTGCTGTAAACCAAAGTCTTCAAGGGGTTTTGTGCTTGCGCTAGGGACAATTGTTTGTTGACACAATTCTGAATTGAAAAAATGTAAAGAATGTTAATAAAAAAAGGGGGAAAGAACAAAATTCCAGATTACCATGTTAAAGTTAAAAACAAAGAAAACCTATCTAATGCGTACATTTTAAAATACGCCAGACAAGCAGTAAACCCTTGATTGAGCGGGATGGTGAATTTAGCTGGGGAGGAATGGGCGCTTGAAGGTACACGCTTCTCACGAGAACAGAGACTCGTCCTAACTCTCCATTGTTTGGGCAGACGACGACCGATCCATCAAACTACAATTATTGTATAGAGGCCCATTACGTCTGCTCGCTTAATTTTTTTTTAAATATCTTGCGTATCCCTCTTCAAAATGAAGTCCCACGCCAGTGCGACGTTGTGCTCTCTCGATAACTAGAATGGCCATTGTCGCCTCTCACAGCGCATGTGCAAATGGAATGCGCAAGGATGATTGTCTCGTGCGGACATCAAGAGACCGAAGTGCAGACGTGGCTTTGTCGGGGCGGGGGGAGGGCGGTGGTGGTGGTGATCTCCGCGACACGACATGTTTATTGGGACCCCGATCACATTTCGCAACACATGGACCAAGTCAAACAATGGCACATACAATGGGAATATTAAATCAGCTATCAGTTGGGGGAAGTGGTGATTGCGGGGGAGGGTGGCTTTTCAAGGAATATTTAACTCACAGGGTGGGGTTGGTGTGCGGGGGGGGAGTGGGGCGCAATTTTGAAACTCTACTCTCTGAGGTGAATGATCTCATGCGCTTCTCACCAGCATTGCGCCCTAATCGCAGTGTGTCGTCTGTGTTTGATTTTGAGGGACTTGTGTTAGCGGGGCCGCCTACAGGATGTATTGTCATGTATTGCGTGCAAGGAATTGTTTTGTTGTTGTTTTTTTTTAATTCTTTTTTTTATAACACCCAGGGGCTCTTAAGTCTGATCCTCGTGTTCTTTGTCGCATGTCCTTAAGGTAATACCTCAGGCTCCGTGGCACAGTTAGGGCGCGACGTGTCACTTCCCTCTGCTAGGCGAGGTTCTTCTGTCAAGCTTGGTTTGGTTCGTCAAGTATTTTAAAGGTTTTCATTTAGTCGTAAAAAATTCAATATTCGCCCACATAGAGGTTACACCAATAGAAGATGCAACTATATAAGTAATGCCAATAGAAGTTACACCATGAGAGATTACACCAAAAGTAGTTACAACAATAGAGTTGACAACGATGGCTGGTACGAATGGGGTCTGACAAACTGGAGCTTGAGTTACGGCACTGGGGACCCACACAACGTGAGTTACAATGTATAGGGACTACACAACTTGAGTTACAGTACTAGGGACTAGACAACGTGAGTTACAGTACTAGGGACTAGACAACGTGAGTTACAGTACTAGGGACTAGACAACGTGAGTTACAGTACTAGGGACTAGACAACGTGAGTTACAGTACTAGGGACTAGACAACGTGAGTTACAGTACTAGGGACTAGACAACTTGAGTTACAGTACTAGGGACTAGACAACGTGAGTTACAGTACTAGGGACTAGACAACGTGAGTTACAGTACTAGGGACTAGACAACGTGAGTTACAGTACTAGGGACTAGACAACGTGAGTTACAGTACTAGGGACTAGACAACGTGAGTTACAGTACTAGGGACTAGACAACGTGAGTTACAGTACTAGGGACTAGACAACGTGAGTTACAGTACTAGGGACTAGACAACGTGAGTTACAGTACTAGGGACTAGACAACGTGAGTTACAGTACTAGGGACTAGACTACGTGAGTTACAGTACTAGGGACTAGACTACGTGAGTTACAGTATTAGGGACTACACAACGTGAGTTACAGTATTAGGGACTACACAACGTGAGTTACAGTACTAGGGACTACACAACGTGAGTTACAGTACTAGGGACTACACAACGTGAGTTACAGTACTAGGGACTACACAACGTGAGTTACAGTACTAGGGACTAGACAACGTGAGTTACAGTACTAGGGACTACACAACGTGAGTTACAGTACTAGGGACTACACAACGTGAGTTACAGTACTAGGGACTAGACAACGTGAGTTACAGTACTAGGGACTAGACAACGTGAGTTACAGTACTAGGGACTAGACAACTTGAGTTACAGTACTAGGGACTAGACAACGCTAGGGACTAGACAACGTGAGTTACAGTACTAGGGACTAGACAACGTGAGTTACAGTACTAGGGACTACACAACGTGAGTTACAGTACTAGGGACTAGACAACGTGGGTTACAGTACTAGGGACTAGACAACGTGAGTTACAGTACTAGGGACTAGACAACGTGAGTTACAGTACTAGGGACTAGACAACGTGAGTTACAGTACTAGGGACTAGACAACGTGAGTTACAGTACTAGGGACTAGACAACGTGAGTTACAGTACTAGGGACTAGACAACGTGAGTTTACAGTACTAGGGACTAGACAACGTGAGTTACAGTACTAGGGACTAGACAACGTGAGTTACAGTACTAGGGACTAGACAACGTGAGTTACAGTACTAGGGACTAGACAACGTGAGTTACAGTACTAGGGACTACACAACGTGAGTTACAGTACTATGGACTAGACAACGTGAGTTACAGTACTAGGGACTAGACAACGTGAGTTACAGTACTAGGGACTAGACAACGTGAGTTACAGTACTAGGACTAGACAACGTGAGTTACAGTACTAGGGACTACACAACGTGAGTTACAGTACTAGGGACTAGACAACGTGAGTTACAGTACTAGGGACTACACAACGTGAGTTACAGTACTAGGGACTAGACAACGTGAGTTACAGTACTAGGGACTAGACAACGTGAGTTACAGTACTAGGGACTAGACAACGTGAGTTACAGTACTAGGGACTAGACAACGTGAGTTACAGTACTAGGGACTACACAACGTGAGTTACAGTACTAGGGACTAGACAACGTGAGTTACAGTACTAGGGACTAGACAACGTGAGTTACAGTACTAGGGACTAGACAACGTGAGTTACAGTACTAGGGTCTAGACAACGTGAGTTACAGTACTAGGGACTAGACAACGTGAGTTACAGTACTAGGGACTAGACAACGTGAGTTACAGTACTAGGGACTACACAACGTGAGTTACAGTACTAGGGACTAGACAACTTGAGTTACAGTACTAGGGACTAGACAACGTGAGTTACAGTACTAGGGACTAGACAACGTGAGTTACAGTACTAGGGACTAGACAACGTGAGTTACAGTATTAGGGACTACACAACGTGAGTTACAGTATTAGGGACTAGACAACGTGAGTTACAGTACTAGGGACTACACAACTTGAGTTACAGTACTAGGGACTACACAACTTGAGTTACAGTATTAGGGACTAGACAACGTGAGTTACAGTACTAGGGACTACACAACTTGAGTTACAGTACTAGGGACTACACAACTTGAGTTACAGTATTAGGGACTAGACAACGTGAGTTACAGTACTAGGGACTACACAACTTGAGTTACAGTATTAGGGACTACACAACTTGAGTTATATCTGCTGGAGGTATATACGACTGGCGTGTATTCATTGTGTTCAGCAGCTCATTTGCTCGTCATTACCTATGTTTGTACAAGTTTAATTCAGGACATTTGTGCGTTTTTTATTCTAACAGATATGTGCGTGCGTGTGTGTTTGTGTGAGAGCGAGTACGTGTGCTTGTGAGAGATAACAAATTATTGAATTTGATCCGACAGCGCAAAAAATTGTTCATTATAAAGCTATTATACTTTTGTTCTGTTTACAAAAACGTGTAGACTTATCAAATTTTGAAGCTAATCAGCAGTTCATTGAGACAATCACTTTGTGGCACCCCAGTGTTTTTAGGTGGTAACTACTAGACTGAACACTCACATGCCATTGACTGGACACTCACATCCCATTGACTGGACACTCACATCCCATTGACTGGACACTCACATCCCATTGACTGGACACTCGTGCTTTCACTGGATGCATTACAACTTCAATGGAGCGTTGAAATCAATATACATAATTCCCGTTGTCTGTATGTATGTATGTATGTATGGATGGATGTAATTGTTTTAGGGCTTACCCATTAAATTCCTTTTCGCCTTTATTATAAAAAAAAGTGTGGGCTTATATTTTAATACAAGGCGTGCATCGGAAGGCGCGCAAAAAGGTGTGCAAAATAATTATAAATTAAAGACGCGCTGTAAAAAAAAATTATATGACGTCATTGTTTTAGCTTATATTTTAATTTTTGAAAAGGGAATGATGTAAAAATAGGATTTGAGGATTTATAATTATGAAATACTTTGTTTACATTTCAGCAAGTTTAATATTTCATATTTATCAAACAAGGATAAGTTACTTATGTTATTGATTCCCGTTGTCTATGTGGATGTAGTGCTTTTAGCTGGCGCTGCGATCGATTTTGTTTTATAGTGCTGTTTGAACCAAAAAAGATTCCGTCATTTTTGGCGGGTTATCGCCAGTCAATATACATAATTCCCGTTGTCTGTATGTATGGATGTAATTATAATGCTGTTAGGTGGCGCTGCGATCGATTTTGTATAAAAATATTATATGACGCCATTGTTTTAGCTTATATTTTATTTTTGAAACGGGAACGATGTAAAAATAGGATTTTAGGATTTATAATTATTATGAAACTAGACGCCCTGTGGCGTAGCATACGCCGCAGACTTGCTCATGGAGAGTGCAAAGAAAGCTGAGTAAGAACGGACACAAATACAGCATGAAGAAATCAAAACAACGCGAGTGAACGTCGATGAACTGCCAACTCATTGTTGGTTTCGAGACATTTGCAGGCGAAATTCGGTACACCCCTAACTTCTATGAAGTCAGCTATAAAACGACAAGCAGTTTAAAATCGGATTTACATAAACGATGATCGGTTTTTAAAATAAAAAAAATAATTTTAAAAAACACGCTATTAACAACCCTAAATATGACTAACCATCACTAGGGTCAGCCAATCACAGTTTATGTTTAAGGGATGGTAGTATTAAATGGGAGGCGGGTAACAACAACCTCAGTGTGCAAGCCGTTACGTTTACTCGCTATTTTTTATTTACTTGGTGCTGCTTTTTGTGTCTGTACTCTCAACCACCCCAAATCGTTCTTTGCACTGTCTATGATGAGCAAGTCTGCGGCGTATGCTATGCCGTGGGTCTCTCCAGAGTTCCTTCTTTTCATGGACTCACAGTAATTAGCCCAAACCCACCCCATTTTGACAACTGTGTCTTTCAGGAAGTCTTCATCCGTCACTAAATCATTAGCGGCGTATGCTACGCCGCGGGTCAGCTAGTAAATAATATAAAAGCCCAAGTCACTGGCTCACGAGATGTGGAACGCTATGACGTCATTGTTTAATCTTATATTTAATATAAGGTGTGAATCAAAAGGTGTGCAAATAATTATAAATTAAAGACGCAAGGTAAAAAAAATATTATATTACGTCATTGTTTTAGCTTATATTTTAATTTTGGAAAAGGGAACGATGTAAAAATAGGATTTGAGGATTTATAATTATAAAATACTTTGTGTACATTTAAGGAAGTTTAATATGTTGTATTTATCAAACAAGGATAAGTTACTTGGGCTTTTGACCCAAAAAAAGTGGGCGCCTACCCTACAGCCCCTAGTATCAAAATAAAAGTAGCTTGCTTTCCGGTGGGCTGTCCATCTCTGTCCATGGCTAGAAGGGGACATTATTCATTGCTTTCCTCACAGAAGTGAATGTCACTAAGGCATCCACCTAGGGTTGCCAGATACGTGAACACCAAAAGCAGGACAAAAGAGGACATAATAAAACAAAAAGGAGGAGGACATTGTGTCGTCCCGGATTAAACTCACAGTCACTACAATTTTATTGTAATATTAGCCAATGTTCATGCAAGAATCTTTCAAAAACTGTTCATTTTTGTTTTGTAACTTGTAACCATCCCTTAACCCGTCGGTGGGTCGTTGGGTCAATAACCGTATCTGCACAGTATCTCATGCCATTTGTCCCGGTCCTGTGCTGCCTTTGCTAGTCGATGAATGACAGGCCGGTCCACTCTTTGATGTCGTCTTCCCATCTCTTCTTTTGCCTGGCTCTCTTTCTTCCTCCCTGGACTGTGCCTTGCATTATAGTCTTTACGAGACCTCCAGGTCTTGCCATTTTTGTCTTGTAAAAATGATTTAAGATTACAATATTGGTAAAACAATTGCACACCATCTACAATAGTACCCTTCGTTTTAAGATACAATATGCATGCCAAAAGGGAATTTAAATTTACTGTCTTTGATTTTATTGAAGTACATCCAATTAAAGCATTGAAATTCCTCAAAAGGTTTAAAACACTTTTCTAAGTAACTAATGCATGCTTTATACACCAACTTAACATCTGCCATAAAATTATTATAATCTTCTTCTCGGCCACTTCCCTTAAGTCTTCTCAACATCTCCCCGACTTACAGTGAAATAAATGTCTCCTCCAATCTTTTTTTTTCTCCAAAACTTCCAAGGTTATGTGAAGACGGCTGATAACCTACAATGCTGATGTTTCTTCTCTTTCAATGACTGCAATATTTTTCAACCAAGATCTTGGTTTTTTCTTCCTAGTCTAGTTTTTTTATTTTAAAAAATAGCCATACTCTGTTGTTTTTTTAAGTAAACATACGATGTAATATTTGTAACAACTATACATAAAAATTATAATATAAAATGCAAGAAAAGCCGGACATTTTAAACGATTTTAGCTTTGCCTGCTGGACGGAGAACATTGAGCTAAAAAGGAGGGCATGTCCTCCTTTTGCCGGATGCCTGGCAACCCTACACCCTCCTGTCATTAGTCAGAGAGAGGATGAGAAAGCCATAGAGATAAACAGACAGACCCAGGCAGAATGATGTGGCTGAAAAAAATGGAGTAGATAAAGTTCTCACCCCATGCATTCAGTTCTCCTCTACACTACCCCCCCCCCTTATTTGACTATGTGTCAACCAATGACGTAATGTGAGCCGGCGCGTGCAATAAATTATAGAGATAATATAAGAGTCAGGGATGGCGATTTCAGCCAATGTTTCCCTAAACACATAACCATTTAACTAAGTGTCTGTTTGGTTTGTTAAATGACTTGAGGAGCACAACTTGGATTCGGGATGGGGGCGCTTCAAAATAAAAGCTGAGTTGACCTACTCAACTATTTCGAAATTTAAGTTAAATTTACAAATCGGTGCGTAAATAAAAGAAATGTTTGGATTGACATATCGGATAAAGTTAATTTGTCATCATAGATGGTGAGCTGTGGGTTCCATTCTAATATAGCAGGATGCAGTGGCGTAGCAACGGGTTGGCATCGGGGTAGTTGCCAAGGGCGCCGGCTCAAAAGGGCGCCACTAAATCACTAATTTTTAAATTTGTATTTAAATAACTACAATCGGACGTCTCTAAGTCGAACTCAAAAGTACCCGATAAAAAAATTGACTAACTGAGTTTTTGAGTTAGGGAAAATGGCGTAATAGGCGCCGATTAATCAAGGACAAGGTAGATATTGAGAGGTAGGGGGAACAGCCATACCGGCTAGTAGGCTTTTCACGAAAGAGATGCGGTATCTATGTTTCATATGAAAGCAAGCCAACTTGCTTTGACATGCCGACACAAGCCCTTGAGAGGAGTCACCTTCCCTCCCCTCCCCCACTTTACTCCCTCAACAGTGGGATGGGGGGAGTAAGATTTTGCTTTTTAAAAAGAGTCACACCATGCAGCAAAGGGCCGCAAATTAGTTACCACTTACCACTCCTTTTTCTTGTCTTTGTCATTTTTTTTGGTACTTGCAAGGGTCGCTTAGTCCCTCGTGGAATGCACTGAGATAAGATTTTACTTTTACGTACATTTACGTGGCTTTATGGAATACGTGTTCTGAAATGTCACTCCAGAATAATAACCCAAACGCCTTGAAAAATTCGACTAAGAGAGGTTGAAAACCAAAAATCTTAGAGTTAAGGAGATCTAAAATACATCAGTCTTATGTAGTTTGGCTGGGACCTAACAATTAATTTGATATACGGAGGTTTTCCACTTAGGGAAGTTCGACTTAGCGAGGTCCAACTGTATTTCACATTTATCCTTGATAAAAAGTGAATAATTAATTATATTTAAATATATTTCATTTTAACCATTATAATATTTTTTATTATGTTTTTGGCCTTTGCGGGGCTTCTTATCATACAAATGTCAATATGATTTTACAGTCTTTCTTTTAAAAAGAAAAATCTTAGTATCCTCATCCCACTGTCGACGGAGTAAATTGGAGGAGAGGGGGGAAGGTGTCGGTATGTCAAAGCAAGTTGGCTCCTTTCATATGAAACATCACCGCCCCTCTTTCCTGTGATCCTGTCAAGGCTTCTATGCCGCTATGGCTGTTTCTCTCACCCTCTCAATATCAACATTGTCCTTGATTAATCTGCGCCTATTACGCCAGTTTCCCTAACTAGAAAACTTCGTAAGTGGAATTTTTTCCCCCTTGAGTTCGACTTAGAGAGGTCCGACTGTATTAACAACAGGTCAATACTTCAGCTAACGGAAGTGCTGAGCTGTAATCGGTGGCGTGTTATTTAAATTTACTTTTAATTGTGAGTTTATATCGTTACGTATGAGATAATGAGTATGACACATTGACACTAATGTTTTTATTTATAATACTTGTAAATTTCAAGTTTTGACGTATTCTTTATTAACGCAACAAAATCCCGTTTTATCCACCAATTTATTTGGTATTATTTAGTAAATAACAAACTGCAAATTAGTATTGTTCCTGTCTTATGCATTTTTATATTCACGTTGTATGGCTGTCACTGTCAGACTACGTAATAATTGTCATAAATCAGAAATAAAATAAGAGAAATTCAATTATTTTTTCTAACAAATGAAAAAATCGCAAAGCTGAAACTTGTCAATTTATCAAGGGCGCCGAAAATAAATTTGCCAAGGGCGCAAAAAACCTAGTTACGCCTCTGGCAGGATGTCAAATTATCAAAATATAACTTAGCCAGTCGGAAAAACCTATAAATCCTATAAAATTAGTCAAATAAAACGACCACTATAACAGTGATCATGTGATTCGTATAAATTCAACCCAAAAATGTGTTTGTGGATGAATAATTTCTTTATATTTTTTAAGGAATTCAAGTATCAATATCAGACAAATGTATAACAAATCTTCGATCTCTAGTGTGGAAAAGAGTAGCATAGTTCAGGGTCGTAAAAAAGTTTGTGGTATCTTACCAACTTAGTGTACCAATAATTGACATTCTTCTAAAGATAAATCTTGCTACTTGAATGCATGCTATGTACGGAAAGTCTTGTAGATGAGAAGTTCGCACCGTTTTTTATTTATTTATTTATTTATTTTTTTTTATATTATTTATTTATTTTTTTTTGGGATGGGGGGGGGGTTCCCATAGCTACCATCTTGTGACACGTTATCTCTCTTACAGTGTTTTACAACCAGGGTTCCCGGGAACCTAAGGTTTCAGAGTGCCATCCAGGGGTTCCGCCAGTAAAAAACTTTATAAATAACGGCTGATATTAGTCTCTGACTCCTGCCCCAGCCGACGGTGATGATAGTAGTCTCTGACTCCTGACCTAGACGGCTTCGATGATATTAGTCTCTGACTCCTGACCTAGCTGGCTTTGATGATATTAGTCTCTGACTCCTGACCTAGCCGGCTTTGATGATAATAGTCTCTGACTCCTGACCTAGCCGACGTTGGTGATATTAGTCTCTGACTCCTGACCTAGCCGGCGTTGATGATATTAGTCTCTGACTCCTGACCTAGCCGGCGTTGATGATATTAGTCTCTGACTCATGACCTAGCCGGCGTTGATGATATTAGTCTCTGACTCCTGACCTTTGCTGGCCCTGTGCGGCAATGAATAATTCAGATTTTTTATTAAACTTAATAAGAAATTTGGACTTAGCAACTTAGTGCTTTATAGTATGCATTTCTACTGCAAACTGATGCTAGGGTTAACAATAATAACTAGTAACAAGTTCTGGCCACACGAGTGGTCATTTGACTTGGGCTATAATTAGTGTTTAACCCAAAGATAATTACTGTACCAACTAAATGTTTTCCTTCATTACAAACTAGGGAAAAGGATTTTTATATTCTTTTATAGTAGAACAAACTCTTAAGTCTCATCTTATTGTTCCTTGAGCAATCCAAATATTTTCATTGTAATTTTTTAAAGTGATTATTAGTGTTAGAGTTAGGGTTAGAGTTAGGTCAAGTATAATGTAATACTCTAGATAATAATATAATGTAATACTCTCGAGTTCTAAATTCTTTCGGAAGTGTCCGTGGGAGTGGCAGTCCTACATTTTGGTTTTTAAACAAATTCATTAAAAAAACTTTTCATGTGTGCAAATCTATTTAAGGTGGGATATTTTAAAGATAAAATATTGACGATTAGAATATTTGACAATAATTTTTTTTTCTTTACTTGTATTTCCAGCTTTTATAAGGCGCTCCTAGCACTGGAACATTCTTGTGATAACTAATGCACAAACTATACTTTAAATCTTGTTTCAGACGTGTGATGCTGTGACTTGGGGCAGATTCGAGATGTTTGAGACCCACTGTGAGGACGTCTTCACCACACAGGCGGATACATAACCACATGGACAACTTGATGTCGGTGGAAAGATCTGCGGGCCAGTCACAAGTTGCTGGTGTGGACCCTTACGGAAGTAGGGAAGGATGAAAGGCCTTCTCGTGCTGCCGCAGGATTATTCACGTGGTGCCGCAGGATTATCCAAGTTTTATCTAGCCTAATCCAAATGTGCCGTAGTGTCCAAGTCTAAACATATCGTTGTGCACAATTCCTTTAGACAGACCTTTTGGCATATGAAGCAGACTTGGCCGATCCGACCTAAATATAAGGCCATGCTTCCTTATGAATGCCCAATTTCAGGATCAAATGTGCAGCAGTCACTTGCCTACTGAGCAATGAGTTAGCAGTATCTTTAACTTAAAGCTCATAATTGTATGTTCCATTGATATTAGCTCAAAGGAAAAAGTTATTTAAAGTTAATAATTTTTTTAATATATTGTATAAATAATTTTCATTTGTTCAATTTTACTTTTTAAGTCTTTTCATAACACGTGATCAAACTATACAATTACTTTTATTCACGCATTAAATATTTGAACTGGCCGTTTTAATATACGTATTTATCTTGAGACGGTAGGTGGTAAACATCCATTGACACCAGCAACTAGTGAATGGGGGAAATGTTGTATGATGACATATGAGAACATATTTCAAATTCATTGATTGAAATACTTATAGGGGAAATAGAGGTACTATTTGTTGTATACTTTGCTTACAAAGGAATCGAGGGGGGGGGAGTTATCCTTTTTAAAAAAAACTAACTTCCATAACTTCCCTATCTGTCATAAGTTAAAAAAATTTAATTAAACGCACAGTGCTACTTAAAATATATTGTGTGTTAATACAGATTTTATTAACATAATTTCTATTCATACAGATTTTGTTGACATAAACTCTATTTATACAGATTTTATTGACATGATTTCTATTTATAAAGATTTTGTCGACATAAAATCTATCTATACAGATTTTGTTTGAATACATTTTTTTACATCTCTGTGCAGTGGCGTAAATGATTGGCTCATGAAGCAGGGGGTGGGGCAGTTATTCGCTGCTATCTTTCCTGAAAAACGTTGATATAAAATCCAGTACCCTCCTCCTTGCCCTCCCCAACCCACCCATCACAAACCAGTCCCTAACTGTTGGAAATACATTCAATGAGCCACATTATAAAATATAAGTTCTTTTTTAAAGTTTAAAAATTAATTATTTTTTTACACCGGAAACCTCAATCCTTAAAAACGTGGTATGGCTGCACAAAACTTGTTAAAGTTCTTTTACAAGTTCTTGAGACAATATTTTTTTAACTCATTCCGGGAATCAGAATGGAAAAAAAATATTTGTAATCGCATTTCTATAAATAAAAAAATTAAAATTAAAATTGTATGTAGAAAAACATCTCAAATTTTAGTTTTTAATTATATGAAGGTTACCAGTTGCTGGAATTAGGGATAAACAACTTCAGATATTTTGGACATGTCAGGTCATATTATGATTATATATCAGTTAATATTATGATTACATATCAGGACTTGCAATTATTATTTTACAGGATATTTTCTTTTAAAAAATTTAAGATATCGGCAATCTTTTAATTGAAGAAGTTCATTTGTTATAATTTATGTCAGTCTATTGTTCACGTGAATACATTATTCAATATTTTTATAAATACCTGGCTGAATAATGATTGAGTTCTTTCCCAGCAAGATGGCTCAATATTTCTTTTAGCTTAAGAGAATGTTTGATTTGAGTTGTTGTTTTTTCAAGATCATAAAATAAAATTTTGAGGTTAATGGAAAATACCTTCCCATTGAAATTAGAAACGTCCCTGGTAAAACATGTTCAGTACAATAAAAAATATATTGTCACTGGTATAGCATGCTCAGTACAATAAAACTACCTTGTCTCTGCTACAGAATTCTCAGTACAATAAATATATTTCGTCCCTGGTACAGCATGCTTAGTACAATAAAAATGTCTTTCAAGTAAAGATATGAAACGGTCGCAATTTTTTTTTCTGATGATTGTTTTTTTTTCATTGAATTTGTTTGTTAATGTTTTTTTTTAAAATTTTAATTATAACTTCCTTTTGTAATCTAGTCACTTAAATATGCTACGGATAATCAAGGAAGAACTTCAGTAGCTAGAAATTATGCAGGAAAAGAATGTTAGACAGGAATGGAAGATAGACAGAAATCATGAACAGAAGTTAGGCGGAGATGGGATTTAGGATTAAAAGTTAAGAAAGTAGTGTCACCGTAGCCAGTGATGACAAGGTCAAGGTCATGGCTCTTAAAACTCAAAATGTACCCACCAGCAGAACAATTTTAATTAACGATCAGTAAATGTTCCCTCTGATAAACATAAAAAGGAACAAAATAATTCTTTTAATCGACATCAACGCTATTCAAAATTGTTTGAAAATTTTGATTTTTTAAAAATGAAATATAAACGATCTTTTGTAGCTATTTAAGATACGTTTATAAGACCAAAATGGTTCTATATTTTGAAGATTTTTTTTAAAGGAAAATGCGTAAAAATATTAACCGTTCTAAATAATTAACCTCATAATATATCAGCTGTCTGTAGAATTTTAAAATGTCATAAGGACAAAGAAAACCACGCGTAAAACCTTTTCATTGACTTAAATTTGGTTGTTATAAGTTTAACCGAAAATGCTGACTTCTACGTGGCCAATAGATATGAAATGTGACAAAATGTGCTGCTGTTTAAAACAATGAAACCAGCCAATTATCAACTGCCATCAAAACGAGGCCAGCATGTGCTGCTGCTTATAAATATTAATTTATTTTTAAATATTTCTTCTAAAAAGAAAAATAATACACGCTTTTATTTGCGTGAGAACAAAAGAGAACGAAAAAAAAATTTCTACCCGGCATAATTGAAATAAACAAGTTGAAGAGAGTAAAATCAAACTGCTAAATAATTCAAATTGGTTGTAGAAGGAATTATAGGTAATATGTTAAAGGTGATAATGAAAACCTAACTTTTTATCTAACATAGCGCCCTACGCTAGCATTCACCGGAGTAATCAATATTGTTGGACCACTGTGCTCTAAAGAAGCGGATGGCTAAATACCCTTTGAAACTAGTATCGGACACGTATGCATTAACTATTTAAAATTAACTAATTAAACGAATCAATTTAATATTATTTTTTTTTCTGATCGACTCGTGTATTTTAATTTGAAATTGGTATGCACGCAAAATGTCATCTCAATGGGACCAGGGAAGTGGGAGAAATATTGAAAACACAAATTAGATTAGAACTAAACGAACAAAGGGACAGTGCTAGTTTTAAAAATGTGTTTTAAATATATGTGTCATGTTTGAAGTGGCATTACTTAAGATCTGCTTCACCAGTGAGCCTGCATGAGATGGTTCCCATTAATGCCCGTGTGAGACATGTCCTTCGGTTTTCTCAATTTGAGGCTTATTTGCTGAATATTTTTTTTTAAAGGCGCCGAATGCCTGAAATACTGAGAGGGGGTGGGGAGGTAAGGACTATAGCCATTATCATAAACCTATGTTAACCTATGTGAGTGTCATAAACATGTGTAAATATCACAACCTATGTCAGTGTCATAAATATGTGTCAGTGTCATAAACATGTGTCAGTGTCATAACCTATGTCAGTGTCATAAACATGTGTCCGTCTCATAAACCTATTTCAATGTCATAAACATGTGTCCGTCGCATACACCAATGTCATAAACATGTGTCAGTGTCATAAACATATGTCAATGTCATAGACATTTGTCAGAGTCATAAACATGTGTCACTGTCATAAACCAATGTCAATGTAATAAACCTATGTCAAGTTAAAATGCAAGGTAATATTTATTTTTACTACTTTTTTCTTTGATTCTCTATCCTCTAGTGTTTCTATGTTTAGTAATTTAACTAATGGAGTTAATCTTGTCCATCTCACCCTAAAACTATGCGAAGTAGTGAACTTAACATTCTTTCTACAACCTAAATCCAATGTTTTTATAGATTGCGAATCGTTCTTGCAGTGTTGTGTGAAGATGTCAAAACTTGAAAAAATTCAAATTTGTTTTATCTATTGTGTCTTTAGCGCCTAATTCTTCGAACGATGCAGAATTTGTGAACAAATGTAAATATTTAATAGGTACGACTCGTAGATTCTTCTTCATCAATTAAATATAAACCTCGCAGAAATTCAATAATGTAAATATTAATAATTAAGAATAGATTTTTTTTTGTTTTAAGAAACTGACCGACATATATGTTAAGAGTTCGATTTTTCTCCTTCAATGAGTTTTTTTCTTCTAAAAATATGGCTCAAATTTTTTAAATAAAAATCTTAACTCGCTCTATTTGAAAATCTGAACAATGAACCTCACTTGAATAAACTGTGCTCCAATCAGTAATAACATCTTAACTTTGGGGCTACACGAGTTGAGCAAAAACACTGCCTGTTAGTTTGCAATATTCAACAGACTTTGTCCCAACGTTGAAGTTGATGAACAGGAAGTTGGAGATTTAGCGCCACTGATTTAGGCAACCAGAAGCCGGTAATGTTGTAAGGGAAGAATAACACAAGACTCTTCTTGAAGATTCAGACTGCTATCTCCTGTCTGGACTCGGTTTTTTAATATCAACAACAAAATCAGTTTTGCCACAAATTTGTCCCTGCCAGAGCATTGGAGAGGTTTTGATATAACTTTTGGTTATTTTATATATTCACCATCATATTTTTTCGAAAATTGTGTCCATGCACAAAGCCAGACATCTAATATTATAAGGCGCTAAAACGTCAACATCCGTTAGTCAGTCAGTGCTCGATATGCGGAGCAACTCATGATTTTTTTTTAATGAAAATTAAATGTAAAGTGATGAACATTTTGGGGTCGAGATTTACAGAGCCTGCGTCTCGTGGTAAAATATTTCGACGTGCCGTCATAATTTGAGCTTATATTTATTTGTGAAAAGGGAAGGATGTATAAAATATATGCTTATATAGCTGTGTTTAAATTGTGTTTAGTAGTGTTAATGTTAAGTAAAGATTTAAAAATGGCGAGTCCGTACAAAATTCAAACCATTTTCATTATAATAAAAACTAATTGAAAAGGTATGAGAGAATTAATTAAACAATTAAATACAGTGCTAAGATATTTACAAAAAAATAATAAACATGCCCAATTAAAATTAAAACATTTTGCGTAATTATTTTGTAAAAAGCAAGGTTACGGTAATATGACCATGGCATATTTATGGCAAGATAAACATGTTGCACACACACAAAAAATGTTTTGAAACAATATCCGGATAAGTGGTGGACTTTGGATGGACTAAATTATTTAAAACGAAACATTGATAAAATGTGTTGGTATATATGCGTCGCATTGGTAGCACTCTTTATAATTAGATTTCATCATCATCAATATGGTTTGTTTTTACGGTATCTGCCGATGTCTTCCACTGTTAACTTGAATGTATGTTGTGGTTAAACCGATGACCCAAAGTGTGGTTTCTCCTGGTTTATTCAGGTCATCCATTCCACGGCTGAATACCAGACGGGAAGATGGATGATTTGTATGTGTTTTTGTCTTGTGTATGGAGCAAGAAAAATGTTTTTATCCTTACGACTATCGGAGTACGACTGATTGCATAAGATAGAAAACATGTTTGGCCGTGTACATAACACGTAACATTCAGCTAATGTGTATACAATTAAACTGAAGTCTATGTTTTAAAAATGAACTTTAAATTTAAAGAAATATAAATTAATAAAATATGATTTTAAAAAATATAAATAAACTACTCAATAAACCTTTTTGAAATAAATGTCACGGCACTAACATTTGCCTTATACAAGCAGTGTACAAGTAACTCCAGTCAGATTTTACGCTAAGAAATTTGCTCTTTCCGTTTCACAGAGGAATCGGCAAAATCAACAAGGATACGTCCAAAGAAGGGACTTCCTTGTAGTTTTACTTGTTCACGCCATGTCACTTATCGTCCACTATTTCTCTTCACTTGCTACACAACTCACTTTTCCATCATTTCAGATTAACTATCAAGTTTTTGTCGTTAAGTTGTTTGTTCTTTTTGTTTGTTTTGTTTTCGTTTTGTTTTTTGTGAGGGTAAGTATTGTTTGTTTGTTTGTTTGTTTGTTTGTTTTGTTTGTTTTTTTTTATTTATTTTTGTTGCTTCTGTCTTTTTTATATTTAAAATTTCACGAACAAGAATGTATATCTGGATTTGTTCAACAATAATTTAAAACGTGAGGCCTTCTCTCAGATATAAAAATGTAAGTATTCAACGCTTCAACCAAACAAGGAGCCGTAATTCAACTGAAATGCTCAGTTTCCAAAGTTTGAAAGGAAAGAGTGTCACTGACGTTTGGTCTCAGTTATTTATAGATGGCACTCGAAGTGTTTTTGATTATGAAATTTATTTCCCATTTTAGCACACAAAATTCAAAAACAAAAAAAAACACATTTAATTTCATTAAGTCGTATGATGACACTAAATTTCCCAAATTGTTATTTAAATTTTTGGTTAATTTCTTTTTTGTTTTTTTTTGGTGGGGGGGGGAGATAATGAAAATGCAGTAATCAATTTTATGCAACATGATATCACTTATCTCCCAGCATTGTCCCAATTTATCTGTCATCTTGGTCAATATGTGACATTGTATTCAGAAGCCTGGCAATATCCCGTATGACATTTTCGGCAGCCCTTTGTGTCAGAAAATATATAAATAAACATTGTGATGAAGTCACAGTCAAGTTAACTTTTGATAATGCAACATTTTTTTAAAAAATTTTTTGATAATGAAAAACAAAAGTTATCACCCAATTTAAACTTTTTTTTAAAATTAAATTTTTCTATTGCCCATCAGCTTCATTTTAGTGTTGTCCAAATAGTATTTTCCAGAGTAAATGTTAATTCAGTCTGTAAAAACTTGTTTTGTAATGACTTTTCCGTAAAACTACGTAAGCACCTGACATTGTACAACATTTTTTTCCTCTAGTTTTAAGGAAAATCTCGTTGTTAACAAAAGTCTACTCACTATGGTTCTTTTAATCTACAAAAATACTTTTAAATCATTTTTATAAAGCATTTATTTTTAAAATAAAAACCCTTTCCCCAACACGATCCCATACACCGATGGGATTATTTACCACAGTGGGATCCTGTTGCATGATGGGATCCCGTTCTTGGTTGAATCCCGTTCCCCGACATGTCCCATTTCCTTGTGAAATCTAGTTCCCTGATGGAGAAACAATCTTTGTAGCACATGATTTAATTGAATCAAATCCCAATGGGCTACCAGAGCTCATGATGTCCCATTATTGCTTCTCTAACGTTGACCTGTTAGGTCCCGTTATGGCTTCTCTAACGTTGACCTGTTTCAGGTCCCGTTATGGCTTCCCTAACGTTTACCTATAAATCCCGTTTATGGCTTCCTTAACGTTTACCTATAAATCCCGTTATCTCTTCTCTAAACGTTTACCTGTTAGATCTTGTTATCGCTTCTCTAACGTTGAACTGTTAGATCCCGTTCCAGGTCGGATTATCAAGGTATTTACCAAATAAGGCTAGGGTTCATCAACATACAAAGTCACGTTTACAGTTAATTTTTTACACCTTATTTTTTTCTGGTAAATAGTTTAGATCAAAGATATTTTATAGAAAATTCCAGTTTTAAATTATTTCAAAATTGTCACAGAAATTTTTAACAACTTCTTCTTTCGCATAACTATTTTTCTAAAGAAAACAAATTACTTGGGGTTTTACCTATTGAAAATGATGGGATAAAAAATTTAAACGGAGACCTTGCAAAAATTTAAACTACGGAAGGTCCTGAAATTATATAGTAAGATCATTCTCGAGTGACGTCATTTTTTTAAAAAAAAGATAAAAATTAAACTCAGTGTATGAAAAATAATTATGTTGAACTTGTAAAAGTTAATATCGTTTTTCAAAAAAACGAAATCTAGAAACAAATATGGAATTTTCCAGAAAATCACAGGATAAATATAATAATACTATTACTTAAGATAAATAGATAAATTTACATTTAAATACCCGCAAGCACCAAATAAAGCATAGTTACCAGCCTTGACTCAAGGTCATTTCATGTGTAACTTAACAGTGGTGTTTAATACTGTTGTGTTGTAATATAAATTGACATAGCTTATATAAGGGAAGTGAAATGGCTGCCAGGTTCTCAAAGGATCGGATTTCGAGTTTCAATTCCTTATGTTTTTTTATTATGGGTCATTAAATTTGTGAGTACCATGTTTGGTATATATCTATAATCCACCCGGTAGCAGATGTTTAAAATAAAATTTATAAAGCTTATATAAGAACAAATGACATTGCGGCCTAAGGACCCAAACGGTACACTATGTAAAGATAACAACCCCTCTAGATTTTAATTAAACTGGATCATATGTGCCAAGACTTTTCAAGTGCGTGTAAAATTTAATAGCGCATAAAGTCTTAAAGGTGTGCGAAAAATTGGATTTAGGCCCCGGCCCCTGGCCCCCGGCCACGAAAATGTTGATATCAGGAGTTTAATCCAAATTTTTTTTTAAAGAGCCATCAAGTTTTTTGTGTACCAACTTGGTCTAGACCCATCCATCCGCCCAGTAGTCAATGTAAAAAACATTGTTTTCCTCTTTGCAAGCTGTGTTATGGGCCCCGACCCCAAATGGTTTAAGAAATAAAGTTTAAAACCTATCCATGTTTAACTCTTAATATTGTTAGAAATATGTGCCAGGTTTGGTCGAAATGAATCAATCCCTCTAGAAGTGTATGCGGAACAAAGCGAGACTGCTCTCCCGCCAAAAACAAATGTCTTATAAATACCAACCAACGCTTCATTAACTTCCTGAATCCTACGACACGCCAAACAAAGGGAAAATCAGATAGTGTACGAAAACCTGTTCCCGAAGTCACTGCCACAGTGGTGGATTTATTGCTATAAAACTAAGGGAAACAGGTTCACTTTGATCAAGTAATTCCGAGGCAGCTTGAAATAAAAGCTTTATATTTATAATAAATGTATTCAATAGATGACTAAACTTAGACCAAAACTATATTGCACTGACATGCAGAAAATCACCACGTTTTTATTTAAAGTTGATATTTCGTGGCTACTTGTATTGTGTTCTACATTCTTGACGCTTTATTTTACCATTTATTTATTTATTTTTTAATTTAATAATTAAATATTTAAAAAAATCTGTTTTTTAAAAGGACACACTTTTAACATAATCACTACTTTCAGTTATGTCTCATATATAAGGGAGTTATAGTCAAAAACTTTGTTTTTACAGCTGAAATGTTTTGTTACATCTTTTTGATATTTATGGAGATTAACAATATTAACATGCATGATTTTCTCATGGCACGACAGATTTTTCCTACGTGAAACTTTTGTGTGCCTTGTGAGCACCGAAAGTAAAAGTGAAAGCGTTCCAAATAATCATGTGAGAGGATGAGAAAAGCCATCTCCTTGGAATTGAAGGTAGAAATTATTGAAATCAAGGGAGGCAAGCAGAGCAGTCCATCTATCACTTACGTTCAATCTAAGCCAGTCCACTGTGTGGCAAAGACAAGGATGTAGTTAAATCTAAGGTGGGCAATGAAATGAAAGGCTGTAGAAGGAGGCTCTAACTACAGCTAAACAATACTCCACGGTGTGCACATTTGCAAAGTGTGCATGTTTACATAGTGTGTATGTTGACATAATGTCCATATTTACATAGTGTGCATCTGTACATAGCGTGCATGTGTACATAGTGTGCATGTTTACATAGTGTGAATCAATGTTCCCGTTAAGATGTGCGGCTGCGCAGATATCTGACCGACGCCACTCAGCACTTTAGATTTACCGCGCAGCAAATTCTGATATGGATAATATAATATCTGTGTTTGTGAAGTGTAGAATTTTGCGCAAAAATGGATGCAGTGCAACTTTGCTCACAAGTTTATTATTTTGCACACAGACCAAGGAACTTTAGAAGGAACATTGGAGTGCATGTTTACATAGTGTGCATGTTTACATAGTGTACATGGTTACAAAGTGTTCAGGATTTCATAGTGTACATGTTTACATAGTGTGCATGTTTACATAGTGAGTCCGTATCTACCGTTTTGTTGATGGCTAGGTATATAGTACATGTATATTGTTGTTGTTGTTGTTGGCTTCCTTATGACGGAATTTTCTGTGCTCCTGTGGAATTTGCGTGCATGGCTTTGCAGCTTCTGCTGTGGCTGTGGCCCACTGAAAGGTAGTATTTGTGGTTGGCTGATTTGCTCTCCTTTTCCTCTGAAGGCGATTTACGTCTGCGACCTGTTGCAGGTTACTTTCTCCTGTTTCTAGCCCAGCAGTCAAAGCCTGTCTCCATCTGTACCTGTCCCCAGCGAGTTCCTCCCAACTATTTATATCAATGCCAATAGATTTGAGGTCTCTCTTGCAGACATCTTTGTAACGGAGGTGAGGCTGGCCTGTAGTCCTCTTTCCTTTGGCTAGCTCAGAATATAGGATGTCCTTTGGGATTCTGCCATCCTCCAATCTGCGCACATGTCCCAACCATCTGAGCCGACGCTGGCGGAGAAGAGTTGTCGTGCTTTGTATTTCTGCCTGTTGTAGCACCTCGTTGTTGGTGACATGGTCCTACCAAGCTATTCCCAGGATTCTCCGGAGACAGCGCATTTGGAAAGCACTCAATCTCCTTTCTTGTCTGGAGTATAGGGTCCAGGATTCACTGGCATAAAGGAGGGTGCTTAGCACACATGCACGGTACACAGCAATTTTGGTTCTGATAGTCAGCTTTTGTTGTTCCAGACTATTTTTGAGAGCCTGGCCAGAGTTGTGGAAGCCTTGCCGATCCTTTAGTCTAGGTCGAAATCAAGGGACAGGTTGTTGGTGATATTGGAGCCAAGGTATGTAAAGTGTTCAACGGCCTCAAGTTGGCAACCATTGATGGTGATGTTGGGTGGATCAGCATCCTGGGCCATCACGTGAGTCTTTTTGAGTACAATGTACACACAATTTATAATTACGCAAATTATGACTTGGCCGAAAATGTAAAAAGTGCCACCTTATTGAAACTGTCTCGCTCCTCCTCCCATAAAGGTATAGACATAAATCTTGCATGACAAACAATCATTTGCTACTGCTTCGACTGGCTACACAGTGCCTGGAGTTACGTTAAGTATTTGTCTCGCGAGTCGCTGTCTCGAACAACCAATCATGTTGGAAAAGGAATTTTACATGGGCGAGTTTAAGGTATACAAACGATGTAATAAATCACATTAGTAAATTTGCTTGTTAAATAACTATAGCATTCACGGTTAGCGCATGTGTATTAAATGAACAATGAAAGTCGAAGCTTCAGCTTAAATAGCATTTCTTTAAAGATCGTGTGTAAAATGCGTTGTTCAAGATAACCATAGTTTAAATGTACGTGTGTGCGTGTGTGTTTATGTACGTGTGTCTTCATAGGAATGGTTCGACCAATAAAGTAACCAACACATTTTTTATACATGTTTTTATTTTTTTTTAAATAACGAAATGATTTTTTTTAAATTTACATAATTTTGAAAACGTCAGTTCATCTTTCCCTTGCATGTCCCAATCGTATCTAGTACAGACGCTAATTCTATACAGAAGATTATCGTGGTTTGTGTCTAGTCTTGCATTTTCATTACAGTTTTAATTGTTGATAGTTGTTCCTGGTTTTCATCAGGCAACCCATTCCACGTCCGAATTCCAGACGGGAAGAACGAGAATGTATGTTTTTTTATGTTGCATACGGAATAAGAAACGTGTTTTCAACTCTATGTCTATCTGAGGGTTGTATTAGATTATCTTTGTGTTCTATTTCTTAAGTTATAATTAATCGCCTTATGCATTATTACTACTTTGCTCTTTGTTCTTCCATCCTCAAGTGCAGTGGTTCCTAACCTTTTGGGGTCCATGCACCCCTTCAGATGCCCAAAAAAGTTCATGCACCCCCTCGTGAAACTTGCAGAAAATACATAATAATTTATGTTTATTTTAGGAACACAATAGTTTTGACCATAGGCAACAGGAAATTTAGTGAGAGATCTGCTGCTTCTTAAGATCAATCAGTGATTTAAAATTTGGGGACTGTTTTGGACAAAGCAAATCTCATGTCATCCTCTGCATTCAACTTATTCCTTTCCTTGGTTTTAATCGTCAAAGGTGGGGAGAATCCTGCTTCACAGAGATAGGTTGTGGCAAATGGAAGGAGAGTCAGTACTGCCCTCTTGGCTAGATGTGGGTTGGAATCTAGCTGGGCGCACCAAAATTCAATCAAGGTATTGTAACTGAAGGCACTCCTCAGTACTTCTCTGGTTCTCAAATCAATCAGGTCATCTTTAGCAAAGTCACTGTCATCAATGTTTTCCAAGTCACAGAGAAAAGGATTGCGAATCCAAAGATCTTTCCTAGCAATGTCTTGATAGAAATACCCATCAAAGGACCTTTGCATTATTGAAACATGCTCTGAAATTTCCCCTTTGATGTTGCCAGGCAGTGATCCCTCAGTGCATCCTTCTGCACCAGATATTACAACTTCATCCAAGAGTGGAAAGTTGGCCAAGTTGGACTTTTCTAGTTGCCGTTGGAATAGTGGCACTTTGTTAAGAAAAACTTGCAATCTCTCAGTAGCATCCATTACAGTCACAGCAGGTCCTTGGAGAGATGTGTTCAACTCATTCAAGATGGTGAAGATGTCAGCAAGGTATGCCAAGTAATGAATGAAATTTGGACAGTCAAACTTGTCAGCAAGGTCACTCTCTTTTTCTTGCAAGAAAATTGCAAGCTCCACTCTCAGTTCTACTAACCGAGAAAAATCCGTCCCCTGGACAACCAGCGCACCTCAGTGTGGTAGAGCAGAACTTCATTCTCAGAGCTCACCTCCTGACAGAACAACTTGAAGAAGCAGTGGTTCAAGGCATGTGAGCGGATAAAATTTACAACTTGGACTGCAGTAGAAAGAACTGACTTCAAGGTTGGAGGTAGAGTTTTGCATGCCAGTGCCTAAAGATGAAGAATACAGTGTGTAGTGACAATATCTGGAACTTCTTTCTTTACCAGTGCTGAAAATCCTGACTTATTACCGAGCATGGAGGGAGCACCACCTGTGCAAATTGAAAAAATCTTGAAGTCCAGTCAAACTGGTTTTCAATGAAGAATGCCCTGACTAGCTGCAGCACATCAGCAGCTTTGGTAGTAGCTAGGAGTGGCTTACAAAAGAGAAATTCCTCCTTCAGCAATCCACCGAGACATTTCTCAGAAATACAAGGATCTGACTGCATTGTGCTACATCAGTGGATTCATCCAGCTGCATGCTAAATGGAAAAGGACTGCTTCTCATCTCGCACAAGACTTGATCCAGAATTTCTGCGGCCATGTCACTAATCCTGGAATGAATAGTGTCATTGGACAAAGGAACTTTCTCAACCTGCTTCCTCTGCTGGTGACCACACATCAGTTCCTCCATCTCCAGAGCACAGGGCTTTACCAAAGGTCTCCAATGGTGTGGGAGTTCTTGTTCTTTGCAATAAGATATGCAACCCTGATTGATACCTCCTGTGCAGATTTCTGTGACAAAGAAAATCCAAGCTTGGACAAGGTACCTGAGGTCAAGAAGCGAGCTCTCTTCTGCTTGAAGACCTCAACACTGTCCTTGGAGTTGGATGGGTGGACTTTCTTCAAGTGCTCTCGTAGTCTAACAGGCTTCGTGTTGTCATTGCACAGGATATTTCCACAGTGAGGCTTTTGTGTTCCACCTCTCTCTGCTTTTTTTAAATTATTTATTAACGATTTTGAGGGGGTGAGGACAATCGAAAAGTCGTACCAGTCACAGGCAAATTTTTAACTGACGAAGTTGATATTTTTAATGACCTGAATTGGATGCTCAACTCAAGATTTTAGGTTTCAATGACGAATAATGGCTTACAATTAACGTTTTTAAGACCTTTGCAGCGTACAGAGCAATAAAAGTGAAAGAAAACAAATCCCAACGTTTACATCCGCTCAAAACAGTGAGAGGGTCACCGGAAGAAATATATCTGACGTATTTGATGACAAAATTAAATTATTTTTAGAAAACTGTGACGTAAAATACAAAATTCCGAGGAACACGTAGAGCGAACCGTTCATTTTGCGAAAGTTTATCCGTCAATTTTCGACATGCGCAGAACGATGCGCAAAAGAGTTTTTTTTAAAAGGTGTATATGGGCGCCCTTTAACACGGCATGCCTTGCTAATGGTTTACATTTTCAGATTATCAGTTTTTCTTCTTTTTTTCCTTATTCTTTTGTTTTCTTCCTCTTTTTCTTTCCCCTCTGAATGGTTCATGCACCCCCTGGAACCTGCTTATGCACCCTTTGGGGTGCATGCACTACTGGCTAGGAACCCCTGCTCTGGTGTTTCTAGGTTTAATTATGTAACTAATGGTGTTAGTCTTGTCAATTTCGAATATTCTCCAGTAATAAATATAGCAGTTCTCTTTTTAATTTTTTCTAGTTTATATATGTTTTCTTTTTTGGACGAGCCCCATACAAAAGATGCATATTCTAGTACAGGTCTCACCAAAGTAAGGTAGCATTTTAGTTTTATATAATATTACATATGTAAAATTTTCTCTGTGTAAAGCAATATTAAAGGGGGAAAAGGCCATGATTTGTTGGTTATTGTTTGGTTTTGTGTGTCTGTTTGGTGAAGTATGGTGTGACACAAGACTACCGACCAATGACTAATGGTGTGACACAAGACTACCTAACAATGACTAATGGTGTGACACAAGACTACCTAACAATGACTAATGAAGTGACACAAGACTTTTACCTAACAATGACTAATAGTGTGACACAAGACTACCTAACAATGACTAATGGTGTGACACAAGACTACCTAACAATGACTACTGGTGTGACACAAGACTACCTAACAATGACTAATGGTGTGACACAAGACTACCTAACAATGACTAATGAAGTGACACAAGACTTTTACCTAACAATGACTACTGGTGTGACACAAGACTACCTAACAATGACTAATGGTGTGACACAAGACTACCTAACAATGACTAATGAAGTGACACAAGACTTTTACCTAACAATAACTAATGGTGTGACACAAGACTACCTAACAATAACTAATGGTTTGACACAACTACCTAACAGTGACTAACAACCACTGTAAAAGATGCAGGATATTTATTTTTCATCAACTTACTTTTTTTAAAAATAGTTTTAACAAGGGGTTGTTCCTTTTAAGCCTTCTGATGAATGTTTTCATATTTTAACTACATGCTGATTGATCGTCTGGGGGGGGGGAGCTAATAACACGAAACAACTTTTTGAAAGATCCACAACTAACATAACTGGTTTAACGTGGCTTAGCTAAGTGTCACAGAATTCCATTTCTCGTTGGTGACTCTATACTCTATAGTGTCATGTCGACCATATGGTGTTATGATATCTTGTAATGTCGACTATATGGTGTCATATCGACTATATGGAGTCATGTTGACTATATGGTGTCATGTTGACTATATGGTGTCATGTCTACAATATGGTGTCATGTCGACCATATGGTGTCATATCGACTATATGGTGTCATGTTCGTTTACTATATGGTGTCATGTTCACTATATGGTGTCATGTTCACTATATGGTGTCATGTTCACTATATGATGTCGTGTCGACAATATTGTGTCATGTCGACAACATTGTGTCATGTCGACTGTCTTTGCTCTGTGACTACTGTGTTTCGCAGTTATCCAAGTAACTTATTAAGGATTCATCGGAGTTAGAAGCTCTACATAATTTTTAACCAATGATGACGTTATTTGAAAGATACTTAGAATTTGATCATTTTAAATCATTTATATTAATTCGTGGCGTCTGGTTGCTTGATTGCTTGATTTCTTGACGAAAAAACTCTGGATCGATTTTTAAACAACTTCCTCGTATGCTAGCGAGCTGACATTTTGTACGCAGACTCGTGCCGACGATCAAAATGATCTATCAAAATTTGATATTAATCCACTGTATTGTTATTAAATTAATTAATTTTTAGATTATCTATATTTATTTATATGTAGCATGTTAATTATTGTGCTAGAGTGTCGCAGTACATATTATATCGAACAACCTTTTTAATACTTTCCTGTCGCGCGTAGGGCTGTCAATTTTGTTGAAAAAATCTGCCCGGGTACCCGTGAAAATTTCGAACGGGTACCCGGGTTACCCGTTCGAAACTTAAACGTCGCATAATTTTCCCCGTCATGATCGCTATACAATGCAACCTAGCCACCACCCATGCACCTCATTTCACACAGCAGTAGTAGCCAACGGCTTGCTTCCAGTAACATACTATTACTAATGCACTACAATTAACTATAATGAACTAAAAACTTTTATTCAATTCCTGCTGTAAATGCATTCGACATACTCATAAATGACAATAAACTGAACATGCAAACAAAATGTCAACGGCAATGACGTAGCGTTCAGTGTCATACCTTGAATGTTAATGTCCACTTGGCGTCGGGAGTCGATGCTAAGGGTGATGACGTATTCTATACTGCGATAAATCTCAAGTGATATTGCTTTGGTCAGCGGTAGTGCTTTTGTTGACACCAAAAAATTTCTGATATTGGGTGGGTCAGCGGTTTGTTTATAAATATCAATTTATGAATAGCGTTCACATGGCGTTTTATCGCGTTGGGTTGCCACCCTTCACAGACACAATTTAATTACAATGGTTGCATTTTGCCGTGTCGCTGTCAACTTGATTGGCCTGATTCCACACGACGTCTAACCCATCTTGTTAACTGTGGGTGTATTATTAATATCAATTGTTGGGCTAGGCAAACACGTGTTAATGAACGCAAGAAACATACGCGAATGCAAGGGCTGTGGGTTATAGCAGTGCTTCTCAAAGTGGGGGTCCGCGGAAGTTACCAAGAAAGGAGAGAAAAATATAATTATAATCCTCCAATTGCTATCAATAATACTAACCCTATAGAATTTGTTATTTTTGACAATAAGCAAATAAATGAAAGAAATAAAAGGAAATAAAATAAAAGGAAATATAATACATTTCGCTACCATGTAAGTACAGTGAAAATAGTGCACCGGTTCCTGATGCAATGGAAAAAATTCCTGCCGGTCCGCAATACAATTTTTTTTTGAGAAGCACTGGTTTATAGGAGGGAAGAGAGGAGAGGGGGGAGAGTAGAAAAAACGGCATTAGATAGATAGTATGAATCGGTGACCCACTGTCGGCTATTTCAAAGCAAAGTTAGTTTCAAAGCAAGGGTGTTTGAATGAACAAAAAACAAACACGGCATCTTTCATCTCTGTGCAGTCCATCCTCACAGCCGACATCTGCCAATCTTACACTGTTAGTAACTATTTAATTTATTAAATTTAAATACTGACGACATTGTACGCATTATTATCATCAGTTTTTCTAGGTCACCACGTGTTAATGAACAGAAGAAGTAAGGCGGTTGTAAGGGGTGTGGGTTATAGGAGTGAAGGGAGGAGAGGGAGTAGATAAACAATATTAGCTAGAATCAATTGGCGTATTTCAAAGCAAAGTTAGTCAAAGCAAGGGTGTTTTTTTTATTAACAAACACAGCGTCTTTCATCTCTAAGCAGTCCATCCTTTTTTCTTTTTTTTTGCCGGAGGACTTTTGTTTTCTTTATACGATTCTTTTAAAGAACCTTTTTTTGAGTGTGTTGTGCGATTTCTGTTTCACGTTGAGAGAAAAAAAAGATATATCAAAATACATTGTATTTGTTGGGACCGTATTTTATTTCCCTTTGACAGATATTTCCCGTTGACAGATATTTCTCCTTAGATGTACTTCACAGCATATATTTGAAACAAAAATTTTCATTTGATAAATTGTTTCGCAAGCCACAATGTAAACACAAAAAGCCGCATGGGAGCCAAAGTTTGGCCAACGGTTAACATAGACATAGAAGCCACATTTTCACGGGTACCCGGGCGGAATTTTACTACCCGGGTAATCACCCGTTGACAGGCCTAGTCGCGCGGTGCGGTGCGTATTATATTGACGATTCTTTTTTAAAATATATTCCAGATCTGTTAATGTAAATGCTAGTAATTGCTAGTCTGTATCGCGGTGCGCACTGTGTTAAACATGTTTTTACAACCCTTTTCCCGTGATCAAATCGAGCTGAAATTTAGCAGGAAGACTGTATAATTTTTTTACTATATATCATTGATATATTTGAGACATAACTAATGATCCTACATTTGGAAGAAAATCAGAAGCCCCGAGCCTCTTTGTGGGTCTTCCCTGAAGACCCTCTCAGATACCTGGCCCCCAAAGGGACGTAACAGCTGAGAACCCCCCCCCCGGAAGCGGTCTTTTCTGAAGCGGCCACCTGGGCATCCAGGACATAGAGTCGAAAATGCCTCCCACTAAATTGGCCTCACAAGGAGGGGTGGAATTCCCTACTAAGACCCGCTACCACTTTGGCGCCACCCCGGCAAAGCATACGGGTCTCCATGGTTAGGACGCCGCTAAGCGGGGGATCATCAATGACCTACCTAGGGTGTAGCCCCCCACTGGAAGGTTTCATCAGTGCTGGCGACCGCTGCGTTCTTCGCGGTACCTTTTGCTAATCCGTACTGGCGCTCCTGGCCCTAAACCGGCACCGCTCAATGGCGTTGCTAGTAAACAATGAGGGGGACGAAACGGTCGCTAACTAAATTTTTGGATTGTCGTGCGATGAATATATTATAATGAACATTCTTTTACTTTTGTCTCGTATAAAAAGGATTTATAGTCAGAAACTTTGTTTTTTTACGGGTTTTTTTATTAACAAATAATTGAAACGCAAACTTTTTAGCTCCTTCGCTATATATATATATATATATATATATATATATACGGTAATTAAAATAAGTATTGGCGACAAGAAGGCATGGGTTTTAGCCTGCTTGGCAAAAACATACATATTTTTTTTAAATATAACTTTATAACAAGCGAAATTATTGTAGCTTCTAGAAAATATATTTGTGCGTTCCCATTAAAGGCAGTGAAAACGTCGCCTTATCCTGATCTCTAAAATGCAGGTTTTTAATTCCTGGCCAGCCCCTTTCGTGCCATCAAACATACATAACTTTGTCGTCACGCCCCGCCAAAGCCCCATGAACATTTTCAGTACTCTTTGCTGTAGATTACGCCTCGAGAAGCCAACTTTAATATTTGGACCATCTCTCTTCAACGCTCATAGAATTTAGAAACTAAAAATGTATCCTTTCCATGGCATTCTTAAATAACACCCAATAACAGTAATGTCTCAACTAAATAATAAAAATTCAGCTTATTTCGGTGACTTTGTACATCACGAATTAAGCTCACTGGGTGACAGCCTTTGATCCTTACTTATGGATGTTATATATAAATATAACTCGTGTAGTTTTAATTATCTTAAATTTAAATATGACAGACAACCCTTCTATACCGAAAATTATTGCGCCCTACGCTTTTCCATGGTTTGTTTTCAGTCTTACATTTCATTAGAGTTTTGAAATTCGAAAGTGTGTTGGTTTTCCTGGTTTTTTCAGTAAACACATTTCACGTCCAAATTCCAGTCTGGAAGAATAATTTTCATGTGTTTGTTTTCGCATATGGCTCAAGAAACTTGCTTTTATCCCGATGTCAGAGTGTTTTATTGTATTGTTGTATTTCCCATTAGGGCTGTTAACGATTAATTTAAATTTAATCGTTAACTTTTGAAAAATTAACGATTAATTAATCGTTAATTTCGATTAAAGCCAAAAAATGAATTTTATGATGTCATAAGTAACATTTATTAAAATACTTGTCGCAAGTTGAAATAACACTGGAATGTTTTCTTTATATGCCATCTTTTAACCAACAACGCAAACAGACAAGTGTCTTGACATTATTTGGTTCAATTGATTAGGGGTCTTATTGACAATATAACCAGCCGAGCTGAAAATCGTTCACATAGCTTTAGATTGTCTCAGCTGAAGTTTCCGATACCGTAGTGCAGTGCTGTCTAACCCACGGCCCGCGGGCCGCATGTGGTCCGCGGACATGTCTAAAATGGCCCGCCATATCTTGGTAAAAATTCTTCTTATCTTAAAAAAAAATTTTTTTAAAAAATTAGTGATTCGGTATTTTTGATACTTTATTAGAGACTACCTGACAAATGTGGGCATTTTTAATAGGACGGGGTGGGGTGCCGCAAAAGAGGTTTTTGGTTCGATATATTTATGTTCACGGGAATATATTGGAGCAGTTGCTTACGGATTTTAAAAAACGCTTCTGGTTTCAGTCTGGCATTGGATGAATCATGTGATATCACTGACACGGTCCAACTTGTAGTTTGGGTTAGGTTTGAGAAGGGGCAGACATTTAAAGAAGAATTACTGACACTAATTCCATTTTAAAAAATACAACCTGCGGTGAGGATGTATATAAAGCACTGAAGGAATTTCTATTAAACAACAACATCGATTTGAGGAAGCTGATTTCTGTTACAACTGATGGTGCTCCAGCAATGATAGGAAGGAAAGTTGGACTCATTGGTTTGCTGAAGGCTGACAATGATTTTCCAGATATTCAATCTTATCATTGTATAATTCACCAGCAATCTCTTTCCTCAAAGTTGAAGGATGACAAATGGCTAAATGTTATGGATGGTGTGGTGAAAAGTGTTAATTTTATTCGAGCTAATCCATTAAATCACAGGCAGTTTAAGACTTTGTTAGAAGAGTATGATACCAATTTTGGGGATTTTATTCTTCATACTGATGTTCGTTGGCTGAGCAAAGGAAAGGTTCTGTCACGATTTTGGAACCTAATTGACGAAGTAAAACTGTTTCTCAGGTCTAAAAAGAAGGAAGATTTGTTAAATTATATAGAACTACCAGATTTTTTGGTAAATTTAGCATTTCTAACCGACATCACGGATCACCTGAATAAATTAAATTTAAAATTGCAAGGACGTTTTCTAATCTTACCAACACTAATTAGAGAAATCGGTATTTTTTAATCCAAGCTCGATTTTTTCATCACTCAACTAAATCAGTCAAATTTTACTCACTTCCCAGCTCTTGCCAAGGCTGCTTAACAACTTACAGAGCTTGTCACAAATGAGCGATTCTATCTTTTATTAGAAAAGTTAACGCTGGATTTCACAGATCGATTTAAAGATATTCGAAATCTTACTCCTGTTTTGCTTTTTGTAGAAAATCCTTTTACTAGTGATGTCTCTAATATAGCCCCGAAAATGACCATATTAGGAGCAGACGAAGGTGCAGTGCAGCTTGAAATCATCGAGATTCAGCATAACACGCCGCTTCGTGATAAACATACGAATTCGTCGCCAAATGAATTCTTGATGACGTATGTTTCTGCAGACGAATTTCCGCAACTATCGAAAAGTTGTAGAAAAATATTAACCATGTTTGGGAGTACTTACGTCTGTGAAGCTGGATTCTCCATCATGAATAATATGAAATTGAAAAAACGAAACGCTTTGACTGATGAGCATTTGGAAAACTTAATAAGAGAAGCACTTACAGAATACGTACCGCAAATTAAGAAAATAGCAAGTACAGTTCAAAGCCAAATATCACATTAGAGATGTGTTACAGTTTTTATTCATGTTATTTTTCGTATTGATGAGGAGACAAAGTTACATAAGGTAGGAAGTATTTATCCATTTAATATTTTCTTAAGACGTTAATTGCTTGCGGCCCCCGGCCTAATAAGGAAAAAAATGTGGCCCGCGGGGTCAAAAAGGTTGGACAGCACTGCCGTAGTGGATGTTTGGTTTGCAGGTGATATGTAAGCGAAGTGTTAGAACCATGGTAGTAATCTTCCCTTTAAGCAGCGCGGCTGCGCAGCGCAGATATTTGACCGACGCCACGCAGGAGTTTAGAATCACCGCGCAGCAAATTTTGTAAAATATTGCACACACAAATGGTCGTTGTGCAACTTTGCACACGAGGTTTTTTTTAACTTTGAACACGGACCAACGAAGCTTAGACTTAGAGGGAACATTGCATGGTACTGGTAGCAAACGATTTCTCTCAATTAACACAATAATCTTTAGCAACATTATGAACGTTCACGTCAGTGAATAGTTTAAAACGAAAATGTTAGTGTAATCTTCCGGAAATTAGCTTATATTTATCGGGGCGAAATATTTTACTTTTTGACTTAGTGTACATTTATAAGGGGCGGGTCGATTAATCGTTAAAAAAATTTATCGTTAAAATTTTTAACGATTAATCGAGAAAAATGTTAATTTCCGCAGCCCTAATTTCCCAAATAGAAATTGTGGCCCTAGGTATTATTACTACTTAGCTCTTCTGTCCTCTAGTGTTTCTATGTGTAGTAATTTAACCAATGGCTTTTCTCTCGTTGGTTGTGAATTTTCACCAGCAGCTTAGGCCGCACCAATGTAAGGTAGTATTTTAGTTTTAGTTGAAGGACAGTTTAAAACAGTGATGGCAAACCTATGGCACGCGTGCCACAGTCGGCACGCAGAGTCTCATCAGCCGGCTATGACTAAAATATTACTTTCTTAATAAAACCAGTTAAGCCAAGCCCCGATTTTCGGGTTTTATTGGAGTGTTGGCATTTTGCTATAAATAAGTGGGGTTTTGTTGAATTTTGGGTACGCGGTCAAAAAAGGGTTCGCCACCACAGGTTTAGAAACACCAGAAATGAAAAATCAATATTAAACTAGATAGATGATTATTGTTTTGCCGCTTGGCTAGCTTCGGATTAGATCGCAACCGTTTGGGTATTTTATAAATTTTTTAAATGTCGTTTATTCAAAAGATTCCTGACAGACGGACAGAAATACAAGTGGTTGATTTGAAAAGAGGTGTGGGCAAAATGCAATCAACTAATAATAAATGGGCTCACAATTTTAAAGTAAAAATTTAAAATTGCTAAACTGGAACTACTTTTTATAATCATGGATTTTTATTTTTAATTGAATAATATTTTTTGGACCAATTGGCGTTTTTTTGTGTGTTGTTTTTTGGTTTTGTTTGTAATTCAAGTTAAATTAAATAAGTTTTATGGGTGAGGATACTTACCAACGTTTATAAATACCAAGTCGGTGGTTACAAAATTATCTATGGAATGTAGCTTTATATTACATTGAAATAAATAGAAGTAAAAAAAGATTTTTAAAAACCATGTTTTTATTAGCGGACTAAAAAGAAGGAAATATTTTAAACTTATAAGTTCAAGTACTTTGATTTAATATAAAAATATAACAAAAGCAGACGGTACAGATTCTTATATATAGACTATATATAAACTAAAAAGTTCAATAATGTAATAACGGTGTATTCGATCCACCTGAAATTTTGAAACAATGCATTGTCATCCAAGATCTATCTGTGGTAAAATGTTGAGCTCTCTATGACCATCAAAAGTGGTTTAATTTTACGTTGGCAGATTTGAAAAAATCTAGGACAAACCAACAAACAATGCCACATGAACGAAAGCGAGTTAATAAAACGTGGTTAAATAAAACAAATAACCACATTCCTACATTCTTTCAATAAAATTTTTAGTCTTGAACTATTGCGCAATAATCTTCTGTATTGAAGGATCGTCTGTAACAGATAAGAAGATACCATAAAAGGAGTGAGACAAACGATGTGACTAATTGAATACTTATAGTATGTAGTTACTTACCTCTGTAACAGGAGTGGGACAAACGATGTGACTAATTGAATACTTATAGTATGCAGTTACTTACCTCTGTAACAGGAGTGGGACAAACGATGTGACTAATTGAATACTTATAGTATGTAGTGACTTACCTCTGTAACCGGAGTGGGACAAACGATGTGACTGATTGAATACTTATAGTATGTATTTACCTCTGTAACAGTAGTGGGACAAACGATGTGACTGATTGAATACTTATAGTATGTAGTTACCTCTGTAACAGTAGTGGGACAAACGATGTGACTAATTGAATACTTATAGTATGTAGTTACCTCTGTAACAGGAGTGGGACAAACGATGTGACTGATTGAATACTTATAGTATGTAGTTACCGCTGTAACAGTAGTGGGACAAACGATGTGACTAATTGAATACTTATAGTATGTAGTTACTTACCTCTGTAACAGGAGTGGGACAAACGATGTGACTGATTGAATACTTATAGTATGTAGTTACCTCTGTAACAGGAGTGGGACAAACGTTGTGACTGATTGAATACTTATAGTATGTAGTTACCTCTGTAACAGTAGTGGGACAAACGATGTGACTAATTGAATACTTATAGTATGTAGTTAACTCTGTAACAGTAGTGGGACAAACGATGTGACTAATTGAATACTTATAGTATGTAGTTACCTCAGTAACAGGAGTGGGACAAACGATGTGACTGATTGAATACTTATAGTATGTAGTTACTTACCTCTGTAACAGGAGTGGGACAAACGATGTGACTGATTGAATACTTATAGTATGTAGTTACCTCTGTAACAGGAGTGGGACAAACGATGTGACTGATTGAATACTTATAGTATGTAGTTACCTATCTTCCGAGCACACATGTTATGGAGAAAGAAGGTAATTTGTACACTCCTTAAAATTCGACATGTCGATGAATATAAAGAATGTTACGAACGTTTTCATTTTAATAATTTTAAATGAATAAATGTGTGTTACCAGTGTCAAAAAAGTGATTTTAATCAAATAAAATTTCCTTAAACCTGTAGTTCTCCAGTATGGCAGGGGAAACGTTGTTCCTTACTTTTTTAAATCCCTTATATTAACTTCGCGGCCGTCTCATCATCTCTCTCATCATCTCATGGCCGGGCGGAAAAACAAAAGTCGAAAATGACCCACTTCCCGTGATTCGATCGAGCTGAAATTTGGCACACTGACCCGTCTGACCTAACAATGCATCGTATCAAAATTTCAGATCGATCAAACGTACCGTAATTAAATTAATGCATTTTTAGTTTATCCTTATATGAGGTATGTAATTAAAATTCACGGTTGTTATTGTTTTTTTCCCACGTGAAATTTTGAGCTGACGCATTGAGGCGACCCAACGAAGCGACGGGGCGCTTTTGTTTACATTTACGTGTCACTCTGAGCTCGGTCAAGCGAATCGGTGACCAGACTTTTCCCCTCTCCCCCTCCCACCCACCCCTCCCCCCCCTAGGGTTATGAAGCAAATTTGAGTTAAGACAGATTCAGTCTGTAAATGTTTGAAAATAATCAATACTGTTAGTTATGTCTCATATATAAGGGATTTATAGTCAAAAACTTTGTTTTTACGGGTTTGTTTTTTTCTTCTCTTCTGAACAAAAGTCTGCGCTTTAAAACTTTTTTCAAAATATGTTTTTAAAATTATATTCATTGATGATCGCCGCTGTCAAGCTTCGCCCACGGGGTCACTTTTGCTTGCAACGGTGCTGTTTTTTATTTTGTTGTAGTTTTTTCAAATGTATCTTCTTTTTTTTTAAATTTATACAGGCAGGAGCGTTGCTTAGGTTGGTGCTATTCGGTAATATTTTCACCCCAACCGAAAGAGGCTCGGAATTTGCCGCTCGGTATGGACGTCCCCCCTTTCCTACCCCCCCCCCGAGGTTGTAATAAAAAAATATCCATTGTTCTTGCACCAAGTGAAGAGTTGTTATTGTTACAGCATGATTGAATCTTACGCCTCCCCTGTCCGTCTTTCCAACAATACTAACACTGAGAGAGCTCGAAGGGCTATTCATTCACCCATTTAAGTTATAGGCTACACGTGAGGACAGAAGAGCTAGGAGCAAGGCCAAAACATTTGGAAGGAAAGAACTCGTCTGTAAAAGCTCTGGTAAAAACTGTCACTCAAGGATAGGACTGCACAGCCACTCGAGGAAATGCAACCCAACTCAACGGTGATGCAGCATCGTCTCGCGAGACGGAAGGATGCCTATTATACACGTGAGGACTGGGATTTAACCATGGTCGTCAGAAGTGTGTGTGTGGAGGGGGCAGGTGGTGGTCATCTCCGGGCGGTTCATCGGGATTTTTTTCTCCGTGCATATGAGCCTCGGACACAGCTACGTCACTAGTTGTTCATCTAATGTTACTGTTACAAACACTTGACTGAAAGTAGGTAAGTGGTTGCCTTAAACATGACACTGCTAGTAAGGTAAGTTGTTTAGGCCAGGGCTTGAGAGATAAGACTAGTTTTGATACAGCGACAGAAAGCACAATGCCTAACTTCCTGAATTTGATTCATGATTCTTTTAAATATAAAAACAAGACCTTAATTTTTACCCCCACCCACACAAACAATCCCCCCACTTCGCCAATGATCAGAAGCCCAAAGCCTAAACACTCCTGTGGAACAATAAATATTGGCATTCTCTTCCCACAGTCATGTCATCTATTTCAAAATCTCCAGACACAAAAGGGCTCTACATATTATCGGGAGTGGTCTACACAAAAAATGTTTCTTTCCACCACAATGTGTGTTAGTTTCTAATTAAAAATATACAATCCGTGGCAGGCAGAGAGGGACCCTTTGTTGTGTCGAACACTGGAGAATATTTTCAAAAGGGCCAGACTTTTCACAAAAGAGCTGTTAAAAAGATTTTTTAAAAGAAAGAATTAACATGCCACTTCTTTGTTGCCTGGAAGGACATGAACGTGATGAAAATTCTTCTAACATTTAAATAAAAGTGTTGCTGTTAAAAAAAAGAATTTAAAAAAGGTGGGAGTGTGCAGGGGGTGGGCGGGAAAATGGGATCAAAAAGGAGTCGTGCATAAAAAGTCTCTCTTTAATGAGAAATCGGGGTTTCAAAATGTCCAGAATTGTAGAGCGAGTCTAAAGAATATTTAGAGTATTGCCATGTCTTATGTTAGAACGATAATCTTTCCTTTTCACCAGTCTTCACTGATTATATGGTAATGCTGTCAGCAAGTTTTTCCACATTCTAAAGGATTTTATAACTCAAATAGAATCTAGAGCTTTTTTATAACTCTTGATATATTTTAACAAAATGACTTCACGTGGTATATTAATCTTAAGCCAATGACCAGAATTTGTCTTTTATGATTAGACAATTTGAACAGAAAATTTGTTTTACTTTAAGATATTTATCTTTTTAAGTTTTCAATTTCGAACTATATATTTTATGTTACAGCAGGGAGACTTAAATATCTCACGTATTTAAGAAGATATCAAAGGTTTTAAAAAGTCCTCAACCAATAAATATATTTTCTCTCTTAGGCTACTTATATCATATCAATAGATTTAATGGCTAAAACAGAAAGCAATCTCAAGTTTTTTAAATTTTATCAGAACTGAGACTGAGGTTTCCTTACTAATAAAGTATTCAAATCCAAGTAAATACAGCATTTGAACTGTTTATTCAACTATAGTTAGCAATAACGTCTCATTTTTCAATAGCGTCTTCTGGATCAAAACGTCAAGTGAAATATTTATATTGTGTGACTTTTGGTAAGCAAAGCAGATAATTAAAGAAAATATTTCAATTATTTATGCTTCTGCCCAGATTTGATTTTAATTCATTTTTTTGGTGTTTTTTTGCCAGTTTCACTCTTGCATTGTGTATTTCTTAAAGCTTCAGTAAGCCATAAAGTTTACAGAGTAAAATAATGTATAAATATATAACTTAACAATTTTGAGATACATGTACTCAGATTTAAGTTCAAACACATTATACAACTAACAATTCCAGGTCATGTCAAGTCCATTAAATAATGTATTGGAAAAAAAAATGAACAATTTACATTACAAGATCTTGCATTAAAAAAAATAGTTTCCAAAAAACAATATTTCTAAACATGTCAGATACAGACTTAAGTTACCAGCCCCCTTTACCCAAGGAAGGTGATTACTACTCTGTGCCACTGGTCTAGAACAAAGTTCACCAAATGTTTTTTTTTAAAATTCAATGCCCTCTATCTAAATGGAGATAAACATTTAAGCCCTCTCCAGAGAAAGAAAAAAATATTTTCAACCCCCTTTTCTTTTTACCTTCAAGTGCACTCTTCTAAATTTAAGTTTAAGCTATAAAAGATTTAACACAAGAGATTGCTATAAAGAGTTGTTAGAAAAGTTGAATTCATGTAAAAGCTGCATCGTTTAGATGCATGCCTTTTAGTGCTAAAATGAAAAAATACCCTAACGGAGATGTCCAATCATTTCAAGTCTTGAAGATTGCCTACGTTTTTGCTTATCCCATCAGTCAGTCATGATAACAAAGTATACATTTCTATGCTAGCTGTTACAATTCTATGCTAGATTTTTAAATCAACCTTATTCAAGGGTAGTTACTTCTAGCCCTCTGAAAAAATTAAATAATAGTGTACGGGAAAATGATCAAATCTCTTTCTGCCAAAATTACAAAAAAAAATTTCGTACAAAACATATTTCAAAAGCACTGCTCGCAATATTTTTTCAGCTTGTAGTATAGCATGCTATGAAGACATGAAATAAAACCAGTTATTAGATCAAATTCCTGAAAAACTATTTTTTGTCCATCACAACTTCTTATCATGTCAAACACAATGTGTTTTTTAAAGAATGAATTTTCTATAAATAAATTTTCAAAAATGTTTATAAAGACATACGAGGTAAATCATGTAACATCTTTGCAAGTAGACACTTTGCTTAAAATAACTTGCACAGAGTAATGCAATTGTTGCTTCTTACATAACTTTATTCTGTACTTGTAACCAGCATATTCAAATGGTATAAATTATGAATGCAAAAAAAAGAAAAAGAAAAGTAAATAGTAAATATTAATTTAGCTTCTTACTCTAATAAATCACATTATTCTTTTTAAAATCTTTCACAACACATTCCAAAAAATGGTACTTTGTAAAAAAAATATTAATTTTTTTAATTTAAGGCAACTTATTACACTAATACCACTCAAATGTTGATAACCTTATGCTTATGTATATGAAATGATTAAGGTTTTAAGTACTAATATTATCCAAATTATCCATATTGCTAACAATAATATATGAGGCAAAATAGCATAAATTAAACCAGGATAACAATAAATAAATGTTAAAAGTCAAGAGGCACGGCACATTTGTTGGTGCCATTGAGAAATATTTAGAATCTAGAATGAATATAGTGTAATTTCAAAGAGTCACAAAAATTAAGGTTGGAGGTTAAAGTGATAATATATCTTGTCATTGTAAGGCTCAATCAAAATGAGTGATTGTTATTTCTATGATCTTAGTGAACTTTCCTACATGGGCATTGGTGATCACAGCCTGTGGCGTGGCATTCAACAAGGGCATTGGTGATCACAGCCTGTGGCGTGGAATTCAACAAGGGCATTGGTGATCTCAGCCTGTGGCGTGGCATTCAACAAAGGCATTGGTGATCATAGCCTGTGACGTGGCGTTCTACAAGGGCATAGGTGATCTCAGCCTGTGGCATTCAACAAGGGCATTGGTGATCACAGCCTGTGACATGGCATTCAACAAGGGCATTGCTGATCACAGCCTGTGGCGAGGCATTCAACAAGGGTATTGGTGATCTCAACCTGTGACGTGGCATTCAACTAGGGCATTGGTGATCACAGCCTGTGGCATTCTACAAGGGCATTGGTGATCTCAGTCTGTGGTATGGCACTCAACAAGGGAATTGATCTCTGCCTGTGGCATGGCATTCAACAAGGACATTGGTGATCTCAGCCTATGGCGTGGCATTCAACAAAGGCATTGGTGATCTCAGCCTGTGATGTGGCATTCAACAAGGGCATTGGTGATCACAGCCTGTGGTATGTTATTCAACAAGGGCATAGGTGATCTCAGCCTGTGGCGTGGCATTCAACAAGGGCATAGGTGATCTCAGCCTGTTTATCAACAAAATGCCTGCCCGTCTCAAGGCAACTGCTAAACGCTTTAAAGTGGAAAAAGTGTTTAGCATGATGAACAATTCAACTTATGTCAACACATTGAGTAACTTATTTTGTCATGACACAACTTATTCCAGAGAATGCCATTCTGGTTAATCACATACAAACAGTAGCACAAACAGAAAGAAAAGTAAAAAGGTTTAAATAAATGTATTTATTCTCGTGAAATGATGAAAATATACAAAAATAACATGGTTTTTTGTGAGGATGAATGGCTGACAGTTTGGAGCCAGCTTTAAGAACTCATGTATTAAAAAAAAATTGTGCATCATTAACATTTAAATAGTACTTTACTGCTATGAACAAACAAAAATATCCTGGTAAAGAATGATACATTTTTAACATCATCCTACATAGTAGGCAAAGGGGGAGACAAAGGGGGAGAAACTCAAGTAAACCTGAAGCACCAGGTCATTATGAGTTCAAGTTCCTTGATTAAAAAAAAAGCTATTAGAGTGACAGGACACTGGTAATAATGTAGAAAATAGAATTTCCAAATTTTGAGCAAAATGAAATCATTCCTGGTTATAAATGATAATTCTAATCAACTATCTCACAGCTAAAATATTGCTATCATCTTCTCATAAATTAAACTTTTCAAAATTAAACATTCAGGAAATGTGTCCACAAAAAATAAGAATGCTAGTGACTTTCAATGGTTTGCACAAATATTCAGTGATGATGAGTGTTATAAGTGATTTTTAAAAATAACTAAAATAATACAAAAATAATCCACACAGCTGGTACTTCCTTCCTCTCCATCTAGTAGACAACAATGTACAGCAAGTGTTACCATAAGTAACATTTATAGAACTGTGGACCATAAGCAATTTCACCTTTATCTCAAAATAAGGAACTAAGAAAAATATTTACATAACTGACACCTCACTTAAATCCTAACTTTTGGCAACACAAATGTCAAGTGAAAGCCTTGAAGCCAAACGATGTACTTTGTCAACCAATAATTGCACCAATTGAAGTCTAACTGACTCCTTGGTTAGTTTCAGTTCAAATAATTACATTAGAATAATTACATGTACTGAAGTATTTACTGTAATTTAATATATACACAGCCCACCCTAATGTGCCTTTTACCTCACTCCCTAATAAAAAGACATTTCAAATGAAAATCTCCAAACAAACAGAACTTGTAACGTATGCTACAAAATGAACACATTTATCTTATATCAAAATCTTTGTAAAGAACAATCACAAGTATTTTATTTGCCAGCCGATGTAGAACATGTCTATTAATTGTTTCGTTTTCATAACAAAACTGTTGTTTCCAAACAAGGCACCATTCTCCACAACCCACCCAACCCAAATGATATTAAATTTTTTTTAGCAAGATAGGTCCATACCATTTGACAAGATAAGTCCATACCATTTGACAAGATAGGTCCATACCATTTGACAATTTTCAGAAATTGTGCAAACACACTCATGAACCAATCAACACATACTGAATTTCATACAAAGTCCTCTTTCATACTGCATTAGTAATACATAACAAAATTGATAGAATTTTCTACAACAAAGCACAACTATGAGATTTTTTTAATCATCACTGAAGCTTGGACTTTTTTCTTGCAATTGCATCTTCAACAGCCTTGAGCTGTTTGAGCAGCTCTTCTCTGCGAGAAGACATACTTTTCTTGGCTTTGGCCCCAGTCGCAGTAGCTGTTGGTGCACTTGCAGATGGAACTTTAGGTACAGATTTAGCAATGACTGGTTCTGGAGCCCGAGATTTGGTGCTGCTTGGTTGCTTCTGAGGGGAAACTGTGGGTTTTGCCCGAGGCATGCCAGTAGGTGGTAGTGGCTGAGGTATAGATGCTGGCGGAGGGGACTTGACTTTCTCTTGCCTCAGTTGTATCTTTGCAGCTTTTTCTATTTGGAAAAACAAAGTTAAATATAAATAAATCATCCCTTGAAATAAAAGTTGAAGGCAAACTTAAGATTATTGATGTTTTGAAGTTTATTAGAATTATTTTTCAAATTTAAGCATTTTTTAAAAATTTTTAAAACTTACCAGTTGCTATTCTTAATGCAGAGGCTTGTGGTAATGGGATATTGAGACGTTTGGGAGCAGGCCCTGGAGGTGGTGATGAATCTCTTTCTGACAGCCGTCTTTTGTTATTGTGTGGAGGAGAGTCCAGTGGGTTTGGTCTGTTACCCAAAGAGGACTGCTGTTGCTGCAACAGTTAAGAACATAGATTAGTAGGTCATTATTGCATTAAAAGTATTTTTATTTTATAACTTAAATCTCTGGAGCTCCAATTAATATCTTGCTTTTAAGAACTTTAAATAATTGATGCCTCTCATTTGTTTGCACAATTAATTATACAATACAATTGTCATTGTTTAAAAACTTAGTTTCATTATCAGGAATCTCTTCAATCAATAGATCGCTCCATAATGAAGTGGCTTCTAATGAAAAAGTTAACTGATATTTAATTTTTTTTTAATGCTTATCCGGAAAGTCCATTAGCTATCTCTTATGTTAAACACTATAAATATCCAAAACACCAAAATGTTAAAGTTTCCCCATAACATTGACATGACACAGCTAAAACATAGCAAAGAATACATTTCTCAGAGCTCTTTGCCTTTGGCTTGGTAACAAGGGTAGTTTTCACTTCTCAAATGTAATTACAATTGTAATTACTGGCAATACACAAATACCTGGGCCTGAACAATTGAATTTTATAAATCAAAGATTTAGGGTTACATAAATTTCAAATGCCACTGGCTTCACAGATTAGTTTGACAGACAGCCAGATATGAATTACATAAGTTCCCTCCAAATCCATACTCCGTCATAAAATTTAGCGGAATGGATGTTCAAGGACTGCTTTTCAAAAACATCTTTGGAACAAATTATTAGTCAAAATAGTATATGGGCCATACTTCACCCTGGAGGTTTCTTATTTTACCAGCATTATTGCTTATTTAAAAAAGTGCACTCTGCATCTCTAAAATATTTGTTAAAACAACACTAAATAATATTTACAAATTAAGTATCAGTTATCAGTTTCCCCTGCCATATACAAATATTTAAGAAGTGGATTTACAAAAATGGAACACGAAATCATTAATATTCAACCTAGCCAATTAAGGCATAGAGTACCAGGTCATAGCATAACATATGGCTCAAATCATGCATAGCCTGACAGTTCTTGTCATAGTTTTCCTTCCAATACATTGCGTCTGAGAATGTACTCCAGCATCTTTGCTATTTTTTTTTCTTAACTGTCAAACTACAAATGTTCAATAACTATGTTTCTTTACATTGGATTTTCATCAAATTCAGAAATTAAGAGAAAAAAATAGCAAAGATGCTGGAGTACATTCTCAGACGCAATGTATTGGAAGGATTTTATAGATATGCTGGTTTAATTAGAGATAAATCATAGGTTTGTTTACCAATTATAGTATTTCCTATATTAAAATTAACAGAAGTATGATTTAGTACAGGGGTGGCCAGACATGTAATAACTGAGAAACATTTAAATAATACAAACAAATGTTGAGAGCTGCATCTAAGCACTATGAGTCACGACCCCCTTTGCCATGTTTTACTTTTTAAAATTATTTTTTGTAAAATATTTAATGATTTAAACATTTAAATTGTTTTAAACCTTTATGTTGAAGAAATATATAAATGCTTTACAATTAAACAATTATCAAATAGTTAAAAATGTAAAATTTATGAATAGAAACAAACTGCATTTAGACACATAATTATAGTGAACATTAATTGTTATGATTCTGCTGAGAAGCCTTTGAACAAGCAAATTTCTTTATATCCCGGTTGGTAGCTAATAGTTGAGATGCGAAGAAGTTTTGTAAGATGCTGGTTACTAGTTACTGCTTGATTGAACTTCACATTCGAGTACAAAGATTCACAGCTGTAGTTTTTACAGAAAATGGATACAAGTCGGCAACTAGCTTTCTTAAGTTGAGGATATTTTACTTCTCGCACTAGCTTCCTGAAATCTAACACAGACTGTGACTTGTGTATCATCATCAAACCTTGATATTCCTTAACTCTAACAGCTCCATTTGAGCAGCGGAAGGTTTCATAACAATGTTCATGGAAAGCTGGAAACCATTTTTGATTACGGTTATGATAGAAGGATTTAAAAGAAAAGAAGAAAAGGATTTTATTTGGCAAAAGACGGCACGGGTCAATAAAATCTAGCTTTGAAATCTTCTAGTAATCCTTGTAACCTATCTCTGTATGCTTGTAACCTATTTCTAAATGCCCCAAGTTTCTCAGTTGAACTCCACAATCAGAGTAAGAGCAAACTCTCTTCTGGGGAAAATGCTTAAACTTTCTCAATAATCTTCTGAATAAAGTCCCCTTCAAAATAAGGTTGTTTAGCATGAGCAATATTTCAAGCGATGGCATAACTTGCCTCAAATGAAGTAATTTCTTTGCTGAAAGCAGAAAGTAGTGTTTGCTGTTGACACTGTCAAAACTTGAACTCATCAACCTTGCTTTTTCTTAATTCACATTGCAGTGGATACCGCGATGCGAACTCTTTATGAATTTTTTCATAATGTCACTTCAAATTCCTGGCTTTGTAATTTGCTAGTGGTGTTTGGCAGATGGGGCTAAGTGACTTTCCATCGTTATCATAAAATGCTAAGTCCTCTTCCTATTCAGGTAGAAAACTCATATTTTCTTCTTTATAATTTTGTTTCCTGCAACTTGTTGCCATATTTGATTTAAACTTTTAAATAATCAGTTACATATTTTGGTAGGACTAACAGTTATGGTCAATACTTGGAAATGCTGATTTTTACCAGAACAAGAAATGTACAGTTTACATCACCAACCAATCAGAAACCAATCCCTCCCTTCAACTTTCAAATTTAAATCAAGCCCAAATTATTTTCAAGCCTTTGTTTCTGCCAAGATTTTGTTAAAACTTTCATTTATTTTTTATATTTTGATATTATATATATCAAATGAAAAGCTGTGGTTTGGCCACCGGGTAAATTGTTAAATTTTGAATAATTGAGTTAATTTTAATAAATATTTTTACCTAACTGGTGAAAATAATCAACCTGCCCGAAGTAGATACAAAGTGTTAAAGCTGCACTGTGTGAAAGTAAAGTATTAAAGCATTTAGTAAAAACTTGTTCACATTTACCTTAGGCAGCAAAGTAAGTTTGATGTTTGACTTCTGTCCCACAACTTTCAAAGGATCTTTTGCTTTCACAGGTGGTTGTGGTGCATTGCGACTAGCATATTTTGAATCATTTCTACCCGGTGGAGGACCAGGTTGAGAGATCTTTGGGTCACGTGGATGAGGTATGCGATCTAGATTTATTGGGGAATGAGGTGGGAGTGGTTGACCTCTTTGTGTAGAAGACTGAGGTTGAATTTGGGGGCCTTTAGAATGATCTTTGTGACTGTTGGCTATTTGATGGAAAAAATAAAGCCATTTTAAAAACCTTAAATATTACAACCTATTTCTATATAAAACAGAACAATATATATTTTTAAGCAATTTAATTTATTTTGTTAAAGCAACAAGTGAAATATTGCCTTAGAACAATTTGTACTACAATTTGCCTAAGGGGATCTCTCCGTTTGTAAGATGGGGAAAAAAAGGTGACATGAATATAATTTAAAATACCTTTGTAAAAACAAGGGATTAAAAGTTGCACCTACTTCTCTTCTTTTTAGCTGCAGCTGGTCCTCTGGGATTTTTCGTTGGAGGTCCAAGGTCACGGTACAAGTGCTCAGAATCAGCACTTCCAGCAGATGAGCTGGAGGAGCTGCTAGATCTTGAGCTGCCAGAACTAGATCTTGAGTGTGAAGATAGGAATCTTCTACGACTCCTAGATCGAGATCTACTGGAACTGGATCCACTGCTTGCACTCTTCGCTCTTGGTCTAAAAACAATAATTTTTTAGTTCTATGTTAAATATTATTTTTCATTCTCAAATAAGGAATTTTTTTAAGATGTTGACCATAATATATACACATCTTGGCAAATATTCCAGTTGAGGAAATGCATACCACTAATTTTAAGCATGAAAGATTAGCTGAACATGATATGAAAACAATAATTGACAATATTAACAAACATTAACTTACCAACGCAATGATCTTAAAATATATTAAAACAGTACAGTAATATAAGCAGAATTGCAAGATTTTAAATTTATAAAACCATTTAATAAGAAAAATACTTAATCCTGAAAGATGTAATATCTACCTGATGAACCAAATATTTAAAGGGTTGTGTAGAAGTTTCAATGGAAAAAAAAGCAAATTATAGAAAATGTTGATAATATTTAAATTAAATTTTTTTTTAAAGCACTTAAATTTAAATAATTAAAATCATCCGTTCAGTTTACATTTACAACTGAACATAAAATAGCTCATCACACTTATCCAGACAGTTTCAGGACTTTTATTTGGGTGCAAATTATGCTCTGTCAACACTTTTTATAGACAAAGTCCTGCAAAACTGCAACAAACAAAAAACCTGCAGCAGAGAAAGCAACCATTTTACTTTTTCTGATAGAAACCTTCATAAGTCAAATGGTAAAATTGATATGAAAATCGAATTGTGAAACTGACTTTCAAGTTGGAGGATGTGGGACATTGTTATATGATATTTATACATTCAGCACTACTAGGACTTTTTCTACCAATAGGGTAATTTCAGCGGAAATGTCAGTCCCCACCAGATTAGTAAAGAACAGAACATCCCCTGTTTTGGTTGAGAGAAGATTCCTTTGTCACAACCAACTGCCTCTTTGGACATTGATTTCTATTATTCCGTTCAGGTTTTCCAATCTGATGAGTCATTGCACATTAATATGTGCTGAATTTATTATGCTCAATCATGTTTTCAAGCAGTGCCTTCAGACTCGTCATCAGTGCTTTCATTTTCAATGACTAAAGTATAAACACTTTCATTGGTGCTGTTCCTGGTCTATTTCAATATCACTTTCATTTGAATTGTTTAAAGATATTGAATGTTAAAACAAAATTAAAAGAATCCTAATATTATCTCTCAATGTGCTTCATTTCTAAAAGCAGAATTTATTTCCATACAAACTATAGCCAGTTTAATATATTGTTAAATACAAGTTCATGCATTAGTGCATCTAGATTACATGATGGTGTGTTACTGCAGGTGATATGGTATAAAACACTAGAGGGAAGGGAAGGAGTTTAAAAAAGAAGCCACTGGTTAAATATTTACCTCACATAAGGCAGTGGTCTGTCTGGTGGAGATCGCATTCGATTTCTGCCTTGCCTGTCATCCCTGCCTCTGTCTCTCATATCTCTACCCATCTCTCTTTCGGGGTAGCCTCCTCCATAATTGTTATAGTAGCCTCCATTACCACCCCCACCACGGTAATTTCCTCGTTGATGGTAACCACCACCACCTACACCACCACCCCGAGAGCGGTCATAGCCTCGACTTCCCCTGCGGTAGCTCTGATCGTAGTTATTGTAGCCTCCACGCCCTCTCACTGACACAGAACTTCTGGGTTGGTCTCTGCATTTGAAAAATTTTAATAATATGATACAAATACAATTAAGGCAATAAAAAATAACCAACAATTTTTTATTAATTTTTCAATAAAGGCAACAAAATAACATTTTACAAATATTAACCAAACGTTTAGCAAAAGATAAGTTCATTTTTCTGATAACTAGCAAGTTAAAGATAAAAAGGTGTCTACAAACATATCTTACCTAGTTGGTGACATGTATCGGTCATGGCGATCTACACCAGGAGGTGCAGGCTCTGGTGATCTTGAGCGGCTGATATAGAAAACACACATTACATAATTTGAAAAAGGGAAAAACTGATGTCTTATTTTTTCAATACAATATACTTCGTCAAGTTATTGTTTGGGACTATTGTTACATTTTTTTTTAAAAACTTGCCAATGTTAGTAAGTTCAATATAATAATAATTATTTTTAAGAAATTTAATAGACCTGCAATCATTACAGAAACTTGTATAGAAAAGCAAAAAATATATTTAATTTTGCAAAATTCTAATGCCTCTAACACTACAATACAAATTTTCTAAAGCTCATGTTAATGAAGTTCATTAAAAAATTTAAAAGATGATTTATTTCTGAAATCGAAGCTATCAAATTTGACAAACTAAAATCAATTCAATGAGAACAACAATATATTCAAATGAACAAGTTTGTTTGAAAACCAAAAGTCAACGCTTGATATTTAGTATTGTCTAGGAAATACCGTATTTTCTTCGGCACAATTGTAACGACTTTAGAAATGTTTTGTTTCCATATTCTGTATGAATGAAAGACATTATTGCAAGCTTTATGAAAAAATTCAGTTCATTACGTGAATTAAACCACCATTAAAAGTTGAATGCTGAAGCTTTGCGAATAGAATTTAAAGAAATTTATTTTAAGCACATAAAGGAACTGATGACAAACTTTCTGGTTTTATAGTTAAACATTTATGCCCATCTTATTTGAAGAAGTTTTTTTTATTAAATACCCATTTGTTTCCATTCTTATAAAATAAATGAGGTATTTCATAAAATGATCAAGACTAATAAGTAGCTTATCATCCTGCTTTTCAACTTATCTAGATTTTTATAAACATAAAAGTGAATCCAGTGATAGTTAAATCTAAATATGTGACTGAAATTTACAACAACTTTTATTGGAAGAGCACACAAAAAAAATCAAATTGTCAAGGCCTACACTTTATACCTACAGCACTATATTTAAAATCACTTAACCCTATATAGTATCTACTATTATGAAAATGTGTGGTAAATATGAAGACCCAATTTTACCATGCTAATTGTAAACAGGTAATGTCATGGCAGCATTCTCAAATGTTTTTTTTTGGGGTCATGTTTCAGAGATAACAATCTATTCACTTAAAATCATATTGCAATTCACAATTATTTGCTGAAATATATTTTTAATTAAGTATTTTAAATATCCGGATAATCAATATGTTACTGACCTTGTGCGTCCTGATAATCAATATATTACTGAAATTATGTGATTTAGATCAGTGCTTCTCAAACTTTTTTGTATGGCACTCCGGAAGGAATTTTTCCATTGTTCCAAGGACCAGTGCACTATTTTACCAGTACTGATGTGGTCGCGAAATTTATTTTATTTTAAATGTTTCATTTTATGTGCTTATTGTCGAAAAATCAACATATTCTATAGGAATACTATTAATGTTTTCAAATGGGGTATTATAATTATACTAGATACAACCCTTTATAGATAATGCAAAGAAAGGAGGAAAAGAACGGACACAAACATGAGCACGAAGAAATGAGAACAACGCGAGTGAACGTTGGGGGACCGCCAACGCATTTTGGTCTCGAGACATGCGCACTGCAGTTGAACCCCCCCTGCACCACCCTCACTTGCCAACCATAAACTGATTAGTCGACCCTAGCAAGGGTTATTCGTTATGCTTATTTGCTCGCGTCTTGTGCTTGTCCTAATTTCTGGTTAATTATGTATATAGATTTTTCTCTCCTTTGTTGATAACATCTGCTGACTGGCGGCGGTTGGCCCATCACTGGCACCGGTCTGCTGACCGCCAATATGAGAAGCACTGATTTAGATCAGTTAGCTGTCTATTCATACTATGAGCTTTGCTTTTAATTATTGTGATGACTCTGCATATTAGAGATATTTTCTAACAAGGAGATTGAATATATAGTCTAAATTGAAACTGTTTAAAAAGGTTCTTACCTAGAGCTGCCAGATGAGCCACTGAAAGACTGACTACTGCGTGAAGACCCAGAAGATGAGCCTGAACTAGACCTGCAGGGTAGATGTTTCAACTTAAAATTCACTTGTCTTATTTTGTTAGATGGCACTGACTGAGGGTCCCTTACGTATCATAACATTAACATTTAGTATGATAAATAATATACCATACATTGAACAATGCACCATTGTCAGTCAAATAATAACTCCTTTAAAAGTATATATAATTGATTGTGAAAATATTAGCTCTAGAAAATAAATGTATTGATTCACTGTCCTAATCAAGAATACAACAAATTTCTATTAAATGAGACACTTTAAAATACCTGGTTGAATCACTGATAGATCTATGTGTTCTTCTACCTCTTGAGTGATTTCTTGGTTTTATCTTTTGCATTTGGGGAGATTTGGACCTATAACATATTATGTGTGTTATTTTATTGACTCCTTTTAAACTTCTAGTAAATTTAAGTAAAAGAAAGAAAGAAACACACAAATATTTTGAATCATTTTTTTAATTATATAAAATTATGCATATTACACTTAATAAAAAATAGCAAGATTTTAAAACATATGGCAAAAAAATCTCTGAATATTTGCGAGTTAAAATGTATCCGCCTGTTAATGAAAAACTTTAACTATATTTTTTAAATAGCAATTTTATGTAAATGTATTTAATTAAAGATACCAATAACATGAATTTTCATACCTTCTCCAAGGATCTGTCCATTCATCTGGTCGTTTCACAGGAGACGGATATTCATGTGATACTGGTGGTGTTGGGGGTTCTGCTCTAAAAGGTTCTCTCCTTTCAACTCTATCTCGACCAAATCTGAAAAATGCTGCTATTTAAGCATGGTCCTTTTTTAATCTTCCCACAGAACACATTATTTATTACTATATAATGAGCATGACATTCTATTTTACAAAATACATCTTTCAAATACATGTAGGTTATTTGAAAGCAATGAAAAGAAGGTAGCAGACAATACAACCTTAAAGTTTAATGCCCCAAAGCGCGGTAATGCATGCCTTGTCTCTAATGTCAAAGCGCGGTAATGCGCGCCTCGATAGCACTCTCTTTAGTAATGAAATTATAGAAAGCAGAAATTCTTCATTTAGCGAGAGAAGCTTCAGTCGACTTGCGGCAATGGCGGCCGTTGACCTCGCTAGTGTTATCGCTCGATTCGTGAATTTTTTTGGTCGTTTTTACTGTGTTTTTTTGAAAATGTGATTTCGCTATACGTTATTGTAAAAATAATAGTATTAAACTACAGGTAAAAATAGTATTAAGCTCAAGACGGTCGTTTGGATACGTAAAATAACCATTCTTATCGTCAAGGATGAAGTCAGTATGACAATAATAAAATAAATAAATTTTACGCAATTTTTTTAATTGCATAACCAGTTGATAGTAATAAATGGGAAATCCTTACGGGACTGAGGCGGAAGTTTGGCGAAAACCTTCTGGGGCATTAAACGTTAAATTGCATATATGATTATTGTAACTCACTTATCAATAGGCGGGCTGAATGGGCGACTGAATCTAGAAGGTGGCATCATGAGAGGTTTATCCTAATATGAAAGAATAACAATAAAGAGGTAAGATTAAATAGAAACATAACAATCCTTAATTTTAGTTTGAAAAGACTTATTTAGAAGCTATCCATAGAGGAAACAAAATTAAAATGCATAATTCTCTAGAGGACTGTCTTTCAAATAAATGATAATAACACACATAAAATGCCTGTTAAAGGGAGTATCACAACCACATTTAGTGGATAACATTTTCTATATTTCGACAAAAATGTATACATGCATATAATAAATCTGCAGTGGGACATTAATATATTTAAGAGGCATAAAAGTGTAGCACTGTGTAGAAGGCATGGCCACAGTTGTAGAACTAGATGGAGTCCTTATAAAGTGTGAGTATTATAATTACAATAATAATAATAATACTGCCGCAGTGGTCTAGGGGTAGCGCGATGGACTGCCGAACCGACAGAGGAGCGTCACGGGTTCCATTCTCGGTGCTGGCAAGGCCCCGGGGCATTGTGCTAGCCACACAATCCCTTGCTCGTTAGTGGTGACTATATAAAACTTGTGAACGCTACTTCACATGCCCCATAGTCCGTCATGGACTGGAAAGGGGGTTGTTATTATTATTATTATATTATTATAATTAAAGATTTACCAACCCGGTAAGGGGGTGAAAAGGAATTTTCTCTGTTGTATCGTACTTCAAAGTTCTCATAATGTCCAGTCTGCCAAGGATCTCTAGGTATTTTGTAATACTCATCTTCTTCATAGCTTCAAAAAATATTAAAATTTATAATGTTAACCACACACATGAAATAATATAGAGAACAATAATTATTTTGAACATATCCTAAACCCAAATAAAAAAATTAATTAAATTATGTAATTTATTAAGAAATCTACTACTGATTTAAAACGTACGCTTGCTGATCATAATAGGGATCTTTGGGAATGATTTTTGGCATTCTTTCATTTTCTTTATTAAGCTCTCTCTCTTCGTCAACTGATAAATTTAATCGCTTTTCTTCAAAATCAGGCTCAAGTTCTTTCCTCTCATTAGCTTTTTTTCTTTGCTGAAATAGAAAGAAAAATTTGATATTAACTCATTTGCTACTAAGCGCAATAACCAAAACACCCCCTGAAATACTAAGCAAAGGGAGATTACTCTCAAAAACATGCACCCCCATGTTAAATAAAAATATTTTTAAACACCTAAATGAAATTTTAAAATAACAAAACACACACCAAAAAAAACAGAAAATTGAATGAGCTTTTAAAAAATGTATAGGTTGATGCACTTTAATTCACAAATATATTTGAAATAAATCTTGAAAAGTGTTTTTGAAAATTTACATCGCAGTTTTGGGATGCGACCTCCATTGTTTGTCACCTTTTTGTCCATTTATTGTCTCATGAAACATCTTATCCACTGACCAATACAATTTTGTAATTGGTTACTTGAGTCTAATCATGATGTCAGTGTAAAGAAATTTATATATATCCTCATTAGTAACCTCCTTCCACTGGGTGTCTTTCTTACCCTTGGCTGTTTGCTGCGGTTCAGCGTATCTGTTTACTGTTTGTTTCAGCAATTAACAACTCTATCATGGCAGAGTTCATGAAAAGCTTGTAGTAGTCAATGAGACTGCTGTCAATAGGGAGAAAATGATTTCCCCTATAATTTCATTAAATTGTCTGTAACACTAATGAAATTGTCTGCCCAAGATTCAGTGACAGCATCTCCTTTATTTCATAACTCTCATTTGTCATTAGTATTAGCGTCACTGTCACTCTGATTATGATTAGAGTTAATTATTATCAGTATCACTATCACTAATTTCAACATCTGATTCCTCATTGTTTAAATTATTAACTGCTGCATAATTAAACGTTGAAGCAGCAATTAAAGAGTCAAGAAAATGAAAGGCCATTGTATAAGAATATTCAGAAACCACACGATCAAATTTCACCAAATTACAGTCCGACTTCTAAGCCACACAGTTTTTGAACCGTAAATGACATATCATCCGTTTTTTGTTTTTTTTTAACGAAATCAGCTATGTTTCTACTTTTTAAAAAGCCGAGAGCTATTCGCGCTGTAACAATGCTTCTCGCGGGAGGATTTTTTATATGCGCGTTGCTAGACGCCATGTCGCATTTGGGCGCATTAGTACGGAGGGGGGTATGTCGCATTCAGTCGCATTAGTAGCAAATGAGTTAACCCTTTCCCCCAGAAGACATTTTCGGTTGTTGATCGCTGCAGAGCATGATCAAATTTTCAAGTATTCAAAATAAAACTTCCTTTAACTCTCAAATAAAAGAGTTATAAACTCACTTCCTTTCAGTTTTTGTTGATCATTTTTGTATAGTATTGAGTTTTTTGGTAAAATTTTAAGATTAGTGTTTTTTGTGCAATTTTTTTCCAAATTGATGATGTTCTGTGGATGTTTAGGGATGCTAAAAGGTAGGATTATTATAGGAATAAATAAGATTTAGGGTGTAATACTACATATGATGAAGTTGAAAGGGATTTAATGTTCAAATTGAACAGTTGACCATAGTGACTGAGACATGGATAATGATATCTGATTATAAAAAGTCTGATGATGATGTAGGACTTGACTATATAGACCCAATAGGTCCAGACATCTTAGGCCAGTAGGATAATACCACTTATATTTTGTAATTTGGGATTTTATTGCAGACAATGCCACTAAACATGAATTAGAGCCATATGTACGTCACGTGAGGCTGTTTATGGATGTAATTTGTTCCAAGTTAGAATTTGTCAGCCCCTCAAGTCAAAATGAAATATTTCTTTTATTGCTTTTTTTTTAAAGCTTTTTTCTAATTAATGTTATGTAACAATAAACCTCGTCCATATTTCTTTTATTTTTCATAATTTGACTATTATTGCTTTAATATTTTAATTTTTTGTAAATTATTTTAAAATGTATGTTGCAAATTTTACAGTTATGCTCCTTTTCTCAAGGAAAGACAGTGTGAGCCTAAAGGCAAAAGGGTTTTAAAAATGTTGATCTTAAATTTTAATACAGTAAGCATGAAAGACTACACAGTAATAACAAACCTCTTTAGCTATACGCAGTCCCCTTTCCCAAGCTGTCTCGACTGGTGGAATGTCTGGTACTGGAGGTGGTGGTAGTTCTATGGGCTCTTCAGGCTGCTGAAAAAAGATCAAGTTCAAAAACATTTTAGTTAGTTGTGCACCAAGACAACATAGCCTTTTGTCCTGTTTACATACTTAGTGATATCTATGTGATCTTTTCAAAGCAAAATAACTAAAGACTCTTAACTCATTAGTTCCTGATGCGACTAAATGTGTCTTTATAGGGGTCCATACGGATGCGTCCAAATGCGTCCGTTCGCATAGCGACGCACGCTTACATTTTTAGTTTACAATATCACCGAAATCTCGCTTTCCTCGAGACTTCCGGCTATGGTGTGATTCTACAAGATTTCAATAAAAATTAGCAGATGTTTTTATCTTGTTTCCCTTTCAATCCATGTGTGAATTAGATTGACGCGTCTCTATCATGTATGTATTCTGCCGAGGTGTGAAAATCACGATATCAGTCTTAAATCGTAATTATTTTGCAGTGATAGTTATATTATTGTTAAATTTAATTCATTTCTTGATGCATTAATCATTTTATTTTGTAAATAAACAAATATCTTTAGAAAAGAAGAGTATTTTTCTAATGGAATCAAAAGCTTAACAAATTTGCTTCCCTTTTGTCAGGAATATGAAATAGATACGGAAGTAGCCCTTCAGGAGCTATTGAGTTAAGACCCTTAAAAAGACATTACAAAAAAGAGAATGTAAAATTTAAACACAAACCTCTGGCCATTGTCCAGGAAGTCCTATTCTGGCCCTTACTCCTGTAGGCTTAAACCCTGGAATTTCTATCATCTGGTAATTCCCTGATAGGATTAATAAGTAATTAATTTAAGACTTAATATCAAGCAAGAAATCTGCTGATAGACTTCAATTATTTTTTAAAAATGCAAAATTAAAAAAATTCAGTAGTCATAATAAGTTTAATTAATCTTAAATGGTGCACCATCAATTCAGACCAGGGCATAACAACTAACAACGCTAGACACATAAGTCCCATCAAATTACCACTACTCTCCACTTACGTCACAAACATATATTTTCTTGCACTTACCCTCCTCCCCCAAGAAGTGTATCCATGGAAAGACTAATTTTCACAGAAATCACCAAGAAACTTTTCAAAAACTTAAAACCCAGTCCCCATCTTATCTACACACTACAGACGTTCCTTATTTAAAGTAGATTGTTGCGTCCTATGGTAATCCATGGTTTATGTCTGGTTTGTTCAGGCAACTCATTCCACGCAAGAATGCCTATTGGTAGTAATTTCTTTTAAGCCAAAGAATTAACCACAAAAATTACCAGTAACTCATAATTTTATTAAAAAAGCAAGCCAAAACCCTAACCCCTCAGTCTCTTAAGTCTCTAGTTGCTGCAGCTGGTAGTAACCTTATTGTTGGGTCTCATTGTGAGGGGCCATTTTTTTAACTTGCAAATTTGTCAGTGTTGCATTGAAGGGATACAAAAATGTACTTAAGCTCACTAAAGTTCACTAAATTAAGTATTCAATTATTTGTAGAAGTGACAAAATGTATTTTTTTAAAATACTAAAATAATGTCAAATAAAACAAATGATTACCTTTATCATTCACACCAGGGTGTAAAAACCTACAATTGATGCCCCATGTACAGTTGCCTCTCTGAAAAAATCTGCACATAGGTTTTACAAAAGGCTTCTTGCTTCCTGGCTCTTTAATTTCCCCTTCTTCACAATCATCATCCTACACAAATTAATAAAAAATGTATTGTGATAACATCTAGTTTTTTAATTAAAATTTATTTTATGTAAATTAACCTGTTTAAAGTAAGCTTTTACATTTTTTATATTAAGTTATGAGCGTATAATTAAAAAATAGTAATAAATAATATAAATTATGATCAAGGAAAAAACAACTTAACACACATTTGAAGCAATAAACATGTAAAAAAAAATGTTTCTTTAACGTTTAAACCCCCTAGCGCGGTAATGCGCCTTGCCTCTAATCCCAAAGCGCTGTAAAGCGCGGCTCGATAATGCTCTCTTTAGTAATGAAATCATAGAAAGTAGAAACTCTTCATTTAGTGAGAGAAGCTTTAGTCGACTTCCAGAAATGTCAGTGTTTGCTTTCGCCAGTGGCTCGTTTTGTGAAGTTTTGTGGTAGTTTTTACCCAGTTTCTTTTTTGAAGATGTGATTTTACTATACGTTTTTTTGTAAAAATAATAGAACTAAACTACAGGTAAAAATTACATTTAAGTCAAGACGGTCATTTGGATATGTAAAATAACACTTCTGTAAGCTTATCCCAAAAGATGAAGTCAGTATAATAATATAAATACATTTTTAGCAATTTTTTTAAGTCATGACCAATTGATCGCAATAAACGTGAAATCCTTACCGGACTGAGGCGTAAGTTTACTGAAAACCTTATGGGGCTTTAAACGTTAATAAACTAATTTAAACTCACACTTAATTCTCCTTCATCTTTATCAGAATGACCACCCTGAAATCATTGAGTTATGTATAATCAATTATCTCACATCAAAGTAAAATATGCATAAGCTCTTAAAGATATTTCCATCACCATACATTTTCTGTTATGTCATTCAAATTAAAGCATTATATTACTTGCAAGATAAAGCCAGAAAATTTTATAAAATTATTATTCTTATTTTTTTTATTGTTCCAAATCTGTGGTTAATAGGAATGTGAAATTAAATTATCAGAATAGTTAACAGGTGTAATAAAAATGTGGTGCAGGCTTACCCAGAGAAAGGGAATTAGCATTAATTTGAATTCTTAAAATTATTTAAAGTGACTAACATTTGGTCTAGGAACTTGAGCAGATGGGAAGTTCCCTCATTGCAGCAGCAATATACTGATAGGTTAACTCTCTATGCCATTACCCCCACCCCAAACAATGGTGGGGCGCTTTTCTCTTTTTTTGGAACCATTGATTCAACTAAAGAAAGATATATTTCATGCCTTGGCACATAAGAGGCACAAATACTTAAATAAAAAGCCCTTCTAATGTGTGCAATATTCAAAATACTTTTTCTGGTGCTAGGAAAGGGACACAGGGAACAAAAATATGCTAATTCTACAAAATATGGTGGCTCCTTTTTTCCGGCTAAATATTTAATGACATGCAAACATTGTTATTTTTAATGACCACTAAGACTTACACTAACAGCCATATAAAGATATTGGCGTTGATTGTCATAATTGATTTCAATATACTTTATCTTTTCTTAATTGAAATATATTGACCATGATTTCCATTATCTGGTAAATAATATTTGTATAGAGAAAACATTGGCAAACTTTGAGAGATGTAAGACTTTTAACAAATTCGTAAGTAATTTATGGATTAATTAAGAATATTGAGGGTCTACTGTTTAGCCTTTACATGCACTATTCCCCATTCTTACATTTACAAAATAAACTTTTTCATTCAGGGTGTATTTTCAGTTCATGTCTTAATGTAGTCCAAACTAAGAAATTACCTCATCTAGCTCTCCCTCCTCACCATCATCCTTTAGTTTTGGTTCAGCCGAGAGCTCCTCAGATTTACCTTCTCCATCTTCGCCTTCATTTTCTTCATAATCAAGTTCTACCTGATGTTCATTAAAATTTGTTGCAACTTTCTTTTTATCAGACTCAGCATCTCTAGGTACAGAATTAGTACATGAGTTTGATTCATCTGAGAGTCTTAGAGACTGCCTGTCTGGCTTAAATTGAATATTGGAAGCCAGCCCTCCATGCTCCATATTTTCTTCATCAGAAATTGTTTCCATGTAATCCCCACTTGGTTTTTTAAGGCCTTTATGCAATTCTAAATGCAACATGTTTTTATGAGAAAGTTCCACCCCCATTTCTCCTTCTTCATCTGAGTCTATAGATTCAAAGTTATTGCCAGATTTAACCCCACTTTCACCTGGTTTTGAATCATCATCCCCACTTGGCAGTTCTCCATCTGTGTCACTGCCTTCATCAGCTGAAATTGGTTCAACCTCACCCAAGAGCCCTCCTTGTTCTGACACAGGAGATTGGATGTTAACAGGACTTTGAATTTCTCCAGCCTCTCCTTCACCATCAAGCCCTAATGCATTGCACTCTCCTTGGTCTATGTCCTCCTCATCTGATATTGGTTCAGCCTCTAAAGGAGGTAAATTTGCAATTCCTTGGACATGAGATAAAGACTCTTCCCTATCTGTTAACCTGTGAACATCACATGAGCTATGATAGCCATTGGAGATCTCTAGAATTGGATCAACTTCATGCTGAGCACTAAATTCATCCACACAGGATGGACCCTCATCTTCTGAGCTGACTTCCTCCCCTACTATTGTTAAGTGGGATGGTAGAACAGATGAAGATGCACACTGTGAACCATCAGGTACCAATTCATCATCAGATACAGCCTCTAAATCTTCACTAGGCCCTTTGGATTCACGGTTAGTATCTTCATCATCCCCTTCACTTTTACCACCAGCATCCTCTAATTTCAGATCAATTATTTCCCTGTCATCACTTGACAGGGTGCCCCTGGATTCCTCATTTACCAACTGAGAATCAGGCACATATGGAGCTTCCTGGTTTGAATGAGGTGATTCCATGAAAATGTCTCCACTAGTTGGACCTGTATTTTTAAATGCATTGGAGGGACACATGGAAAGTTCAGTGGGCTCCTCCACACTTTCGCCAGAATCAATATCTAACTCATCATCACTGATATCTTCTCTACCATCAGATGGTGCAGGTAAAGCATTTACAGAATTTGTATCCTCACTGATGCTTGTCACAGATATTTCTTCAGTGTTCTCTAGTGAAGACTTTTTACTGTAGAGATCAGTAGTTGACTCTGGATTAGCAGCTACTGAAAGTATAGGTGATTGGACCACTTCTGCTGCAGATTCCTCTGCAGCTGGAGAGAGAGGTTCAAGAATTATTTCTCTTTCAGAACACTCACTATTTGTATCAGTGATTGGGGAAAGCTTGGTGATGGTGACATCCTCAGTACTTTCATACTTTAAATTATTATCTATCTCTGTATTTGCACAACTATTTTTATCTAAATCAACATCTTTTTTATACTCAACACTAATATCAAGAATTTGGGGAGCATTTGTAGATTCGATTATGGGCTTCTCAAAGTCTGACTATTCATTGTCATCAGATTTAATTTCAGTGATTAATTTAGTTTCACAAAGAGAAATGTCAGGTAACACATTATGAGCTTCGTCCTGGCTGGTTGCACCGGAATCAATTTCTTTTAAGGGAGTTGAGACTTCTTCTTTGTCACCTCCATCTTCAGTGCTAGCCACTTCTTTACCACTGTTCTCTTCAAACTCCATTAAGAGCCTGCAATAATAATTGTTTGTATTGGTTAATAATTAAGAAATATATGGAATATGCTTAGCAGAAGATAAAGGTTATAATAGCTTAATCCCATTAATAGTTGGTGGTGTATCCACAATTTTAAAAAGTGCTTTCATTGCAAAAGTAATAAAATTTGCCCACAAAAAATTGTTTATCAAAGGTCTACATATTGCTTTATAATATTTTTTGTGGGCAAATTTTATTACTTTTGCAATGAAAGCACTTTTGTGTCAGGATTGTGTCATCTGTGACATTAGGGTGACTAATATCCCAGTTGGTTAATTTTACATATTTTTGAAAATGTAAAACATCCTATCTACTACTATTATATTATATTAAAAAGCAAATCAGATCATGAAAAAGGTATTATAATAGATATCCATAACATCTGTTTTGAACAGATACATGAGACCCCCACACAGCCTGTACCTTCTATCAGTGTGAAGTATAGGTTTGAAAACAACTCTTTAATATTTGGATATTTTAAAAAAAATATCTGAAATTTAATGGCAATTGACAACGAATTAGTGTTAACAAAAGAGCAACCACAGGAACTGGTGAAATTTGTAGGCATTCAGCCTGGCACCTCCAAAAAGTAGCACGCCTGTTAACTTTGTGCCACTATAACGACATAATACCAGGGAAGGTAAGGGTAATGCTCAGGCAATGTTACGTAGCACTGTTCAAAAGATGGTACAGACAAGGTACTAGCCAAGTAAAAGTAATATTTTAAAAATAAATTTAAAGAAATCCTTTATAATTACCACAGGTCTATTGTAATAATTGTATAGTTTTTAAGAGTTGAACGGTCCTAAGAGCACTGACCCTGCTGAATATGAATTGGTTAATTGCAACTTCTATTCAAGTCTGAGGGTGGGGTAGAATTGGGAATGCTATTAATACTTTATCATAAAAATGACCTTACTCAACTTAGTATGAGCTGATGCATCTCAAACTGATTTGTATTTAGCTTATGGCTAACAGTAACATGAATATTTCTTTTGGTCTTAGACCGAGGAAGAAATCTGGGAAAAGGTTGTCAAAAAATAAATAACAGCAATCTTAATATACTGACTTTGACCAATATTCCAACAAAGTTTCATTGAACCGAGTTTAAAAAAATAAATAAATAAACTCGTTTGCAAAGTTGTGCAGCATTAATTTATGTACAAAATTATATGTTCCACTAAACACATATGAAGACCACAAGGGAAGAAACGGCTATGTGACATTTTGGAAATTTTTTAGTTAACCTCTGTATCTGATAGAGGATCAAAAATTGATTGCTCTGAATTAGGTTTTATGAAAAAACTATGTCCCTGACCCTCTTAAAAATTCAAATCTATTTAGTTAATTTCTAAGAAATCTCTATAATTTTGAACTTTAAAACTTGAATATCCCAAAAGCACAAAAATGTGACATAGCCGTTTCTTCCCTTGAGCTCTTCATATATTATTGTTTATTAAAATTTCATGCGATGCAACTCTTAATTGCAGCACTGCGGCTGGTAGATTGCTGTGTGGCCGCACAGCTTATAGGGAACACTGCTGATGCCCAATGTTCTCTTTAAGCTGCGCGGCAGAGCAGATATCTGACCTATGCCGCGCAACAGTTTAGAATTACTGTGCATCAAATTTTGTAAAATATTGCACAAAAATGGATGCTGTGTAACTTTGCAAACGAGTTTTTTTTTACTTTGCACACGGACCAACGAAGGTTAAAGGGAAAATGTCGATGACCTGTGGTCATGTAACATCTATTTTATGCCATGTTTCTTTTCTTTCCTGAATGAATTAGGGCTGAACCGATACTCGGTTCGGCTACTCAGCATCGGCCGATTTTCGTATACTCGGCAGCGTAAGTAATGCCCAGTATTACGTAATTGCTCCAATAGCGGATCTTGTATGGTTGAGATAACTCTTGTTTGGTGGATGTCAAGTCTTTAACAATTTTGTAAGCCTTTCTTGAATTGTTCCTTAGTAGATTTTCATCGATGTCAGAGCATTGTTGTTCTATCCATTCCTTTTTTTGCTTTTACCATATCTTTCCTGATCTTTTTATTGATTTCTCTGTATCTGGGTCCTCCTTCTGCAGTATTCTTTAAGCACTTAAGTTTTCTTCTTTCATCGCATAGTTCCAGAATATTAGAGGAGACCCATGGTCTTTTAATTGCTCGCTTCTTACCAAGTACTTCTTTTGCTGCTTCAATTATTATGGTATTGAAGGTGTCAGTGACTAGGTCTATGTCCATTTCTGACTCATATAGTGTGGTGAGTGGAGCAAATTTTCCTCCAATGGTTGCCCTGAAGACTTCTGCGATTTCTGGGTCTTTCAGTTTGTCCAAGTCAAAGCGCAATCGTGGATTGCCTTGTTTTGCTATCTTTTTCAGGTGGAGATGGAAGGTCATCAGCACCAGATTATGGTCACTGCCGATATCTGCTCCAGGGAAACTTCTAGTTCTAGCTGTTTTAATACACGATTTGAATCGTTTTCTGACCAGTATGTAATCTATCTTGTTACTATGTTCCCCGTCTGGGCTCCAACCAACGCTTCGCCGATGACATTGACGGCCTAGCTGGTAGCGAGGACGAACTAAAAGAATTCCTCGCAAAGCTAGAGAAAACAACAAAGGCGTACGGCATGGAAATCAATGCAGAAAAGACCAAGGTCATGGCAAATAGTAAATTCACAAGTGAGATTCGGATAAACGGGCAAAAACTTGAAGAAGTCTCCACCTTCAAATATCTAGGGGCCATAATATCCGACGAAGGCTCAAAGCCAGAAATTCTTGCCAGAATAGCCCAAACAATGGCAGCATTGAGTAAATTAAAGCACATCTGGCAAAGTAAGAAGCTCTCCCTGAGAACAAAGATCCGGCTAATGCGCTCTCTGGCGATGTCGGTCTTTTTGTATGGTTGTGGGGCTTGGACGCTCACTGCAGACCTCCAAAGAAGAATCAATGCGCTGGAGATGAGATGTTTCAGAAAGATATTGAACATCTCCTACACAGCGTACATCACAAACGAAGCGGTCCGCAACACAATAAGTACTGTCATTGGCCCCTACGAGGACCTACTCACATCAATTAAGAAGAGGAAATTACGATGGTACGGACACGTGACAAGAACTGGAGGTCTTGCAAAAACTATATTGCAAGGCACAGTCCAGGGAGGAAGGAAAAGAGGCAGACAAAAGAAGAGATGGGAGGACGATATCAAAGAGTGGGCCGGCCTGCCATTCAGCAACTCTCAAAGGGCAGCACAGGACCGGGACAAATGGCGTGTGTTAGTGACCAGTTCACGATGGTGCCCCAACGACCCAACAACGGGTTAAGGGATAGTTCAGTTCAGCTCCAATAGCAAAGATGCACACAAAATCGCATGTCTAAAACATTTCGTTACGCATGGAATAACAAAATGTACCGTGTGCAGACTTGATGTCATTGGCAACCATTCATCCTGCAACCTCATTTTTACTTTATTTCTACTGCTTTGTTCTCATTGTTTCATTCATAAGAAGTGGCAGTGTGCAAAGGCCATTTAACTATTGGTTAGAATTAATTAAAATGTGTCAAAGTTGAAAGTTCAAAAGGAGTTCCTAATTTATTATTGTACATTTTTATAGAGTAGAGTTCGCTTTGTCATGAGTCATATATAGGTATTGATAGATGTGGCGATGCCTAGGGGATTGTGACAAAATGAACCACATTTTAAAACTACAAATCCTAAAAATAAAATGGTGTTAAAATTTTGTTAAAAATAATCTCCAAGTATGCCATTGAAATTTTTTTTAAAGTTAAATTTTTACATCAAGTATTCGGTATCGGTATTTTTACAAAATTTGCTTAGACTTAGGTAGTTGCCGGCCGAGGTCTAACACACAGCCCACAGCGTGCTGTGATCAACGGTCAAGGCCACAATAGTTTTATTTATATTACAAGTTTGATTGACTGAGGAAATTCGAGAGCTTTCTGATAGTAACAGATATCCTGCACGCCAAAAGCATTAAACTTAAAATTACTATATTGATTTGTTAATTTGTATTTTAAATTCGTTGATACGACAGCAAACGCGAGCGGCTGTGACAAAACATGCCACTTGCAGCATGTGACGAAGCAAGGCGAAAAATTTGACCTTTTAACGCATGCGCAGACAATTATAAACTGGTAACTTTTTTTTTATTGAATGGAATCGAAACATACCACAGAGACGTAATCAAAGTCCTTTACTTCGGCATAAATATATATATAAAAATAATAAAATATATATATAAAACTCCCGATTAGTGTCATAACTTTTCCTGACTTTTAAGGCCCGAAAAAAATTTTTTAAGAATTCCCGACTTTTTCCTCAGTGGGAACCATGGTTATATTTAAATTTTAAACGGCCCTTAAAAACGAACGGTCATTACAACCTTAGGAAAGAGTGAAGAAATATTAGGGTTCCGATACGATTCCTATTAATCGTCCCATCACTAATTAACTCTAACTAATTAATCATGTACATAAAGAAATTTCAAGCACATGTTAATATTTTGCAGCCATATTGGTTCTCGTTTTAACTCGATCATCGGTTATGTCGACGCCATTTTTCATACCCCAACGCAGTCGACTTAACCGGTTTCGACTGTACTGTTTTTAATTTATAAAATTAAAATACTTAAAATATGCTTGCCCACTACTACTAGTCATATTAATTATAATTAATCCTTCCTACCCTTTAAGTTCAAGTATTTAAATCAGTAAAAGCAGAGCTTTTTTTCTAGCGAAAAATGTTTGGGAACTCATTTCACATCTGTTTTTTAACTTATGTCAGAAAATACTATAATAGTCTATAATTGAATTTTCCACTGAACACACATTTTATTGTACAGATATTTAAAGAAATAAACGTTTTTATAAGAAAATGAGAGACTCAAAGAGTTTATTTATAATAAAAAGTCAAAAACCGACCTGACTATATAGTTTATGTGGAAAAATGTATTCTACTGTATTATAATAATGGTACCATATTAGGCTTTAAAACAACTTCCAACATCTGGCCAAAAAAGGCATGGTTCCCACTGAAAAAAAGCACTGAGTACTGAGTAAAAGTAAGTTGTTTTAAAAATTTTGGAATAAAAATGTAAAATGTGTCACAATAAATCAATAAAACATAACCTATTAGGTTATTTCTATATTATTCGGCCAATATTATTAGGCATACTAGTAAGCCTTGCTTAAAATAAATCCGAGTCAAGGCCAAAGACTAATATTTTCATCTTGGCCTGGCTGCATTGCATTAATTGCAAAAATAACAAGTAACAATGTAAATCAAAGTACATTTAGAATTCTGGTTTCTGGTGACAAATGGATAGGTAAAGAAATATATTTTCTTAATATAACTTTTAGAATCCCTCACATCTATTTCATAAATATTATTCCTTGCATGTTTTTTTCTTTTTTTTTCTAAAAAATAATTTTTGTAGTAACTTAAGTTTAAGACTTGGTCGGGATTTTTTTTATATATTTCAACTTCAACATTTAAGTTATTTGTTGTATGTAACGACGAATTAAATTCACACATTTTTTAAATGTGAAGCACAATATTTCGTTGTGTTAAGCATACCTTCAAAGTTCACCTGATAAAATTTATTTGTTAGCAGCCGTTAACGGTTGTACAAAAACAAATTAACTTAGAAAAATTAACACCTTTCCATTCTATGTAGAGGCAGCCATTGCGTGCATAGGATTGGTTCCAACGAATGTCATGTGACCAACAGGAAGTATCAATAGAAACAAATACCACGATGGCCTAAGCTAGAAAATCACAATTTAAAAATTTTGAAATTCAAAAAGTTTCATTGCCCACATAGTTGCTTCCTTTATCCATAATAAAACTAATCATTTAGATATCAATTATTAATTAATGTTGAAAAAGGTTGACAACTGCTAACTAAACGTGCATCATGATAATATGAATTTCAAGTAATGATTAGAAATGTCTGGAAAGAAGTTTACCTGGTAGCTTAATATCCTTTGTCAACATGGATGTCGAAGAGCTACTTTCGTTTAAGGTGCTCTATAACTGACATTTAGTTTACATATAGTTTATAGCTACAAACCATCGTTGATTTTTATAATGCTTTTTTTTTAAATCAGAAGCGTTATGAGGCTAGGCCAGGACTGTTCAAACTTTTTGCTATAGAACCCCGTATTCCATGAAGAAGTAAAAATATGTGGGGGCTGGATAAAGTGATAAAGAAATTTTTTGGAAACACTTTTTACTGAAATTCATTTACTTTTCTCTTTTTACTTAAGTTTTTTTGGCTAGTCGAGTACTAGTAGACTATTATTTTTATGGGAGGCGTTACACGGAGATATCTCCGAATAACGCCAGGCGTTATACGGAGATTTCTCCCAATAACTACCGGCGTTATACGGAGATTTCTTTTTAAAAAACAAACAAAATTTCCGTTCTAATTTAATATATATTAATTATATGTACCTATCATAGCTTAAAATTTATTTCAAAAAGATTTATGATTTTAAAATTAATTTTGTAAAAGTAAAAGCAAAGAGAACGGTGCTTTCGATAAATCGTATTTTTGGTTGTGTTGTTTTTTCTATTTTAATTTAAAAAATAGACCACTAAACCTAACCCAGACCCTAAAACTACAACCTTAAAAAAAAAGACTCAAACGAAACTCGAACCTCCACTTAAGTGTTCAAGAATCTAATGTCCTAACCGTGAGACCACAGAAGCTCATGAATCGTAAGAATTTTTAAAAATCTTATATCAAATTGGCAAGAAGTCACATGACCAGCCAAAAAAATTTGCGTATGACGCTAAGAATCATGGGAAATATCTGTCTATAACGCCCAGCGTTATACGGAGATATCTCCGAATAATCACTTCGTATTTTTATTAGGTAATCCTGCAGGTTTGGCACGTGTATTATTTCGCTGCGAATTTTAATTTTCTCGTGAGAACTTTAATTTTTAATTAATTAAATTAATATTAATTATAATTGATGTAATTATGTTAAAATCTATTCTTTTTTGTATATATTATATATATTTCAATTTCATCTAAACGAGTATGTGCAAGTAAGCATGACGAATGACCCTCACTGGCTTCAACCCAGTTGGCAAGCGTAGTGGGATGAAAACCTGAAAAGAAGGGGGGGGGACGACAATGTTTCTTAATTTCTTGCGTTGTTCCTTAACAGAATAACATGAACATATGATTCGTAATGTAGTGTTTATCAGTCACGTCCACCATGCACACGGAAAGTCCTGGGTTCAAGCCCCAGCGGGAACATTTTTATTTTTAAAAATGTTTGTTTATGCCCGTTATTTACCTCCTTTATTGTGAACATGACTAACCCTTGCTAGGGTCGGTCAATCACAGATTATGGGTTTATGGTTGGCAAGGGATGGTACTAAATGGGGGGGGGAGTGCAGGTAACAACAACCACAGTGTGTATGTCTCCACGTTTTCTCACTTTTTCCCCCATTACTTCGTGCTGCTGTTTGTGTCCGTTCTCTCACACCCCCACCCCCGTTCTCTGCACTATCTATGATGAGCAAGTCTGGGGCGTATGCTACGCCGCGGGTCGTATCTTGTATGTTATAATTTTAGCTATTACAGGGCTAATTTTTTAGCTTTTTAAATTTCCTAGGCATTATTTCGGCTCTTGACGATACATAATCCGAGTAAAATACGTTCATTTTGTTTATTTAGCACCTTGCTAGGCAGATTTTTGACCCACGCTAAAATAAATTTACTAACTGAAGAAGTTTGTAAAAAATTATCCAGAAACCATTCATCTATTTTATTGTTATAAGACGATAATATATATTTTATTGTTCTTACTAGATCAATAAATATTTTACAGAAAATTTATTTTTTATTTTGTTACTAGATGTTTGATTCTTATATTGTTAGTATTTGACAAAATTTTATTTGGCATATTACTGTGACAACCCGGCAAGTTGGGTGATAAATAAACAAAATGGTTGTATCATGTTCGGACTATGTATCGTTGAGAGACAAAAAAATGCATTAGAAATTTTAAAAACTAAAGAATTAGGGCTGCAATAGCTAAAATATAACATATTAATGCTTTTAATAAATAAAAAAAACAAAGTTCTCACCATTAATAAATAAACGTGCCAAAACTGCAGGATTACCCTTTTTGTTTTAGATTAACGATTAAGTATGTTTTAACTTTTAACATACAGTAGGGTTACCATAATTGTCAAATGGAAAAAGAGGACACTAAATGTTCATCAAATATGACACTGTAATTCGCTGTCGTTTGGGTCCATACTAATGTAATCGAGACTTAGGTGAATCACGATTTATCGTCACTTAGTACAGATTTCAGTGTAACTTATTAAGCAATAATAAAGATTGCAAATAAAAAAGTATTTTCTTCCCTATTATATTTATTTAAAATTAAATTAAGTTTATACTCACGATTATAATATATTTCAATACATATCCTGGTACACTTGTTTTAATCCAATATTCAATACTAGACGCCCCGCGGCGTAGCATACGCCGCAGATTTGCTCATGGAGAAATCAAAACAACGCGAGTGAACGTCGGTTGGGGGAGGGGGGGCTGCCGACTCATTGTTTGTTTCGAGACATTCGCACTGTGGTTATCTACCTGCCCACCACCTTTTACCACATTAGCTTGCCAACCATAAACTGTGATTTACCGACCCTAGCGAGGGTCAGCCATGTTGGCAATAAAGGGGTAAAAGAACTGGCACAAACAGACATTTTTAAGAATTAAAAAAAACAATGTTTTCGCTGGGGCTTGAACCTAGGACCTTCCCTGTATAAGGCGGACGTGATAACCAGTACACTACGAATCTCACGTTATTCTGGGAAGGAACAATGCAAGTGAACGCAAGGACCATTGTTGGTCTCGAATCATTGGTCGACCCCAACGAGGGTCATTCGTCATGCTCGGTTGCACATACTTGCGTGGTGTCTCGCATGGTCCCACGAAAAGAATTATAAATATAGATATTAAAAGGACTTTAATTATATGTACGTATTATTTATTGCTATGTTACATCACAAAATTTGGGAACCATGGAATTACAGCGACTTTACCGATTTCGTACAATAACGAAGCGTGACTTAACGGGGTCGAACTGTATTAAGTGTTCTACAAATAAAATTAAAGTTAAACTAGATAAAATATTGTTCTTATTCAATTATAAACTTGTATCAACTGAGTGTGTGCAGTGCACCACACTAGCTCTTGACAAGAAACAGTAAGTGAGTAACTAAATTACTGAAGTTTACCAAACAGTAGTGAAAGTATCTTATGCTGAGTCATTATCATCAAAATCGTCTGCATTTTAGCAAATTGACATTGGGATCAGATCACAGCAGTTGGTTTACTTGAGACGGAGAAAAACCCGGACAAAAGCCATTTTTTTTTAAAGCCCCCGGGACAGGGTAACCTTAAGTCACAGGCTTTTTTAGTACTTGTCGGCATCTTCCGTTGCTTACATCAAAGCTGAACAATAAATTCAATATACGGTATATACTCGTTCTAAAGCCGACTTTTTTAGGACAAAATCTTTGAGGGGGGGGGGAATTTGGGGGGTCGGCTTACAAGCGGGTCATAGGTGATTTCTGCATGTACATTGAATATCAGCGTTGTTATTGTAGATCATCAAGGTCCTTGTCTACATTCTACAAGATTCGACTGTTCTACCAGAAGCTATAAAATATTTTTAAACACCTGCACTTACCTTATTCATTCATGTAATTTATTTTTGTGAATGTTTTAATAAATTGTTTTACAATTTAGTTTTCAACAACAAATTTAAATGTATGCGCTTTCACCACTGTTTACCAAAGAAATGCTGTTATTTTTTGGGGTCGGCTTACGAGCGGGTTACACCCTTTTTATACAATTCTCCTGATCTGAGGACCGGTTAACCGTTAACCTTAAATTAAATGACACCTAACTGGATTTGGTAGGCCTTGAACATGAGTGTGCTAAATAAAAAATAATCTCACAACCACCCTACTCATGAAATTAGTTCATTTCAGACATGATCTGTTGAAAGCATTTCACCTTTTAGTTGATGTTATGACAGCAGTCCAAAAGCCCACATTAATCATGTATTAAAGTATGAAATAACCACAAAGAAGGACAATAAAAATCAGAAGAGTTGATTAGATATTAGGAGTCATCCATATTATAGTAACTACTCTTAAAAAGCTAATTGTCGTACTCCTGCTGCACCTATGGCCAACAGCTTTTTGAACACATGCACCTATGCCTATGATTGGAAGGGTGTCACTAAAGGTTTACATACTCAGTGTGAAAAATCCTATAAAAAAACATCCAATATTCAATTACAACACATTTTACATTTATAAAAACATTTATACTTACACTCTTTAATTTGTCAGAAAAACAATTTAGCAGAAAAAACATGAGTTCTTACTATGCAAAATATCTAACTCTAACCAATTAAAAATTAATCAATTGAAATGGAAATCTGAAGATTTATTGACGAGCCCTAATGGCCAGGTCATGGAAGTCTCCATGATAATTAAAACTTTTTTTACATTGTTAACTTGACTTATAGCCATTAGCTCTTTTACATATTTTTCTTTAACATTAAATATTCTCAACTGTTTCACTTACAAGTTTTTATGATTTCTTAGCCTGAGAAGCCAACCTTCGAATCTAAGCATAAAAGAGCCAAGGAAGACGATGGAGAGGAGTATAGAAGGAAGAGACCTCGGAATGAGGCCAACAATACTTCCTCATCAATTGACAAAGTCCAAATGTCAGTTGAAGAAAAAGAAAAAATTAGACAAATGATTGAAGCAGAACCAGATGTGAGTTGTTTTAAACAGGTTGTTTTTTTTTACCGTAGATAGTAAATATTTGTCAAATACCATTCATGCAAATAAAAAGTAGTAGCGTAAATTTTTACTGTTACAAATCACATTTACACATTTTTTTCCTAGGCAGAAGCTATGGATGAAACCAGTTTCAAAAAATTGTTGTTGCAGTTTGAAAAGCGTGTTTACAAGAACCAAGAAATGAGAATCAAATTTCCAGATTTACCAGAAAAGTATGACTTTTTAAATTGCTTTAGCCATTCATCAATGGAGACATGTAGAGTCGTGACATCAGCCGGCATATTTTCTCTCCTAAATTTGGTGTGACACTACTTTTCCTCTGTTAAAAACACTTGCTCTCTCAAATATACATATATAGACTTAGGGATAAAAACACTTTTCTTATTCAAGAACAAATACAAACAAATTCTTGTTCTTCCCGTCTGTAATTTGGGTGTGGAATGGGCTGCCTGATGAAACCAGGAAAATTAACACTCTATCAACATATAAACTCTAATAAAAATCCAAGACTAGACATAAACCATGGATAAGCGTAGCATGCAAGAATCTTCTAATTGATTAAAACGAAAACTTATGATTTCAGAAATTTTCTGGGTGCTGTTTATACAATATTAGCTGCAGCAGAAGCATTTAATTCAATTGACTCTTTTAGCCGTAGGTATAGTCATACTGTTATTTGCTATCGTTTAGCAATCTATAATCAACATTCGTGATATGAAAACAATATCTTTTCATACTGCAAGATACCTTGTACAATTAAATTAAGAAAATGTAAACTTGTTAGCATGTCTGCATTCATTTATTGTGTCATATCTTTGAAGCATATGAAACTGTTTAAAATTGCCTGAAGCTGTAGAAAAGTTCAAGGATTAAAAACTAAAGTCATATATACTGTTTTAAAATTCACTTAAGCTCCTAGAAATGGCTTCTGTATTTGGCTAGGTTTTATTTGTGCTTTTACTTGTTTTAAGAAAATAACTCTTGCAAGAAGGCTAGTTTTTAAAAAACAACAATTTTATAATATTTATTAAACTAGAGACTTACTTAGTAAATAAAAAAAACATCCATCCTCATCCCTGGTTTAAAATCATTTCACAGGTTCATGGAGTCAGAAATAGAATTAAATGAGATTATTCATGAGATGCACGTCATGGCTACTGTTCCAGAATACTACCAAATTCTTGTTGATCTAAGATGCATTCAATCTTTATTGCAGTTAGTTTCACATGACAACACAGGTCTGTTCAAAAAAATAAAAATGGATGTGTCTGCTTTAGGAATGCAAATCTATAAATTCTTTTAATAAGATTCATACATTGTTAGAATTATATTATTTTTGTCTTAAAACATTGTTTTATAGAAATATTCAAGTGTTTTTCCAAAAATACTTGAATAAAGAAATACGTAGGTATCATATATTATGGAGTTAATGAGTTAATATTTTTAGCATCAAGAACCTACTAATCTCATATGCATACCATCCATGCCATTTTATGCTTTGTTTAATTAGAACCTGAATGTTTTAATTGAATGCATTTATAAATAAATGTGTTAATATTTGTATGGAAAGCACTGTGAGCTGCTTGCTGGGGTAACGTGCTGTACAAGTTCTCAAATTATTATTTTTATTATAAATAATCTCTCCAGTATAATTTACTAGCTTTATTTTTTCAGATATCTCTATTGGTGTGATCGACTTGCTGCAAGAACTTACAGATCCTGATATTCTCAATGAAAATGAAGATACTGCAACTGTCTTAGTTGATGCACTAGTAAGTTTACCTGCTGAACAATCCTTAAATTTAAATAGAAACCAGATAATTCTACCTAATGTCATACAAATGGTGATTGGGATATTCTTGTTGGCGTGTCTTAGCTGAATAATTACTATACAAAACTCAAGCATTTAGTTTAAAATGATATTTAGATATATATACAGATACAAGCAAAATATATATGCTTATTAAAAAACACAAAAAATATTCAATTTTGTTAACAGGGAACTATATAGATGTAATTAAAGGTCAGGATAAACTAGAAAAACCTGAATAAATCTGTAAAATTTGAAACTTGTACCATGACAGCGTGGGCACTGGAAAAGGGTGCAATAAAAAAAAGAAATTTACACGAACTCTCTCTTAAATGGTTATCTTCGCCCCACCCACACAAACACTATGCATAAAAGTAATACCACCCACTCCCTTGATATCAGCTAAATCATATTTGTATGAAAAGCCTATCTACCAGTGTTTTTTCAGGTTGTGGTTAGGCTTTACTTAACCACACGGAAACTTACAAATTTTTGACTTCCATATGGGATTGTAACAATTAATTTGTTGGGTTTTTTTTAATTTGGGGAATCTACATGTAAGCTGTTACCAAACATGATTTCTTTGGCTAAACTTACCATTTAATTTTACAATGCATATCTAAAAAATACTTTAAAAAGCCTTCATACATTATGTTTGTATTAACTGCACAAAAATGAATAATCATTTCGGCCAGCTTTTAATTTAAATCCTTACTTTATTTTCACTACTTAAGAACATTTCACTACTTTATTTTCACTACTAAAGAACATTTCACTTATTTATCATTTAATCTATTATAAGTAAAATTATTAATTACAAATTTACAGCTTGATGGTCAAGTGGTCGCTGTTCTTGTCAATAATTTGGAACGTTTAGATGAGAATGTCAAAGAAGAATTTGAAGGAGTACATAACAGCTTAGGTAACTTTTTCTTTTCGTTTTAGTTCACGAGATTTAAATGTCTTTCGTAGCTCTTGAAATTTAAGCTATCTATGCATTTTGTTTTATATTTTTGTTATATTATTGATTAATATTCATTTTATAAAACAGTTTTCAAATGATTTTTCTGTCATTTCGGCTATGTACATGTGAAAGAGTTTACAATAACACTAGATTACTTAGGTGTGGGTCATATTAAAATATACCTTTCTAAATCTTTGATACAATAATTACAAAGCTTGTTTAAAAAATGTTTTTAAGTCTATACTCTTCTTTCATCTTAGCCATCATTGAAAATATGTCTGATTTCAAGCCTGAAATGTGTGTAGATGCTGCCCAGCAAGGGTTGTTGCTGTGGTTGTTGAAAAGATTACGGGTGAGGTTACAATATAAATTAATAAACATTGCTTTTTTAGATCAGAAAATTGATGTTATCTTTTCTGGAAATATGGCCTGGTATAAAGAGTACTTAACAAAATGAGTTATAAAGAATTATTATATGGGCACATTTAAGTTGATTGAAAATGTATTGTTTTTTATTCAATAATATTTTTCTCTAGATGAAAAGGCCATTTGATCAAAATAAATTATACAGCAGTGAAATACTAGCTATTTTACTACAAGACTCAGAAGGTTAGTTAAACAAAATATAATTAAACAACTTTCTAAATTTGATCAAGTGATATTACGCAATAATAATTTAAGGTATGCATTTATAAGTTATTGTTTCTTAAATTTTCATATTATTTAAACAGTCTGAATACTATAGACCAGGGGTCTCCAAACTACGGCCCGCAAGGCCTTCTCATCCGGCCCCCGGAGACCTTTTAATCTAAAAAAAGATACTATTTTTACGTTTAGTCGGCCCACAAACTGATGTTTGACAGTTAATGCAGCCCTCCGGTAGAAAAGTTTGGAGACCCCTGCTATAGACCAAAAGTTTTTTTCATTATAAGTCTTTCAGAGCTTTAATAAAATGTGCTTACCTTACCAATATCTTGTTTAACAGAAAACCGACAACAGCTGGGTGAACTCGATGGCATTGATATTTTGCTGCAGCAACTTGCAGTAAGTTTATATTAGGAAATAAGAAAATCCTTAAGAGAATCATTAAAATTATTTAAGTTTAATTTATTTTCAAGTTTGCACATGAATATATTTTTCTATATTGGGATTTGGAGAAGAAGAAGAATCATTTTATTTTCTATCAACAGAGCTTTAAGAAACACGACCCTGTAAGTAAAGATGAAATGGAACTCATGGAGAACCTCTTCAATGCTATGTGCTCAGCTCTAGCATATCCAGCCAACAGAGCCAGGTTTCTCAGAGGGGAGGGCTTACAGCTTATGAACCTAATGTTAAGGTTGGATATAATTTATATACAATGAATTTTACATGATTAAATTTATCAAAATGCCTAAATTTTTTAAAGAGCTATAGGACCTGAAATATGGTTGAAATTCATTAGTCGAAGTATAATTATGAAGTATTATGTTTTAATTTTCAGAGAAAAGAAACTGTCCCGCAACAGTGCAATCAAAGTGTTAAACCACGCTATGACAGGCATTGAAGGCCAAGACAACTGTCAGAAATTTATAGAAATTTTGGGCCTTCGTAGTATTTTCCCCTTGTTTATGAAAACACCAAAACAAACAAAGACTGGGCCTTCCCCTGATGAGCTTGAAGGTTTTTTAAGTTTTCAATTTACATTCAATATAAGTTATATTTGTAAATTGCCTAAATTTTATCTACCAGTGTTTTGTGATTTTGATTAAATTAAAGCTAGTGTAAACCAAGTTTCTTGTAAGAGATCAATATTTTCCTTGCTCTAAGCTCCAGTGTTAAAATAGATTTTTTATTAAAAATTTTATACGTTTTTGGACAACATTTAAATTTGAGAAAAATGTATAAAATCCAACTGATCCATCTCTTTTATTATAACTTCTAACATAAATCTAAAATTTTTTTGGTTAGGCTGATTATGCAGTGAATCAAAATTAGAGATTACAGATCATATTAGCCTTTCAACTGATATCTAAAAAGATTTATGCAACTTTATTATTAGGTGTATAATTTTAAAAACAAAGACTTCGTTGCATTGTAGCTTTAGCAAAAGAAAATACTTCACAACCGTGATTTGAACCATACTAAGTTGTTCATTCATAATTTGTTAAAACAATATGGATTAGTTTAATTCTGTTTAAAGATCTATAACAATAAATATATTTTCAGAGCATATTTGTTCTATAATTGCATCAATGATGAGAAACAGTCAAGGTACCCCAAGACAGAGGCTACTTTTAAAATTTACTGAAAACGATCATGAAAAGGTATGTAATGTGCTCAAAAATTATATTGTTTAAGACTGATTAAATGGATTTACTTGATAAATATACACAATTTTGTGTGCTTTTTACCCATTGTTCCTGAATTATTGTAAAAGTGTTGGTGTTTTTTGCTATTCACAATGATTAATAGTCATGTTGAAATATGGTTGATTTTAAAAATTGCCAGCAATAATCCTCAACAGGTTGAAAGATTATTAGAGTTACATTTCAAGTTCTTGGATAAAGTCAGACAATGTGATGACCAGATTGAGAGAGAGAAAATGGTAATTATTGCAAATAGTCTTATTATGGTAGTCCATTTCTTTTGTGAATTGAGGTTTATAAAATATTTTCTTAAAGATATTTCTGTCTCATAGTAATTAGTATAGAGATTCTATGATTTTTTTTATTGCATTGCAATAATACTGTTCATTCATAACAGACATTTTTTATCAGTTATAATAACAATTATTTATTCTAAATGCTCTTTTCGTATGTTGAGAAGATATTCTACTTATATTTTAATTTGATATAAAGATTATGTAGTATTTGATATTAAAATCATAATGTTTAAATTTGAATTATGATAATTATATTTTATATGGCCATTTTACCAACAAAAAAAAATAAGTACATAATATTCTCACTATCCTGAACATTTAAAGAGGCTGAATAGCTAGCTCATTTAAAAAAAATATTTCATTGGATTTAAATGGGGTAAACAAATTAATAAAATATTCTCAGACTTACAAATACCTTTTTTTCCTGGTGGTAGACATGCATCTTCTAATGTTACATAATACACAACTACATATAATTACCTTCACCTTATCAGGAAAGGTGAAATGGAAGCCCTTAAAGTACAAGAAAATTCACTATCAGATTATTAAGATGAATCTGAATTTATTGATTGACTTTAATTTAGAGATTGAAGCAAAGTGGTGACAATTTAGATGAAGACATGGAGGATGAGTTTTACCTAAGGCGGTTGGACTCAGGATTGTTTACTCTTCAACTTATAGATTACATCATGTTAGAGGCATGTGCCAGTGGAGCTCCATCGGTAAAAACAAATTTCAAATTAATTATGATGATTAAATTAACTTCTACAAGCATGGTTTACATGTTAGGGTTATACTTTGGCTGTCAAAACAAGGAAAGAAGAAATCAAGTAATTTTTTCTCAAAATGTAATATGGTTTGAAAGCAAAAGTTCAGGTCTATTATTTATTGTTTTAAATGTTGTTTTTTTTTAATTTTAAAAAGGTGATGTTTTTTTTAGCATTGACATTTTCATCTACTTTCAGATTCGTGCCAGGGTAATGCAGATATTGAACATGCGGGGTGGTTCAGTAAAAGTTATTAGAGGTATTATGAGAGGTAAGGTAAAATTTTAAAATAAATAGTACAGTTGTATTTCATCATTTAAAATTTCTATTCCTGAAAATTTCTTTATATACATCTTTGTATTCAAATTTTATAATGAATTTTTTTTTAAAATTTTAAATGTCATGTCAGAGCCAAGCTAAAATGCACCTAAGTCTGAAATAGTTTAACATTTCTTAATATGCAAAGACAGATTGTGCTGAATTGGAGAGGAGCAGCTAATGAAAGAATTTAATGTTGGCAAAATTTTGAGTTTATTATTTAAACAAGTTTTTAAACCTCTAAGTAACTGTTTTATAACCAGAAAGAATTAATGAATATGTTTTCAAACTATAAACCACTCATTATATTGCTGGAGTTATATAAGATTCAAATATTGATCATAATTTATGTCTTTTCAGAATATGCTGGTAACATTGGAGATGCTAAAGATCCCATAGCTAAAGAAGCAGAACAAGACAGAATTCTAGCACTAGTTGACAAATTCTAATTCATATGCCTTAACTAATATTGTATTAAATATTATTTGTAATTGTAAATTCTTTTTTTGTAACTTTTTAAAAATTGTATGATTATGAACCTTAAAATTGAAACATAAATACAGTGGTAATTAATGTATTTCCTTAGAGTTAGAGTCTGATTAAATGATTGTCAACTAATATTGCTTTGAATTTCATTTCTTCGCCACTTTATATATTACAAATAAACTATACAACAGGCTTAGCCCAGGATGGCATTAGAAAAAAACGTATGCTGTCTTTTACATAACACAAATTAAGGGCCATTTTTTAAATTTTATTACTTATTAAAACACTTCCTTCCCCCAATAGGATCTCACTACCCAACATGACCTCATTTGGCTTTGATGATTCTGTTTTTTTTTATTAAATGTTTTTTTTTAATCTTGTTTCCCTTCGGCATCCAGTTTCATTGCAAAATATTCCCTGCGACATCCATTTAATTTTATTGGGATCCTGTTACCATGACTTCCTCTTTTGGTTTGCATTGACCTTTACTGTTAGATTCTTTATATACAGATGGGATTATGAAGATATAAAATTTAAAGACTAAGATTCATGTTTTATAGACTAATAGCTTTTAAAAAATGTAGTTTGTAATAATTTTTTTTTATCTCATAAATTTCCCCATTAATTTTTAATTTTTGTCTAGACAATTCCAGATATTTTATACAACCCCCCACACACAAACAAAAAGAAATTGCAATTCCTTGACTTCATTACTTTTTGAATAGAAAAATAAAAATACTTTAAATTAAATGCAAGTGACATTTATGCCTTGAATTGGAAGCCCCATAGAAAATCAGTCTGAAAAATGATGGGATAAAATAATCTACATTAAATCAGTTACAAAATGTTGATGTAATTTAAATTTTTGTTATTCATAGAATTTTCTGGAAAATTTCAGGCAGCCAGAACACTTTTTAGTTTTATCAAATCTACTTTCAATTATATACCTATCTTCCCATAATTATTTATAGAATAAAAAAGAATCCCATAGAAATACAGCAGCTAAATTATTATACATATAAGTTTAAATAGTGATCTTGATGAGGGCCCATTCTATCTTGTTACATTGTATTTATGCCTTCAAAGTAGGGTCTATTTAAAATAAGTCTGTCAAATAATTAAAATAAATCTTAAAAGGTTTCACATTGAAATCTGTTTTAAAAAAGCACCAAAAAAATGAAATTTTCTAAAACATTTTAGTTAGCCTTGATTTAATGAATAAGACAACTTTTAAATTCATGAATTGTTACTTATATTACTCCAAGGGCAATGTTCACTTCATATCTGACAGACGCCATGCATCATTTTGTAATTACAGTTACAGCGCAGCAAATCTTGTAAAATATTGCACCAAAAAATGGATGCTTTGCAACTTTGCACACAGACCAAGGAACCTTAAAGGGAACATTGTCCAAGAGTATAGCTAACAGTTTTGTCTTAAGGTCTAATATATATATATATATCTCTCGAGTTAATTCTTAAACTTATGCTATCATTAGATGTACTATTAAATATAGCACATGGAACAAAAAGGAACTCTGCACTCCCCTTCCCAACAGTGTTTTTTTTCCTGGTGTGTGCCAAGTTTTATCAATAAAGACAGAATTCATAAGAAAAAATGGATAGCCTCCAGCCACACACCCCCCGAGTTCAATTCCTTATAGTGTCATAAAGGTTTGTGCATTAAGTTATAATTTAAGTCTAATTACTAAATATCTTCCTTGAAAAAAATCACGCAAGATGCACACAGTGATCACCACACATCCATCTCTATAGGTGGAAGACCCTTGTGCAACCTAACAGTAAAGAACTTCAGGAGCTCACTGACAAACTTGTAGACAGATCAGGTGCATATGGAAAGGAAATCAGCTCGGAGAAAAGCAAGATATTGGATAACACTTCAGTTGCCTGTTTGGCAAACATAATGATAATGTCAATATTGTTGAAGAAAGCTTCCCGAGTACCCTTCGAAATTTTGAACGGGTACGTTCAAAACACCTCAAAATTTTCAACATTATGCCCGCTATTAGCCTTATACTTCTTTGTTTATTATGCAAATTTAGATGTAATGAATCAGCGATTTAAAAATGATGACATTGAAATAGTACTTTAGTACAGTGGTGTAAAAACAATGAGCAGAGGGGTGCCAAAGTGATTTTTTTTTGGAGGGGAGGGGGCTAAACAAAGTCTTTTAAAGATAAAGGGCGGTAATCGTATGATGACATGGCGGGTTATTTCTAGTTCATAGCTGACGACTGTTAACCAAACTTCCCGGGACTTGTCCCTACTTAGTGGACCTAACCCCCAGCATTTATTTTATGTTACATCAAATTACAGTGAAAATCATTCAACGGCTAAAACATTTTTTTAGAGTATGGTGGGGATAGGAGGGGCGAAGGGAGGGGGAATTAGATAACAATATTGGCTCGTAGCAACCGGTAACTCAAAGTTGGCATATTTCAAGGTCATTCCTGTCAGTTCCTGCCCTTCCTAATTTTCGGCCTTGATATCTATTTTCCTTATTTGAACAATTCAAGGAACCAAAACCTTTTTGTCTTAAATGAGTTTTGTTTCATGCTTTAAGAAAAAAGTTGTGTCAAAATACATTGTAGTTTTTCGGTACAATGCACCGTGTTTTATATCCGGTTGACAGTTATTTCTTTTAATCGTTTTCAGTTAAGTGTATTTCACAGCATATATTTCAAACAAAAAGTTTTAATTTGATAAATTGTTCGCGAGCCGAAATGTGAACACAGAAGAGCCGCTAATCGACCACCATTGCAGCAACATTTTCACGGGTACTCTGGCGCAATTTTGCAACCCGGCCTTTACCCGGCTAATTGCTCAGCAACGGGTACCTGTTGACAGGCCTATCTAGAACAAGACCAATGAGTATGCCTGGGACAGAATAAACTCCATTTCAGGTTGTCAAGAAACCATTGTAGCGGCAATTAAGAGACTCAAGCTGGCATGGTTTGGTCATGTGCTGTGAAATGATACCCTGACAAAAATCATACTTCAAGGCACTGCAGAAGGGGGCCAGCGAAGCGGTCAATAGAAAAGTTGGCTGGACAACATTAAAGAATGGACAGGGATGAGGTGGAATGAATTATTGGCCGCCGCTCGAGATAGGCAAATGTGGAGATCGTTGTCTGTTGATGTGTCCATGCGCTCCCCCAGCAACCGCAGCGGTCACGGGACTGATGATGATGAATCACTAAATTTATCAGTGGCCAATGTTTAAAATTGTATTCATATAGCAAATAGCAGTATAACAAAAAAAGAATAAATGACATTAGGGGCCCTCAACCCCAAACAGTACATTACCAGTATTGTAAAGTGCAAAAAAAAACACTAGATTTAATAAGTTTGGTGAAGATCCATGAGTCCATTTAGAAACTTAAGTAGATTTTATATATATTTATAAATCTATACATGTGTATATATGATATAATAATTAATTCCTATTTTTAAATATTAGTAGGGCCTATAATTATATCAGACTTTACAGCCTCACATCAAGCACAAAATTTAAGAAGAAAAATGTATAATTTTTCATCAATTTATTTGTAACTTAACAGAACATATAAATAAGTAATATAAATAAGTAATCTTAAAAAGCCAAAAATAAAGTTCTTCCTATTTAATTTCACAATTTTATCTATTTTTTAATCAATTTATTTGTAACTTTACAGCACATATAAATAAGTAATCTTAACAAGCCAAAATTAGTATATTGAAACCAACAACTAAATTTATTTTAAACCTTATTTCTCAATTAAACTCATTTAAGTTAAAATAAAATATTTATAATTATATTTGAATTTATACTTTACAAAAAAAATTCCATAATTGTCATTAGAAAATTTAAGATATCAGCTATTTTGTTTTATTTTTCATATACAAAAGTCTTTACTAAATATCAACCTACAACTACAGTGTTATCATCAATGAATTCATATTTGGGAACTTCTAGGTTAAGTGGAGCAGGTCCTTTCCTGATCCTCCCAGAGCCATCATAGTGAGAGCCATGGCATGGACAGAAGTATCCTCCAGCAAAGTCCCCGGCATCAGCAATGGGTACACAGCCTGTCAAAAAAAATTGAAAATAGGTTTACCTATAAACAGGGGTGTCACTCAATGGAAGCTGTGAACCCTGAAATACCTTTCTAAAAATTTATTGAAACCTGAAAAATATTTACACATTTTTCAAACCCTGAACTTTAAATGCACTGCCACTGTAATTTTCATTTTTCAACCACTGAAATCCAGTGTCACTTGTTTATAATGCTTTCACCATTTCGGCAATATTTTCTTTCAGATTCACAAAAAGCATTTTGAGAAAGTTTTTAAAAAAAAATATATATATATTGGCCTATATACAATACAACAGAAAGGAGACTATTTAGAATATCTATTTATTATATGGAATTCCCTTACAGTAACTTACACTAATTTTTCATATTTTTAGTATATGAGATAATCAAATTAATGATAACTGTTATGAGTTTTATTTATTTGATTGAAGTCATTTGATGGGCTCATTTTTATTTACATTTAGCAAAGTTGAAATCAACTCAATATATTTATTAAATGTACAGTGGGGCCCACTTAACTCGAGCCCGGTTAACTCGTCAGCTCTAATAAGTTTTTTTTCTGGAACAACCGAATTCTGTCTTTGTCTTTGCATTTTTTCATCGGTTAATTCGATTTTTTAAAGTCGCCGAGCCCTAATATTTCGAGCTCAAAAGAGTGCCAAATTTGCAACTTAACGTCGGTTAGCTTGATCCCCGTCTGTTCGCCTAGCGACGCACACTTGCATTTTTAGTTAAAAAAGCATCGAAATCTTGCTTTCCTCGAGACTTCCGGCTATTGTGTGATTTTACAAGATTTCAATAAGGATTACCGGATGTTTTTTTTATCTTGTTTCACTTTTGATCCACGTGTGAATTAGTTTGACACGGTAATGACACGTCTCTATCGAGTATGTATTCACCAGAGGTACTCGAAAATCGCATTAAAATAGCGGTCTTTAATCGTTATTTCGCAGTGCATGCTATATTATTATTAAACTTAATTCATTTTCTAATGCATTAATCATTTTATTTTTTTAAGATAAACGAATATCTTTAGAAAAGAAAATAAAGGTTGGTATCGAGAATCCACGGTGGTTTTTATATAATTATAAAAAATTATTATTCTTTTAAAAGTTTGTTGTTGCTTTGTTACCAGTAAGATACGTGATTGTGACTAACACACGCGTGACGGTGAAACCAAATCATTTTCTTAATATTCCAGTATATATATAATATACACGTCATCACTGTTGTAGGTGGAATTCTGATAAGGAATGATTTTTTTACAATTCGCTTAGGTCTAACACACAGTGCGCCTGTGATCAACGGTCAAGGCCGCATTTGTTACTATTTATATTACAAGGTCAAGTTACACGTATCATTTGATTGACGGAGGAAATTCGAGTGCGGTATCATAGTGACAGATATCCTGCAAGTCAAAAGCAGTAAACTTAAAATTACCATATTGATATGTTTATTTATTTTTTTTATTCGCTGATTCGACGGGCGGTGACATGCCACGCCTCAGGGGACAAGGAGAGGTGAAAAATTTGACTAGTTTTAACGCATGCGCAGACAATTATAAACTGGTAACTTTTTTTTTATTAAATGGAATCGAAACATGACCACAGAGATGTAATCAAAGTCATTTACTTCGACAAAAAAATATATAAATATATATAATGTTCCCGACTAGTCATAACTTTTCCCGACTTTCAAGACCGGGAAAATTATTCTAAGAATTCCAGACTTTCCCGACTGAGTGTCAACCCGGGGTTATATTTAAACGGTATTTAAAAACGAACGGTCTTAACAACCTTAGGAAAGAGTGAAGAAATAGGGACCCGATATTTCGATACGATTCCGATTAATCATCCCATCACTAATTAACGCACATCATGTATATAAAGAAATTTCAAGCGCATGTTAATATTTTGCCGCCATATTGTTTTTCGTCTAACTAGATGATCGTTTATCTCGGCGTCATTTTTCATACCCCGAGGCCGTTGACTTAAGCCGGTCCCACTGTATTATAGTTTAGATTATTATAACTATTGTCTATAGGCCTAGACTTAAGCTGTATAAGGGTAAAAGTAGAGGTAAATTAAATACTATATTTAGGTTTGGTTTATAATAATTACTAATTACTAGTACTAGTATTTAAACTATTGGACTATTATTTAAATATAAATTACTAAAAAAAAGAAGTAGCCGTGAAAATTGTTATTCTTTATTATTGTTATGTTATTGCCAAACCAAGGTCCTTAATTTTTCTTAATATATATATAAGTAGCCCTTCGTAGGCATACGAAAAGTTTTTCTCCCTTATTTCTTGCATAGATGTACAAATTTGCTGTGTTATTTCACAAAATTTTGGAACCTGGGAATTACCGCAACTTAACCGATTTTGCAAAATAATGAATCACATCTTAACGGGATCTATATATGGGTTATAAAATATAATTAATCAATTAAAATTTTCCTGATTCATCGAACAAAAATTTTTTTATCAGTACCAGCCCATATAATATATATATATATATATGTATCACATATTATCATGGAAATTTGTAACTGACAATGACAATGTTAATGTGTTTCAGCCAACCCAGTTTAGATGCCTATGCCAATCACTTTTCTTTAAGTTTTAATAATTAATGCTTGCTAAAACAAATGTCGTTAAGACATTTGTAGCAAACTCAACGGTAAAACTTTGACTAAAAGTGAGAAGACAAAAAATTCTTATTGCCATGTCATATTTATATCTGATCTAAACAGTAAGAGGGTCACCTGAAAGCATATATCTGACGTAATCCATGACAAAATTAACTTATTAAAAAACTGACGTAAAGCACTAAGTTCCGAGTGATCCATTCAATTGACCCAAGTTTTGCCTTATATTTTCAATATGTGCAGAATGATGCAGGAATGCGACAAGAAGAAGCAAGGTGCTTGCAAAAGAAGGGAGAGGTCATAGCAACTATTCTATTTATAGCAAATTTGAAAATGGCTTTTGCACGTTCTTCCTTTCTTCTTCTTTTTTTACAAAAATTATTTTTTTTAGCCTTGAATACATATTTTAAACAAGTGATCTGGCGAATCCAGAACGAGAGAAAATAAAATGTGCGAATTCTGGAAAAAAAAGAGAATAAAAAATCCCGAATCCGGAGAGAGAGCGAGAAAAAAAAACAGCGAAATTAACAAAAAACTGGCACCCCCAGGCTATAAATAACATTTTTTCTTAAAAACAATTTAAACATTTTCCCATAAAGCTGTCCTCAGAAAATGTCATACCTAAATGTGTGCAGACTCCAACGAGGATAAGAAATTTTGGGTTTTGGGCTCTATCTGTATCTAATTGAGGATCTCTTAGTTGGGATAAATCCACAGCAGCCTCATTAGCAATTTCTTCCTCTGTTCTGTGCTTGACAAATAAAGGTTTGCCTCTCCATGTTATTGTTACATTTCGACCCTCTGGTATGTCTGCAAGTTTTATTTCAACTTTAGATATGGCCAATGCATCAGCAGAAAACCCCAGATTCGAGACCAGGGCACGAACTATGGCTTTGGCACCATAGACACAAGTGACTGCACCAGCTGCAAAGAAAAGAAATTAAATTTATCAAATGGGCGTGTTATTATTGAGCTATGAGTTATGGGATACGAAAAAAAATAATTTTATACTGAAAGTTCTTTATATTCATCTCTTTAAAGGGGTCTTTTAGAAGTCTATTAATTATTTTTTAACAAATACAGTGTATCATGGAAATAAAATAATATTACAAAAATAGATCACCTCCTACAACTAAATAAGATGTCAATTTCCTCTCAGGTCCAGAATCAGCTGATTTAACATCAGGCCTTTTCACTTGATCACGTCTATAATATGAGAAATCTGGAACTTTTAAGTCTGTATGGGCATATCGGACCTGGCTAGAGCCTAAATAAAAAAAGAAGAAATGGTATCATTATTATTTAAGCTTTGGCAATGTTTTTCATTATATAAATTATTTTAGAATTACCGTATTTTCCGCCCTATAAGACACACTTTTTCTTACCCCAAAACTGAGGGGGGAGGGGGGGTGGTGCGTCTTATACGACAAATAGACAGTATTTGGTTTAGAATCTTTTTTTTTCTTTCTTATTTTCCTCTTTTCAAATTGGGTGTGCCTTATACTCCAGAGCGTCTTATAGGGCGAAAAATACGATAATTTATTTTAAATAGTTTCAATATTATTAGGGAAAACATAACACAAAGCAATATTAAAATACAGTCTCAAGTACATAGAAAATTTAAAATTACTAATCCAGGAAAGTGCAAGCAATCAAAGTCTATGTGCTGTTGAAGTTTAAATTATATACTCATTGAGATTCAACAAAATATCTCTTCCCTGTTCACACACTTGAAAATGATTTAAATTAAGGTGTTTTGGTGAATTGATTTCTTTAGCAGTCAGTATTTAACAAGTGTGGCAGGGTGCCCCAAATCATAGGGGACGCGGTGGTCGAGTGGCAGCGCACTGGACTGTCGTACCGAGGTCACGGGTTCGAATCCGTGTGAAGGCAAGGGTTTGTTCCCGGGGCCTAGGGCGTCCCTGAGTCACCCCGCTCCGAATGGGTACCTAACACTTGTAGTGTTAGGCGGCTGGGTAATGCGTGGAACCCACAAAGCTGTGGCCTGTGAACGCTGCATCACTTGCCAACAGATCATCTGTCATGGTCTGTGGACGCAACTATCTTCTGCATAGAAGGAGCGTCTGTATAGATAAGATAAGATAAGATAGGGTGCTTATTGTAAACAAGGTGCCCCAGATTTTAGGATCTTACAGTAGGACGAGCCCTGCATGACATGACACTTAACCCCATTCACTCTCTCTATCTCCCACACAATTGTTGGGTGGTCCGATTAGCTTAAAGTTAATTAAGGAATTCTGAGTCGACCACAGTCAGGGGAAATCCCTGTGGAAAACACTGGTGCCTTTAAAGTATCAAGTTAGGTAGTCAGGCACATTATGAGTTATTTATTAGTGTAGATTGTAAGCAGACCCACAGAAAACCCAAGGAAGACAAGGAGGGACTGTGCATGGTAGCTTGTAAGGGAAGTCACGGATAAACACATGAAAGAATTTGTAAAAGGAAATTAGGGTCAAAGGTTAACTAAAGGACACAGACTAAAAATCAATCACCTGCGGAAGAAACGAGGAAATAAAGGGTGTGCTCAGAGAGTGTTTAGAGACAGTACTAGCAGCTAGTAGGGCATAGGCTGTAGTAAAACTGTACATTTGGTTTCCTGTTAAAGTTCATTTACTTAGTCATACTTAAACATTAATAACTGTGTCTACCTTTGAAAGTAGTCAAACTTTTACGAACAATAGTCCTCACGACCTGTGTTTACTTACTGTTTGATTAACTGTGCTAGTGTAGTGAAAGCTGTAATTAATTTGGTAACCCCTCAAAAAACAATAAAAACAAATTATTGGAAACTGAGAAACTTTAAGTTGTCCCGGACAGAACTGTTCTGAAGTCTCTGTGTAAACAAGGGCACACAATAAAAAAATGAAGCTGTTTAATTTAGATCAAAATGTCCCTTTCATTTTCTAATGTGCATATTGTGAAAGTAATCAAAGTATTACTAGAAAATGTCTGCATAGTTTTTCACAAGTTTCTTTTGATTAGCTAGGGTATTTTGGGCTCGGATCACGCTAGTTTTAATGATGGATTCTTGTGGTCATTCCTCTGGAATCTCGTGATAATTCCTATCACTAATAATACTAGTATCACCATTCCCTCCCACTTTTATAGTACATTTTTTTAATAAATATAAAAATATACTATTTCTTCTAATACAAATTACAAATAAGCCACAAGATTCCTTTTAATCTAGGTCCTATATTATATATTTTTACCATTACTTACTGATTAGGCAGTGATAAGATTATCATAAGATTTAGGCCCAGAGCCTACTAACTACTAAAACAAAATTAGTAAGAGTAAGAGTACTCAATTATTTAATATTTAGTCTAAGTCTAGGCCTAGACTATACTAACTATTTTCTTAATAATTACAGTCCAATTTGGTGAAAGGTCGTTCTCTTTTTGTGCAGCCAAACAATGGAATTCTCTACCATTACACATACGTAGTATTCAAACAATCAAGTCCTTCAAGACTGCACTTAAGACACATCTTTTCAAAATTTATTTTCAAAATTGGTGAAACAACATTTCTTGTAAATGATTAACGTAGCTTATGTATAATGTACTGTAATTTTTTGTGTTTGTTGTGATATGAAAGTTAATTTAATACTTATAGTTATAGGTATGTTATTTATTTCATGTAAAGCGCTGTGAGCCCAGTTCCTTACTGGGATACAGCGCTATATAAATAATCAATTTATTATTATTATTCTGAAAAATGACATACCAATCTTACTGATTACGTTTATTTAATGTCTTTTAATAACTTTTTGTATATGTGAGAGTGAGAAATTGGTTGCTAATTGTTCACCTGCAATTGATGAGCTTACGGCAATCGCATTTCTCGGTAACAATTGTGAAAGTGAAAAGCTTGAAATCCGTAGTGGTGGCTGTTCGACTGTAACTTTAGAAACAGATGTAATGGTTGGAAGGCCTACGGATGCTGGATTCCCCCTAGGAACAGCTTTAACGATAGCTTGCACCACAGTGCTTTTAGGTAACGAAATCATTTCACTGTATTTATTTCGGCCACAATGGCTAAGGACGATTGGGGGTCCCTGTAAAGAACGATAATTACAAATGTTTAAGCTAATTTCATCCAGACACCATTTACAAACAATAATCTTAAAGGAAATAAAATTAGTAAAATTCAAAACTTATATAATTCACATAAATAATTTGCATTTTAAAATATATTTCATTATACAGATGACCAAATTGAATTTTATATTGCTAGACCATTTTTTTACTGATTAGCTTCACTAATTTTTTACCTATTAGCTTTACTATGACCGTTTTAGTTTTAGCAACTTCCATTATATTTATAGGATGAATTCTGCATAATTATAGTTATGTTATAACAACTATAAAAATAAAGTGATAGGGCATTAACAATTCTTAAGGGCATTAATGAACTGTAAGAGATATTTCTATTAAAAACTTAAGTGGTAAAATGGAGTAAATACACAGCTACTGTTACCTTATACCGCAATAATAATTTACTAATTTACATTGACATTGGCATTAGACTGATTAGAATTAGCCAATTAGCGAAATGGTAAATAATTCCAACATCCCACTTTCACCACACTTCCACTTATAACCCCCAAATTATCACAAATTCAAGGACAATAGATAGTAATGTATATATATGACAATACTATTTTTATTGATTTATTTTATGAAAATCTTAAATAATAAACATATTCATGGAAGCTGGTGGTATTTAAAGTTACCTTTTGTATTATTACGAATTTTTATTTATTCCTATCATATTAGCTTTATTGAATATGCGTCAAGAATATTAAGAGATTTTCAATTATACTTCATTTTCCATACATAAAAAAATAATAACCACATATTATTAATTATTACATTGATAAACTTATTTGTAAAATAACTGAAGTAATATCAGTAAAATCATAATAATAAAATAAATCTTACACTTTGTGGGCCAGATAAGTTAAATACTAATTTAACTTAGGGTCCGTCCATAAATGACGTCACGCACCTAGGGGGGGGAGGGGGTCACACTTTTGTGACGAGGGGGAGGTTGAAGAAATGTGACGTCACATCAAAAGGGTAACTTTAAATAAAACTTCCACTGAAATATTCTTTAGCTTACAATTTATTTAATGACTTTTTTTTTAAAAATCAGTGCTTCTCAATGTGCCGGTCGGTAGGCCATCTCATCAGACGCTGGTTGGCGTAAGCTATCAAGACACGAAAATTAAATCTAATTATAATCCTTAAGTTTGAGAATTCACAAGCTAACATATGAAATTGTTACACTGCGTCGTTTGATGTTGATATCAAAGCATTTGTGATGTAACCGCAGCTCCGTTTGGTTCTCTCGAACTTTTTTGCCCGTTACCCCAAAATATACAAGTTTATGTGTGCGTTACCCCCCCAACCCCCAGACTCTAGGCCCTGCTCACATGACTAGGGGATTTGGGGGAGCGTCGTTAGCCCCCCCCCCTCTCCCCGAAAATGCTACTGGTGAGTTTTATTTGCATGACAAGTGTCTAAAAATGATCTGAATAGGATTATGTGTAGATATTTTAAGTCAAAACGACACGGAATATCATTTTTCTTTAAAAGGGGAGGGGGGAGGGAATCTATTGATAGAATTAAAAACGTTTTAAGTTTGATATAATTGTTCGATGGGTTTTTGGTCAAACGCCCCTGGCCATTCTAGTCTTCTAGATCAGTGCTTCTCAAAATGGTGGTCCGCGGACCCGTGCCGGTCCGTGGGCCATCCGCTGCCGGTCTGCAGATGTTACTTAAATGACAATAAAAGTGATTTGAAACATACTTAGTTTCATTTAGAAAATAAGTTTTTTGTTTTGTTTTGTTTTTTTTTGTTTTTAGGGGGGGGTCAAAGATTTGTGACGTATTTTTAGAGGGGGGGGTCTAAGTTTTTGTGACGACGCGTGACGAGGTGGAGGGAGGGGGTCAAAAATCGCGTGGCGTCATTTATGGACGGCCCCTTATCTATTACAGACGCTACTTCCATACACAAGATTATTTCGTCAATCATCACCACGCATTAGTCCCGTGCAATCTTTATTTTTATATTTTACTTTTTTTAAATAAAAAAAATAATTAAAATTATAGCTTTTCAACAATTAATTTGTTTAAAATGGCAGGAGATCCCACTATAAAATCATTTTTATATCTTATCTTATAGTACTTAAACCTCACAAACGCCCCTTTTATAAGATCATTGCGTCCTACACACATCCAAGGTGAAAGTCTCGTCTTGCATTTTTGTTACAGTTACAGTTTTGAATGTTGATAGTGAGTTAGTTTTCCTGTTTTAATTTGTTTTCAGTGTTAACAAATTAATATAATTATTAACTAGCCCATTTTAAACGTTTATTGTTATTTTTTAATGCTACTAAGTAAATTTTTAAAAATCAAAGAAAATTTTTAATGAGCTTTTGTCATTCAATAGAAATAGTGTACATCTTAATAAAGGACGTCTGAAATTTCAAAAACGACCAATCTAATCCCCCTCAACATAAGAATACAAAGGTGACCGAATGATCATAAAATTGTCTAAAGGGCCGTCCATAAATGGCTTCACGCGATTTTCGCCGATTTCCCCTTCGTCACAAAAACTTAGACCCCCCCCTCCAATATGACGTCACAAAGCTTTGAACACCCCCCCCCCTAAAAACCGTATTTTGTAATTGAAAATTTGCTTGTTGCAATTTAATTTGTTGTCATTTAAATATGTATTTAGTAGGGGTGTACCGGATTTCGGCTCCGGCTCCGTCAAATCCGGAATCTGACCATTTTTACAAATCCGGCTTCGGAAGAATTTCACTTCATAAATCATGCCCTCCAGCAGGGCCGCCACCAGGGGGTGAATCCACGAATTTTATTCAGGGACCCCAACGGAAGGGGGGCCCCGTCAGCCACGCTTAATATTTATAATGCTGATATATAATCGTACAATTATTCAAGTTATATATAACAAAAAAGTTTTTAAAATTAGCTCACAGCGAAAATTGACGGAAAAACTTTTCTGCACAATAAACGGTTCGCTAAAGGTGTTCCTCGGAATTTCGTGTTTTACGTCACAGTTTTCTAAAAAATAATATAACTTAGTCATCAATTACGCCACATATATGTCTTCAGGTGACTCTCACTTATTCGAGTGGATATAAATATTGGAATTTTTTTCTTCACTTTTACGACCCGTTAAGATATAAATAAGACATAAATACTTTTTTGTTAGAAAAAAAGGCACCGATCGTATTTTCTTCGTTGTGTTCATTGGGGTTCCCGTTGAGATTCTCAATCATTTTCAATCTCGAAACCTAAGATGATTACAACATTTTAAAATTTCAATCGAGAATATTAAATAATGCACCGTTACTTCAAAAAGATTTTTTTAAAAATAAGATTACGACAATTTAGGACTTTAATTTGGCAATAATAATGAAAATTGATTTTGATTTACACTGCTACTTCAATGTAGCACTGTTAACAGTAATAATAAATAGAATTTAAAAAGTATCAAGTTAGTTGTTCATAATGTTATAGCTAAGAATGTGATTGTCTTCTGAAAATTAGGTGTAATTATCTTTAAAATAAAAAAAAGTTATTGGCAAAACGGGTGAAAAGTTTAAAAATGGGTCATCATTTTATAGTAAAATATATAGTATATGCAAGGGGGTTAAAAAATTCACTCAAAAAATGATAACTCGACTTCTGTTCAAGATGAAATTGGTGTTTTTAGAAAGCTTAGAGCTAGCCCTTCAAAATGATAAATGTTTTTGAGTTTATGACAATATCTCAATTTATTGTCAAAGTACCTACAATTTTATGTGGCTGTGTGCCCCACATATTAGTTATATAATGATATATTGATAATTGTATTGGTAATGTTAGGGTATTAAGAAATGTCAGTACTAGCCTTTTGGCAAAACGAGAAGGTTTTGATCACACACAAAAAAAAACAGTGGAGGTTTCTTTACGAAAGGTTACGGAATCACACAAAAAGTTCCCTGCATATGGATTCTTAAGTGGCTTGGAAACTTTTGGAAAAATCAATTACTGGTTCTCGTGGTATTGATAGCAGCTTTCAACAGTGTCTCCAAAGTGAACGTGACATGTTCAATGCCCTATTGCGTAGGCTTTTGGATATTACATTGTTTCTGGCTTCCAGAGGACTCGCATTTCGCGGATAATCTCAAGACATAGGTACCCTCACAATGGCAACTTTCTGGGGTTACTAGAACTCGTATCTCACTATGATCATTTGCTGCAACATCATTTGGTCATTTGGAGTGCATCAAAGACAAGATGAGCATGGTGAAAGAATGCGAACTCATTATTTGTCATGGAAGACACAAAACGAATTCATTTCTTTATGTGGGAAAAATTTTCTAGACAAGATTTTGCTTGAAAGAAGGGAGTCAGTTTATTTTTCCATTATATGTGATGCTACTCCTGACGTATCCCATACATAACAAAATGGTCTCATATTACGATACGTCCATAAAAGCGATGAGAACAAATGGTCAATAGAAGAGAGTTTTGAAGAGTTCTTCCCGTGCAATCAGAAGACAGGAGAAGAAATTGCAGAAACACTCATTTCACGCTTAGACGAACATGGAATTGATCTTAAAGATTGTCGTGGACAGGGTTTTGACAATGGCGCAAACATGGCGGGGAAAATTAAAGGTTATCAAACGCAGATTTTACAAAAGAATGATTCTGCTCTATTCTCTCCATGTGCAGCTCACACACTGAATCTGGTCGGGGTAAATGCTGCGTCATGTTGCAGAGATGCAATAACTTCTTTGGAAAAGTGAATCACCTCTACAAATTATTCAGCTCTTGTCCAGAAAGATGGAATCTCTTGCTGGAGCTGGAATCAACAAGATGTTCCCGGCATAATCTGAGTGACACGCGCTGGAGTTCAAGAGTTGATGCCTTGCGTCCAATTGCTCAGAGGTTGCCTATTATTCTTCCTGTTCTAGAGACAGTGATGTCCACGACTAAGTACACAAATGAAATTAGAAGCGAAGCATGGGGACTGAAAACATATTTCTCTTCCTTCACCGCAGTGTTGATGGCAGCATTCTGGCTAAAAATGTTGACGTGCATCAATGAAAGAAATCTGATACTCCAATCAAAGGCAATCTACCTTGAAATCGCGTCACGTGACATCAAGGATCTCTCAAATGAATTGCAGCAGTTGAGAGATAATTGCCACACGATTTTCACAGAAGCACAGCATGTATCAAAAGAATTAGGAATTCCTACAGAACTGAAGACGGCGCAGCGTCGCGGCAAAAGGCCAAGACCTTTCCGTTCAGATTCCGAAACGTCCAATGATTCCCAAGACGTCGCGGGTGTCGAGGAATCAGCAGAAGCTAAGTTCACTAGAGAAGTTTTGTGTTTCATTTTGGATTCTGTATCGGTTCAAAGTTTTGGACATGATCTGGAAACTATTCAATCCATTTCTAAATTTTAGAAGTCTGACTTCTGAAGAAATCTCGTCCTCTTGTGCTGATTTAGTGGTTAAATATGCACGTAATCTTACCAGCCTTTTGAAAGACGAGTTGCTTCACTTGAAGAATGTATACGGTGCAACATTCAACATCAAGGAAGCGTCTGCCTCTGCGTTGTCTGATCCACTTGATCTTTTGAACTCAATTTATTCACGGGCTAGAAGGAATATTTAGTGAAGTGTGAATTGCTCTGAAGATTTTTTGTTGTCTTCCTGTGTCGGTGGCTCAAGGAGAACGATCGCTCAGTAAATTGGCAATTATAAAAAAAACTATTTTGCGTTTTACCATGAGCCAAGAAAGATTAAATGGACTGTCAATTATTTCAATTGAACATGAACTTACTAGGCAGATAAATGTCAAATGAAGTTTTACGTGATTTTTCTAATATGAAAATAAGAAGGTGGTCCTCCTCATCACAGTAAATATATAAACAGCCCTCACACACTTAAATATTAATAACACGTTGTGTTATCCACGGATGTTACTATATTTCAAATGAAAATTCCAGTTATAAACATGGCTATTTCCCTTGGTATGTAAAATTGTTTACACTTTAAATGATTACTTATTGAACGATTTATTTTTTACTAGTCTTATATTAATTCGCTTTGTAAGTTTAAGCGGACTATCCGAACATTTGTTTATGATTCTTTCACGTGCTCAGTTCACGCGTTGACGACGACCGTGTATGTTCACACCCCTTACCGTCCTTACGCCCGGTTTTTAAAACCAGGGGAGATAATTGTGTTTTAGTCTGTAAATGGCGCGTTTAAACATAATCACTACTTTTAGTTATGTCTCATATATAAGGGATTTATAGTCAAAAGGTAAGCTGGCTTTGCACTTACTGTAAAATGCGTAGACTAAAAAGTAGAAAATTAGTGCATTTTTAATATAAGACTAGTTTTTAAAAATTATAGCTGATGTTGATTATTTAAAATGTACTTCATATGAGTGAATAGAACACAAACTTATTACTGTTTTTTAACTATTGCTTTTGTTGTTAATTTTTTATATGAATGAATAGATATTAAAAAAAGTAATTCTACTACTTATTTTGTTGTTGCAGATATGTTACGTTTTTGTTATTCAGTAGAAAATTCTTGCTCCCTAGATCGCTTGTATTGGTATTTATAGATACAGTTAGCATTGCCTCTGTCGGATAAGCTACATTTTGGTCATTTTGTATACATATTTCAAGGATTTTGGCATGTGGGGACCTGGGAAAAGCCATAGGCACGATGTGGAGCCCAGAGGGGCCCAACGTACCCAGTTTTCAGGGGCCCACAAATTTCTGGTGGCGGCCCTGCCTCCAGACATCCCTATCCTGGGCCAGCCTCTCCGGGATTCATGTTCCCCTGGTGAGCTGCATCTTTTGCTTCTTCAGCAAGTTTATCAACACAATTCTTTTTGTCCCTCTTGATGCTTTTCTTAACTTTCTTATTTGTATCTGCATATTCTTTCTGGAACTTGGTTTTCTGCGCTCGTATACAGCTGTTGTTCATTCCTGCTTTCTTTCTTCTCATTTCTTCTATTATCTTTAGTGTATCTGCTGTTATCCATTCTTTGTGTGCACGTTTCCTGTTCCCTAGCACTTCTTGGCATGTTGATTGGACTCCTTCTTTCACGCCTTGCCACTTTCCTTCACTTTTTCATTGCATAGCGTATCAAATTATCATTTTAACTTTTAAATAATATACGATTCATAACTATTACATTTTAAAACTAAAATTGTATTTTAACCCGGGATACAGTGAGTTTCATAACGAGAAGGACATATCGTTCTTTCTACGTCACAATTGGTGTAACGAGGATATTTTTTGCCCAGGGAAAAATTATTTTAAAAATGTAAAATTGGCGCCCCCGACCCTTTCCGTTTCATCAAATTTTATTATGGTATAACGTTGTAATCCTCATTTTTGCGCCCCTGTACCTTGGAGCCCAGCGACATATTTACCTCACTGCCCCACATTGTTACGACTTGGACCGGCGCACAGTACAGAAGGGTTTAACTTTGATTTCCCTACTGATACGAGGGATATAAGACATCTTAGCAATGGAGAGAAAATTAACAGAAATATTTGTTGCATTATGTAGCTAAAGATTCTGTTTTTTGCCTCTATTGCAAACTTTTTGCAATGGCTACATCTTTGTTAGCAAACGATGGTTTTGGATATTGGCAGCATATAGTACAAATCCTAAAAAATCATGAACAAAAACCACAAAAACACTTTAAAGCCAAAAGTCCTGTCTTGAATTGAGTGTTCGTCTTAAACTTCACCTACAATAGATGCTACTTCTCAAAAAGATTTTGGAATACAGAAAGCCATCACGGGATGCTGTTTTTCAACTAGTATTTTCGATCGGAAAACGTATGCAATAGCTGCTTTGTATTTAGGGATAGCAAAGAAAATTTATATGAACATCATCACAGGCGTCATTAGGGTTGGTGTCACCCCCTCACGACTTACCTCATAGACCTCGTCCGAGCCTGCCAGTGCCAAATAACGGGAAGATACTTCATTTTACGTGTTTTTTGGTCACCCATTGCGATGTTGTCACCCGGTGCGGTTCGCACCCCCTGGTGACGCCTCTGAACATGACAATGGAATATTTTTAAAGCTATTCCAACTTTTAGTTGTTTTTGAAATTCATCAGCATGGATATGACATCTGCAATTTACCTCTGGCTTTGATCATTGATGGTTCTTTCGGGAAAACTTGTCACGATTTCCTGTACTGGGGCGAAATGTTTAGTATTACGCTGCAGTTGAGACAGTTGCCTTTGAAAAAAATTTGCACCTTTTCCCCAAAGGCCTTGATTTGTGAATATAAATGGATTACCACTGCTGTTCACCCTTGAAGATTTGTGTTAAGAGAGTTTAAATGTCTTGTTACATCAACTAAAAATGCAAAATCTGCCAACCAAGCATGATCAGATTGTTCTGGAATCGGCTGTTCCTAATCCACGATGAATACCCTCGTGTCTTATTTAAGTGTGTAAAGGCACTGAAGTGCTGTTCCCCGACCGAGCCATCTTGTACCATTATGACACACAACATCATCTTATTCTCCATGGATGTTATGTAGGAAATGTAGGAACTGCTGAAACTGGCGGTGAAACGGGGCTTTAGAGCGAATAGAGTTTATAGCTTTTATTCATGGCTCAAGGACATGATCAAATCGAATGTATTTGGCACAAAGAACTTGTTGGTGAATGATAGAGGTGAAGTTTAAAATCTTTGCCAGCCTCTTCGCTGACTTTGTTACAGACTTGTTTTGTTTGTCAACTGTGCTCACCAGACATGGCAGGGACACCATCAGTAATAAATACAGAGATTGACTACTTGGTAATTTAACGTCATTGACAGCAGAACAAAAAGAAGAAACTAAATGTATTCCTCTTGTTAGGTCTGCAAGACTGAAAGTCTAGTAGTTGGTAAACAATACAATGGTATCGATTTTTGACATCTTTTGAGGTACTCAAAACAGTACAAAATTTTGACATTTTAAAATAAATATAATGTCGTTACAGAAATAATACATCCGTCAATTGGTAAATATATACTTAAAAGACAAAAAAGTGATTAGAAACATGTTCATTTTCAAATAGAAAATACGGTCTTTATGGGGAGGGGAAAAGCTTTGTGACGTAATATTGGATGGGGGTCTAAGTTTTTGTGACGACGTGTGACGAAGAGGGAATGAAATCGGCCAAAATTGCGTGATGTCATTTATGGACGGCCACATAGGGGCGCAATTTTTCCCTTTTGCACGGAGTGGTTGAAAGGCTAAGTCCAGCTCTGCTACGACAGTGACTTGGTTATTTGTATCTTTAAATATACTTCCTCCTTTTCCTATATCCTGTGTCCTTGTTTGTTTTTCCTTTCTTTTTATTTTACATAAATATTTTATGATATAGTATGTTTTAAGAATTTTAATATTACTTATGCAAGTACGTAATTTATGTTATCGTACTGATGAAGGCATTAGCCGAAACATCCACTGTCGTGTTAGTTTAAAAATAAAGCTGAAATTTATTGTGTTTCATTGCACAATTTGTTTGTTTATTTTGTATTTTATGACTTGTAACAGTTTTAAAACTTTATTTAATAACATTAAACAATCATCTTTTTTTCTATCAGTAAAATTTTTTATTTATGAATGTCATAACAAATAATTTGAAAATTTCCATTGCAGAGTTTTAAAGAAATTACAAATATTGCAAATGTAATTATAACTCATACCAGCATTGGAATTTTTTTGTTGTTGTATTAATCATTAAAACTCATACTCAAGTAAGCATAATATGGAAAAGATAGACATTGTGTGTACATAGACCTAATTATGTGTCAAATAACATAGAAAAAGATTCACTGTAGCCATACAATGATCCATATTGATCATACAGTAACAAATTATAGGATTTTAACCATTATATTGCTTTATACTTTATTGACCTTTTAATAGTGTGCCCACCGGTGAAAATTTGGTTGTCTACTGATAGTACAAAATAGCAATGAATAGTTATAAAACTATTAATCATAGTCATTAGTTTTATTTAAAATAAAAGTACTGAGTTATTATGATTGTTAGTTTTATTTTAAATCATTATTTTTTGGTCAAGTTTAAGTTACAGTGGCATTATTTAGGAAAGATCTTGCTGGAATGTGTATATCTGGTTAAAACCCATTATTTTTCAGTAGCTTAGCTTCAGAATGCATTATTTTAAAAAAGGGATTAATTGTAGACTACTTTATCTTACCAACATGATATGGTTATCCTCCCTTTAAAGTCAATTTACAGAAGATGTTGAGAGGCATTCGATCTCAGACAATTTTCAAGCTTTTATTTGCCTTTCATGTCAAGATCTGACAGTGTTCTACTAAATATCACAAATCTTTTTACCTACAGTTTGGTAATAAAACATTAAGACCCCCCCTCCCCCCAAACAAAACAAAAAGTGAATGTCTCCTTACAGTTAGGTTATGACAGTGGTATGGAGCAGTAGTAAACATCTAACATTGGCTGACAAAGATGAAATCATTGTAAGAAATGTTGACACATTTATAAGAAATGTTGACACATAATCTATTCAAAGATCATGCATTTGTTTAAAAACACAGTTAAATTCCAAAGATAGTGGATTTAATCAAACATAATACTTTTTATGTAAGTCTGTAGTTTTTAAATCCTTAAAAAATCTTAGAGGTGTTAGTCAAATGAAGACACATGTTATCTCTTAATTTAGCTAACAAAAATATGAGAAACAAACAACAATGCTCATGTAAATCTAAAAATATTGCATCAAAAGAGAGAGAAATAATAATTTAGGCTATATCAAATTTAGTATAGGGAAACAATTAGCCACCAACAAAGTATGAACAGCATGATTCATTTGTGATATGATACACCAAAGGCAAATATGTATTATCATACGTGCACTGGTATTTAAAAATAAGATTCTGAGTCAAATGTACCATGATGACATCACCCTGGTATAAATCTCAGCCATTAATTGAAATGAATTAATGTACAATCAAAATATAAACATAAGAATTTTTATTTTAAATTCTTTTATTTCCATAATTAAATATATTATAAGAATCTTAATGGTCATAAATTATATTTACATAAAAATCTAAACCCATTAAAAATTATTTAAGTGTTAACTTCTATTTCTAAAAAAAGAAATACTAAAATGTAAAATTTATTAGTTATAAAAAAATTAGTTTAAGAAACCACAATTAATAAAGTTAATCTCTGCTACAAGGGATACCAGAGAATTGTTTACTATGTCAAATTTGTTTCACAATTTTCATTGTGAATTTGATGTATTATAGTCAGAGAATTTTAAAACAGATTGCACGTTCAGTTAGATTGATAAACACATTTTTTTGGGTAACATTTCATGTTACTGAAGGCAGTTACAGCTTTTTTTGTCTATCAATAATGAAGGCAGTAACAGCTTTTGTTGTCTATCAATAAAGCACAAAATAATTTTTTTAAACTTCAAAATGAAGTCAATGTTAGACTATGCAAACAATGAATGCAAACACATTTTTAAAATTATCCATGCATACTTAACATAATGCGTGGGTGTGTCTCATCTCCTGAATGATGACAACGCATCAGTTGTGATGTAAACTGTACCTCTGGTCTAAGCCATAGCCAACTCTTACAAAGCAAACAGTTTCATACAGGTTTGTAACACTGATATTAATACAATCATGATGAAACGAAAACTATTAAAATCAAGCGAAATCGGCATTAAGTCTGCTTGTCACACTTCTTAAAGACAAGTGTCTTTATACAAATGTGTGTAACCAATGTGATTAAAATCATGTTAAAGAGACCAGTCACGAGCAAGTTATTGAATGGAAGTATTATAATATATAATAGGAAGAATAAATTTTGGTGGTCAATTTAATCAGAGCCTTTGAAAAGAACAACAACATTTCAAGATCACAGAACATTTAAACAAGCAGGTTGGAAAGAATATGGATTCAGCTTTCATTCATGTACAAGTGAGGGTAATAAAGGGAGTTTATATTCAAACACATCTAAAACTGACAATTTCTTAAAATTAAAACCTAAACCTCTCATGGTCATTCCGGTCAGCTAACACCACACAACACATAGAGTGCCACAGCCTTTAGCAGAAAAACCTTTGTTAAGGTTAAGTAGTAAAATCAGGAAGCCATCATATTTGTGTGTTTTTAAAAAAAAATTATTACATTAATTTATCTCAGATGATTTTGAATACATAAACCAAAACGATACCTACTTAGCTCCACTGGCTATTATAACAAATTTAACATCGGACTTGCTTTTAACACCAAAGCAACAACCTTTTTTTTTAGGTTCAATATTTTTTTTAAAAAAAGGATTTAAATTTGACAAAACTGTTATGATACTAAAACTAAAATGAAATGTGTCTCATTTTTATGCAAATAACCATCAGATAGTAACACATTAAAAAATTAGTATTTTATATAGGTTTTAAAATTTTTCAAATAAATTCGTTTTCCTTAATTTTTTATGGTTCCTTTTATAAAGCACCTCTACTAATGCCTGGAAATCAGCAAATGATCAATTACTGATACTGAGCTTGACATACTGCAACCACTGTTTGCAGTGTCACTATCCCTTGACTGTAAGAGAAATGATTACGATTATAAATCTGGACTAGAGTTGGCGTTGTTAAACATATGATTCAGTCTACAGGTGAACCTAAACGACGCTGGGTAGCTTTGAGAAGGACGGCTCTTCTTTTGGACTGCTCGTCATCCATATCAACACCATTGCTCTGACTAAAAGAAGAGCTTTCAGAATCCAGTGATTTGTCAGCGTCGTCTGAGAGGTTGGAGTCCCACTCAAATTCATTATCTATTGATGAGGTGCTGGCTGAAGAAAGTTTATCTTGATATTTTCTGAAACGGATAATATAAAATAAATAAATGTGAAATTGCTTAGAGAAGATTGAAGTTATTGTAAAATTCATTTGAATCACATGCCCCAGATGGCAAAGAATAAGGAGCCATACTGATCCGAGCGTTGATTATAGGGCTTCAGAAATAAAACAGTGTTGAATAGTATTTGTGTTGTGTCATGGAAACTACACAAATTAAAAAAAAATTCAAATGGTTAGTTAAAACAAATTGTTGCAATTTATTAAATAGACCGTTCATTCCATTTCATCTATATATATAAAAATGAAAGTATGTATGTATGTATGTATGTCTTTTATAGCTGACTAAACCATTCATGCGATCGCCGTGAAACTTTAGGAGATTGTTGAGTACCCTTTCGTGATGGTAACTGGCTAAATGTTTTTTTAACATTGACACTCATGGGGGACCAGGGACCCAAAATGTCTTTTTTTCTTATATGAGCTATATAAAAATTTGTTTAAGCGTTAGCTACTTTGAAAATGAATGGATCTTGGCCAAACTTGGTACATAAAAACTTGATAGCCCATATTAAAATACTATAGGCATTGAACTCCTAATTTCCATTCCTTCGGGGCTGGGGGCCCAAAATCTTTTTTTTCTTTTTATGTGTTTAAGACTATTCCCATTATGATTTTACATGATCTTATAAAATAATTACAAAGATAAGTATTATGATCCAGATTTACCCTCAACAGTCAATTGCGCCTGAAACGCGCCGTTGTTTTTCTTATGCCTTCACTCCGATAACGCCAAACCCGCCCGCTTCGAGGTTGTTTATTTTGTAACACTGCACATATCAGTTGCGCATTACTTAATTTAACTTTGCCGGAAGGAAGTCTCGTTTTCGATGTTTATTTTGATACTAGTTTGAAAGCGGTGTGCCGAAGGGCTAATTTTTTACAATTTTTTGAAAAGTAAAGATTTTTTCACGGGGAAAAAAATGCATTTAATGCAATGGACAAAATGTTGAAGAAACTTAGGCGTAATGGGGCCTCCTTATTCAGTTATTCTAGCAGTGATTAATATGGTGATTGATTTTAATTTAAATAACACTAGTGATAGTTAGAAAAACAATGTTTAAAAAAATGATAAAAATAGTGAAACGACATGGATGGAAATGGGTATATAGACTTGATAATCAGACTGATAGTGGTCTATTAATTTTTCCGCAATCATGTTGTCCCCCATTTATCAAACAATCAGGCCCTAGACATAATTTAAATTTGACTGTTAATGCTATTGCATCTGATTACTTTTCTTTGTTCATACCAGACAATTACTATCAAAAAACAAACTTTTTTGCATTACAATGTGACACGAAAAGTGGCAAAAAAGAATTTACTAGCAGCCAGTTTTCTCCATTGAAATAAAGAAGCTTTTTATAATAAAAATATAATGTTGGCATTCACAACATGCCTGGGGTGGACTCATACTTGTGCAATGGTTACTGCTAATAATGCCTGCTTTAGTAGCGTTTTAATAGACTTGCTAAGGGATAAAAGTCTAACTAGTTACATGAAAAAATTTGTTAAATTTTTTTTTGTGGTTTTCTGGAATTTTTTATGTGAACATTATTTGTCTTATACACCTTAAAGACCATTGGATATAAAGTATGTCCATTTGTTATTACTTAGTTATTTTTACTTTCCTTTTCCTACAACTAGTTTATTTTGTATGAATTAATTAGGATAAGAACCTTGATTTAAAAAAGTGTTATCTCCCCTTGCTTGGTCGCAGGGAGTTGAAAAGGCCAAAGCGCATTGGACTGTAAAAGGGCTAAAATAAACAGGTATTTCAAAATTCAAATCTTGCTCCCATTGGGCCCAGGGACACAAAATGTCTTTTTTTCTTATATGGGCTATATAAAAATTAGTTTAAGCGTTAGCTACTTTGAAAATGAATGGATCTTGGCCAAACTTGGTACATACAAACTTGATAGCCCATATTAAATAATATAGGGCATTGAACTCCTAATTGCAATTTTGGGGGCCCAAAGTCTTTTTTTTCTTCATAAAACCTTTAATGCTTTATTCCCATTATGATTTTACACAATCTTTATAAATATTGACAAATATATGTATTATGATCCAGAATGAAATGTAAAGATATTTCAAAATTCAAATCTTGCACGATTGGGCACGGGGGCCCTTAATGTAGCTTTTTGATTACATAAATTATATACAAAATTTTTAAGCGTAAGCTACTGGGAAAATGTAGTGTATAATAACAAATCTATCCATTATTATCCAGATTGAAAATAACAGTTATTTTGAACTTTAAATATTGCACAGAGTAAGCCATGGGTCCGTTTTATTTCGCGTACCCAAACATTTTCCAAAGATGAAATGTGTGTTAAGGCATACAGGACAAAAAGACATTCATGCATTTTTAACAATATATTTATACAGATGACACGATGTAAATTAACCGTTATTTTAACGAGTTTCCTTGAATTGCCTTTCTTTGGAAATCTTTGCAACGCACGAACGGGTACGCTAGTCACAAATATAATTGAAACAACACAAAGTTTGAATATAGTATTGGACAGTGACAACAAATCATTTTAAAAATAATGAAACTTACTTTCTTGCTTGTTCCAACATGACATGTTTTCGACTTTCCAGCATTGTCATTCTCTCTGAGGCTGATTTGGAAAATCTACCACCTAAAGCAGTGCTTGATGGCCCACTTTCTCTGCACATACAACAATATTTCATGTTTTTATTTAGAATAATTGACAATTGATTCCATTATTGACAAGTGAAATAAAATATTATTCCCTCACCAAGTACTAGTACAATACATGACTGGCTATAATAACAAATTTTAAGCAGTAAAGCTAGTTGGAATCTCACACTAATCATTAAGTTGGCAAAGACAGTTTCATAGACAATCTGTAAGTCATGAACTCAAATCAAAATTGCATTATTCTAGTAGATAAGATGGATTTAAAACTGACTTTTTAATTATTATCTAAACATGAAACTTTATACTTAATTCTATAACAACAAAGTCTCGTCATGCACCAGTTGAAATTGGCTTAAGAACTATATTTTAGAAATCCCTTTTTTAAAATTTATTAAGACAGTAAAGCTTCAAAACAATAAATGAACAAAAAGACAACAGAAACAGTGTAATGAACCAAACAGCTTCTACTGACGGTGTTTGATGTGTCCTAGTTTTGGATAGGTCCAGTCCTAGTGGCTCTGAGTTGGTCTGTAAGGGATTCCCTTGTCTTGATGAGTCTATTTCTGTACCAAACAAAACCTGTGAAAGAAATTGATACCAATGTTATCTCTTCTCCTCTTTTGGCACTTTCAGCTTTAGAAAGGCTAAACCTGGAACTGACGTCAATACATGGAAAAGTCTTGTAAAACGCAGAGAGCGCACCAAATAAAAGTGTATACTCAAAAGAAGTGGCATTTCCTCACCTCAGATGTAGTTGATAAGCCACTGAGACTGCCATGACTGTCATTCCTCTGGTGTCCGGCAGTGATGGGGAGCTATGGAAGAAATGAAAATATAGCATTGAATAAATGTCTTGATATGTGCTGATCAGGGTAAATATCTGCTTTAAAACTCATCATATTCAGCCTGGGCACAAGTTTTCATTTGCCATTGCTGAACATGTTTGCATTACTTGTAGGTATTAATAATAATAATAATAATAATTATTGATAATTCATATAGCGCTGTATCCCAGTAGGGGACCAGGCTCACTAGGTCAGCTTCCAAATTAAAACAAAAGTATAGCAAGTCCATCATCAAGTTGATGGGGGAAAACAAATTGGAGTCCAACTGAATGGATATCTGACTCAAGTAGAATTTACTGGACCTAAATTTTCCCATTATCTTTATGAGAATCAACAGACTAAAGTCATATTTAAATTTGTTATATAAGTAATATAATAAATATCTGAAAGTTAACCTCAAAAGATAAATTAACCATTGCTCACAGGTGGGGCCGTTACTCTTCCTTCCAAAATGTTATCTATTGTAAGATCGACAGACCTTGTCTGACGAAGATCTTCCATGATAACAGACTGTGGAATGTTTGGAAACACTACCTGAACCTCTCTGGCCTGCAGGGAAGAGAAATTAAAACAAAAGTTGATTTCTTTTGAATGAAAATAAAAACTAAAATCAAAGACTGTTAACAAAGAGAAAATATTTAGTTCTCAATAATGCATGGGTAGTTGAAAATTTAAAGTCGTAATTTCAAATCCTTTTCATGTTTTGTATTATAGCTGTAACTAAAAAAGCTAAATTTATTATCTTCTTTAATCATCATTTTTTAATTAACATTCAACCCATTTTACAAGCTATGCTAACTAAAATTATAACGCTCATTGCTTTGTTTTTAGAACTTATGGCTGTACCATATTATCCAGCTGGGATGTTTGAGTAGCGTGTGCTTGTTGGCCTGGCAATAGATTTGTGTGGGTCACTTCAACAGAAAAGCTAGGCAACCAGCTCACATAACGAGATCCTGCAATTATTGGTTGGTAAATATTAAAAGTTTTAAGAGAGACACTGTAAAGGAATGATATTAGTATAATAATCTTGAAAAGGATTCTCCCCACAAACATGAAATTTTGTGTTGTAATTTTTTTTGGAAACTTAATTTTACAATTACAATAGAAAAACATCTTATGCATTTGGTATTAGTATTATCTATATCAGAGGTCGGCGAACAGGGATAAATTACCCCATTTGGGGTAAAAAGGGAATTCTTGGGGGTAAAACAGACTCTTTGGGGACATATAAAATCCGCTAGATATTTTAAAAATCCGGCATGTATACACAGGGCCGGTCTTAGGCCACTGCAACCTATGGCACCGCAATGGGCCCCACGCTGTCATAGGCCCCACCTATCTTAATTTTCACTTATTATCCTTATTAATTCCTTATCCCTACCCAAACTGGGCCCCGCGCAAACCGTTTCGCATACTAAGCTGCATAGGGCCCTGCAATGGCTAAGACCAGCCATGTGTATATGTGTGAGCTTGGAAGATAACCCCTTTATTGAACCGGTTCCTTCCAGAAAACGGATTCTATAGATGTGAGTGATTCTTTGCTATTTAATTTGATGAGACCACTGATGGCATTAGAAATGCGCAGCTTATTGTATATGTTCTCTACAAAATTGTTCTAAGAGAAAATATTGTTTTGTATTCCTCTCCAATAGCGATGTCAAGGAATTGATGTACAGTGGGGCCCACTTAACTCGAGCCCGGTTAACTCGTCAGCTCTATTAAGTCGACGTTTTTTTTGAACCGCCAAATTCTCTCTTTGTTTTTGCATTTTTTCATCGGTTAATTCGATTTTTTTAAGTCGCAGAGCCCTAATATTTCGAGCTCAAAAGAGTGCCAAATTTGCAACTTAAAGTCGGTTAGCTCGATCCCCGTCTGTTCGCCTAGCGACGCACACTTGCATTTTTAGTTAAAAAAGCATCGAAATCTCGCTTTCCTCGAGACTTCCGGCTATTGTGTGATTTTACCAGATTTCAATAAGGATTACCGGATGTTTTTTATCTTGTTTCACTTTTGATCTGCGTGTGAATTAGTTTGACACGGTAATGACACGTCTCTATCAAGTATGTATTCACCAGAGGTACTTGAAAATCGCGTTAAAATAGCGGTCTTTAATCATCATTATTTCGCAGTGCATGTTATATTATTATTAAACTTAATTCATTTTCTGATGCATTAATCATTTTATTTTTTAAGATAAACGAATATCTTTAGAAAAGAAAATAAAGGTTTGTATCGACAATCGACGGTGGTTTTTATATAATTAAATAAAAAATTATTATTCTTTTAAAAGTTTGTTGTTGCTTTGTTACCAGTAAGATAGGTGACTGTGACTAACACGCGCGTGACAGTGAAATCAAATCATTTTCTTAATATTCCAGTATATATATAATATACACGTCATCACTGTTGTAGGTCGAATTCTGATTAAGGAATGATTTTTTAAAAATTAGCTTAGGTCTAACACACAGTGCGCCTGTGATCAATGGTCAAGGCCGGATTTGTTACTGTTTATATTACAAGGTCAAGTTACACGTATCATTTGATTGACGGAGGAAATTCGAGTGCGGTCTCATAATGATAGATATCCTTCACGTCAAAAGCATTAAACTTAAAATTACCATATTGATATGTTTATAATTCGCTGATTCGACGGGCGGTGACATGCCACGCCATAGGGGACTAGGCGAGGCGAAAAATTTGACTAGTTTAAACGCATGCGCAGACAATTATAAACTGGTAACTTTTTTTTTATAAATGGAATCAAAACATGACCACAGAGACGTAATCAAAGTCATTTACTTCGGCAAAAAAAAATATATATATATACAAAAATTCCCGGCTAGTCATAACTTTTCCCGAATTTCAAGACCGGGAAAATTATTTTAAGAATTCCAGACTATTACCCAACTGAGTGTCAACCTTGGGTTATATTTAAACGGTATTTAAAAACGAACGGTCTTAACAACCTTAGGAAAGAGTGAAGAAATAGGGTCCCGATATTCCGATACGATTCCGATTAATCGTTCCATCACTAATTAACGCACATCATGTATATAAAGAAATTTCAAGCGCATGTTAATATTTTGCTGCCATATTGGTTTTCGTTTAACTAGATGATCGTTTATCTCGGCGCCATTTTTCATACCCCGAGGCCGTCGACTTAAGCGGGTCCCACTGTATTCAATAAAGTTTATGAATACTTTGATACGGTTAATTTAAATTAGGAAGACTGTTTTGCTGTGTCTGTTGATGGAGCTCTAACTATGTTGGGTCGTGTACATGGTTTTTTGGCTTTCGCAAGAGTGAGGAATTCCAAAATTGAAGTTAACCATTGTATGATCCATCGTCAAGCTCTGCTTGTGAATCTTTTGGAACCTGGACTGGAGGTTATCATGCATGATTTTATCCATATTTTAAATTTCATTAAAGACATGCATTGCAAACGCGACTATTTCATGATTAATGTAAAGATGGTGAGACAGAATATGCAGACCTACTTTATCACATCGAGGTACAGTGGATTTTAAGCTGAAAATGTTATGAAAAGAGTGTGAAAGCGGAACTTCAAACATTTCTGGCTGGTCAAAAGCATGCTCTAGCAGAGAATTTTACTAAATATTATTGAGTTGCTTATCTTGCATACTTAGCTGATATTTTTGAGCATGTGAATGCATTAGCAAAGAATTGCAGGGAAAAAATATCAGTATAATCTCAGCCAGAGAAAAGATTGCAGCATTTTGGATTAATGCTTTCATGTTGGAAAGAAAAAACAGAATGAAACAAGTTAGTGGCCTTTTCATATTGGCCTAGTTCTTGGAAGATTGTGGAAATATAACTTTTGACGACATCAAGCTTATCATTATGAGACATTTTACAACCCCAAAGAGCGGCCCACTGTTTACTTCCCAGTTATTGATTTGCATGTCAGTTGGATTGTAGATCCCTTTCAGTGTGACATTGCAGATGTAGCATATAAGCCTCAAGGCATGGCAGAGGCACTACTTGAACTTCAATCCAATAATGAGGCACTTATTGAATTTGCAAACAAAGCAGATCTGACACATTTTTGGATGTCAAATGTTGCAAAGGGTTTCAACACTGCACATGAGGAGGCTGTTAAAACATTGTTGCCTTTTGCAAAAACGTACATTTTCAACAAGGATTTTCACTCTAGTGAACATAAAAACAAAATTGTTTCAAATAAATCCTCACTGAAATATGGATCTTCTGTCCTTTTGAGTTAAAATATCTACGCACAATTCTTTTCAGATTCATTTTTAGACCATTGTCTGGCTTCTAAAAATCAACAGATTCATTTACGTTTGGGGCTTAGCCTCAGACCCTTTGTTGGGGATGGGGGGGCAAATGACATTTCCCCAAACTCCGAGTCGGGTGGGCAGGACCACGCACCTTCGGGGGGTAACGTCAACATAGAAAGTTTTATATTTTGGGGTAATGGGCGTAATGGGCCAAAAAGTTTGCCGACCCCTTATTTATACAATAATTTTCTAGGGTTACAAACATTACGTTATTAATACGTTATTTAATACTTCTTTTTCCAAGGCATTTTTCTGGTCATCGTGATGGCTTCTCTAATCAATTAGAGAAAATAAGTCGTTTGGGAAAAAAAAAGAGCAGCGAAAAATCCTACCATCAAAGTGAAAGAAGTGATTGGTTGTTGCTGGATTTGGCGGTGCAACTATGGCATCAGCTATATTTGCTGTGGCACCAGGTGGTCCAGCATTCCTGCCCTCATTGGATTCACTCAGAGTTGTACGGCAAGTTGGGCATGAGGAATCTTGTTCCAGCCAGGATCGAAGACAGGAACTGACATACAAGATTAGACAAGACAAAGTTAATTCACAGATCAGTGTGACTTTGTTCAATTTAAGACAGCAACTAATGACTTATTTTTGATCGATCAAATTTATCTTTGAAGCCTTTAAATTGGCCATCCCTGCTTTTAAATGATAAAATATTAGCTTTAGATAATTAGTATGAAGTATATTCATGAGAAACTTTACTACTGTATTTTTTGTGTGTAAGTAATGCTATAAATTGAGTCATTAGAAAATTAACAATGATACAGGAAAGTAAGTCCATGGTAATGATTATTTGAATAAATTAGAAAAATAGATGATATCAAGAGATGTTTCATTACTTATGAAAGAGATGACCACAGGGGAGTTTCCGAGCTGATTCCATTTTCTCCCAACAGATGGCACAGTCATCAGCATTCAGTTCTAAGTCTTCTTGGGTAGCCATGGAGAATCTAAAAATAGGAACAAATTTATCCAGGCTTAGACTATTTGCCAGGTCAAAGGATATTTTTTTTAAATCATAAAGAAAATGTAAAATATTAATTCAAAAATAATACAAACTTTTTACTTATTGAAATTTTATTTTAAGGGTGGAGTACAAAGTTGATGCTTATAATGTATGATGTTTTTTTGTTTGTTTAAAAAAATTTTTTATTTCCTGAAACTTTTTTCCATACTACAATAAAAAAAATGTTAAATTTTAGTTTTACTTGTTGTGTTGTTTGGAAAATCCCAAAATTTAGTTAGCAAACCTACCACTACTTTCCCTCCATCACAAACTTTCATAACTTTTGGACACTAAACTTTTCTTTAAGAATAAGAAAACTTTCCCATAATGCTTACAAAAATATAAACACAAGAATTTAAACAAAAGGCAAACACCATAATAATGTCTTCTAAAAAAAGAAGAAAACAAGAGGATGAACATATAAAATATAATTTTTATAAAAAATTATTTTAAAAATACTGCTTTTGATAACAAAAGATGAACATTTAAACACATTAGCACATAGAAATCAATTTAAGTTGACTGTAATACTGAAACAAAGCTTGTCAAAAACAGAAAAATATTTTTTTTCAAATGAACTCACTTGGATTCCATTTCTTTGACCACCTTTAGATAATTTTTATGCCTCCTTATGCGTCTCTGGAACTCATAAAACAAGAACCGAAGCTGCATACATATCACTAGGCTGGCCATGCTCAGAAAAATGTTGCCATGTAACTGAAGATAAAAAAAAATGCATGGTGAAAACAAGTCTAAGCATGCATTTTATTAGAGTTTTATGTTTGTATGCATATTCTACACATATATTTAACTCAAAATACATTTTAAATACCACTATTTAGCTCACAATTATTTAATTGATCTCTAAGGTCTTTTTAACTCACAATTATGCTGCTATATCTAACACACTGCTAAAAAGTATTACATCTTTCTAAAAAATTTTGACTTCTTCTTTTCTGTTTAAATTAGTGGTTTAGAAAAAAAAACAATTCTTACCATGTACTTTTCACCATTATACTTATATACTTTAAAAAAAGTATAATACCTAACCTTGAGGCAAGAGCTTACTTTCATTTACTTAATTAATTTAAATATATATACAGTGGAATCTGGTTAACTGGGTATGTCGCTGGCCTTGTGTCAAATAGCCTCTAACAAATGATCGAGATAACAAAAACCAATATGGCGGCAATATTAACATCTGCTTGAATCCTAAGCATCCTACTAATCAAATATACAAATTAAAAATAGGAACTACTTTTGAACCTTCCACTTTGGCTCATTATTAATTAATTTAAAAGCTTTTCCTGGCCAATGTTTAAATATTTTGTTGCACACAGCCATCTTTTATGAATGAACATAGTAATATTAATAGTAATAGAATCATGATGAGGTTGAATGAAATTATTTCCAATGGTAACTATTCAGCACACTGCAAATTATGGTATTTGATAACATGCAGGGTTTATACACCTACATTTAGTATATCCCTGAATTAATTCCATATAAGACCATTTTAAAGTCTAATTATCAAATAATTTAATGTTAATAGGCATAAATTAATTGAATTTATGTTAGTGCCAGTGATAAGAATTATGAGAATGATGGAGTAATATGCTTTAAGCTAATAAAAATAACAATATGAGAAATCATATCAATGAAAATGGAACATATATAGATGTGTTTATGATGAAACACGATATTGATATTAAAATAATGATTTTAATTATCTCAGGGTTATAATTAGGGTGGACAAAATTAAAATTAACTTAGGACGGAAATGTGAGTAAAGATATCCACTACATTGAAAAAAAAAGCTTCTTAAATAGGTCATGGGGATTGAAACAGCTGATGTTGAGTGGCAAATTTGTCCCTCGTATGTGTTTGTGATGTTAGGGTTAGGTGACATTTAAGAACCGATATAACCCATGAGAACATGCTAAAACAAGGATAGAATTTGACGAATTCCTACAAAAAATCTACTAATTAGGGTTGGGGAGTTAATCAAGATTAAGATAAATGGGTTCCAATGTATGTATATTAGATTTTAAATAACCAAATAATGCACTGGTTATGCTACTTTTGTTCTAAAACTAGCAGCTAAGGTCATTCAAGCCAACCATATTTTAGATGCCAATTTGAAGTAAATTTCTATCTGTGCAATATTTAACGCATCAATGAAATTTATGTAATACACTAACCAGCATGTGCAGGTGATGGCCAAAGTCAACACTGAGAGCCACGAGCTCAAACACAAGCTCAGTGTAATACACATAAATGGCCCTAGCCTCCCACACACCTTCTAGGCTCATGTCCCATAGCTGAAGGATATATCTGGAAGAAATATTGTAGTTTGCAGAAATAAAACAACATAAAGATTGGTGTTCAGCACAGAAAGACTATGGGGTGTTTAAAGTCAAAATAATTTTAATTTTGTCAGAATTAAAGGGACACAGTAAAATGGATAACTCTATGTACAGGTGGTAGACAGGTATACAACAGATAGATGCTCACCTAACAACGACATACAAACATTTCAGCATTAATAAGAGGCTCTGCAAATTGAAAATAAAAAAGTTTGGTTAGTAAATAATCATACTAATTCTACCCAATCACTAATTTTCTAAAATATACTCTAATGACAGACACATTTTTATGACATTATGCTTATAATGGTACCTCTATTATTTAAGGTGGACAAAATAAAAGCAACCAAGATTTCAGACATTTAAAAAAATGTAAAGTTCAATGGAATTTATTTGATATTTTAATGTTATATCAGTTTATAAATTTATTCCATAATAACATCTAAAAGCATCCATATAAATCAGCCAAAGTTGAAACAAATTTTTCAATATGTAGCCCCCCACCCTCCCTTAAATATTTACCTAATACCTAATATATTGATAAATGATAAAAAAAATAACATCTTAAAAAAAGGCTATATTTGATGCCAACATGGACACTGCTCTGACCAAATATCAGTAATTTATCACTGACCTCAGCAGCCAGGAATGCAAATATGGTAAAGCTGATGTTGATGCCAACCCAGACACAGCCTGTCAACAGCACTGCACACAGCACCAGGATGATGAGCAGCAATGACAACAGTTTGACATGGGCTGATTGGGGCGTGGCAGGTGAGAAAGACAGCTGGAGAAAATAAAATGAAGCTGCAGCTCTAAGACCAGACATCTCTTGTACGGTGAAGTTTTATAATATTTATCATATATTTATGCTGGTGACACAATGTGGGACAGAGGCATCAAAATGAATCCCAATCCATGTTTACATTTTTATTTTTTAAAAAGCAACAAAATCTTGTTTTCCCTCAATGGTTTCATTCTGCATGATTGTAATATTTTAAAGAATAAAAATTTGTATCTTCTTTAACTTTTACGTCATGTGTGTTTTAGTAAAGCGCGCCTGTATATAAAATGTGTTCACCTGAGGTGCAGAAAATTACTTTATTCATTATTTTTTCGCATTCAATTTTAAATTATTTTTAAACGTTATTACTTTCTAGGGTCCATTTATCCTTCATCATTAATATTAATTAATAATAAAGAAACTTTAAGTATTTTACAAATGTAATCACAGGCTAAAGGAAGTTACTTCAACCTCTGAAATGAAAATGTATTAATAATGGAAGAAGTTTCTCATTGGGAATCAATTCAAGTACTCTTCATGATTATGAAATCCCATGTTGTTGTTTTTAAATGTGTCAAGCCAATGCTATGAATGTGATAACAAGCTCAGCTTGCACAAAATATGACTTACATACTCAAACCTGTCTTTGGACAGCTGTGTGAGAAGATGGAGGAAGCCGAGACCTGAGAACCAAGCAACCCACAGTACAACCTCATCCATGCTCTGCACATTCATCACTCCAAAGATGAATATAAATTTGTAGAAAATAAAATTCCAGAATTTGTCTTTTAAATGCTGAAAGTGAGAGAAGAGAGAAATAAAGTTGAATTTTTATATTAAGTTTTTAAGAAAAGAAACTGGAAAAACACAATTTAAGAGAGGTTTTATTTAACATATAATACAATATTTACATGTCATGAAAATTTAAATATGACTTTAATGGTTAGAATGTGTTTTATTGCACTCATACGATTTTTCTGTGTTACAAGCATAGTTAAAATTTTACCTGTTTCTCACTAACTCTGAGTTCCCCAAATATGACATTCTGTATTAATTTACCCAACAAAATAAGCAAACAGTAACAGCTGTTTACCAGAGTCTGCAAAAGAGAAGAAAATAACAAATTTTAAAATATTATTTTTATAAATATATGTTGTAATTTTAAGTTAAAATCTTTTAAACCAAATTGAAAGAAATTTTTTATAGCGAAACATGTTTTTATTTTCTCTTCCAGAAAATAAACTAACTACTTTTTTTTTGTATCAATGACTAGAAATGTTTATAATAATTATTTGAAACTGAAAAAAAAAGATTTCAAAAACACCATGAGCATAGAACTTTATTGCCATTTCCTAATTTGAACAATAATTCATTAGTAAGATATGAGCTGACCATTTTTGTGGAAATAGCTTTCATTCAAACATACCCATATACACCAAGTCTCCACTCTCATAATATAAACCATATTGAGGAAATGTTGATCCTGTGGATATGGCAGTGTGATGTTAGCTAGCTCCGGTGGAAGACCTAGTTCTTCTTCTATCTGTGTTTCAGGGTCAAAGTTCAGTTTTGCATTAACTGTTTGATGCGCATAAAATGAGGCCAGAGCAAGAATGAGAACAGAAAATGAGATGTAGGTGTGAAGGCTTGGAAGTGGAAGTCGTTCCAAAAGTATTGCAGGCATTGTGACGACTAAACTCATTCATATGCTTCGAAATTCCTGTTTAACCTGGATGAATAGATATAAAAAAGATCATTAGATTTTAAATTAAACCCTCAATTTTTTTTACAACTGAAATAATACTTTTTTTAAAATTTCCAGAACATTTATTAATTTGTACCTAAGTTAATTCTAAAATGTATTGTTTGGAAAGTTTGTATATGGAAAGGTTTTTTTTAAGTGATTTAAAAATTATCATAAAAACATCTAAGTATGGATGTATTGCAGCCCCTTTCCCCTGAGGATAATTCAAAATACAAGTCTAGAGTCTAAAAGAAGCAATAATAGTGAGACCTTCTATCATCTGGTATATTGGCATTATATAGGAATATACAAAGGAATCATATAGAAAGTTTTTTTACCTTGAAACATACCTGAAACTTAGGTCGTAAAGCTTGTATTTTTTAGGTGCTTTTTCTTCTTATTTTTTACAATATCATAGTTATGGTCGTCAACATAGTTCACATCTATAGGAAATTTTTTTAACTTTGACTTTTACTCTGAAAAGTGATTGAACCTGTTTCAATAAAATCCATAGTGTTAAAATGTTTTTCAAGATTAACAATATAAATAGAAGATATAATTTCAATTAGCCTTTCACATAAGATGGCTACAATATTTCTATTGTGGTGCTAGTTTGCTAGTTACACATATTACATTTATTACTACTTTAAAGTTAAAATACAAACTTAATTACACACTCCAGCTGTGTCAAAATTAAAATTATTTAATGTAAGCTTATTGATATTGCCTCAATATTAAAATATTGTGTAGTCTATCATGCAGTCTACCTAAAGTAAGTAACGTTTTTGTGCCTTCCCTATTACTAATAAAAATTTACTAAGATTTAGTATTCATAGTCATAGTGATATACCACATTGAAATTATCATTTGGCCATAGGCGCATACCTGTAGTACACTTAAAGCCAATGTATCTAAATAAATGCATACAGCACAGGCCAAAGTAAAGTTGATGATAACATACCACAACCACAAATCTTATCTTAACTTACACATAACACACGCTCCTTCTATACAGAAGATTATTGGGTCCTAAGCTATCCATGGTTTATGTCTAATCTTGCATTTTTATTAGAGTTTAGAACATCGATAGTGACACTATTAGTGAGTTTGTTTTCCTGGTTTGTTCAGGCAAACAATTCTATGCCCAAATACCAGGCCAGATGGGAAGAAGGAGGATCTGTATGTGCTTGTTCTTGCGAATGGAAGAAGAAAAGTGTTTTTATCCCTATGATGCCTATGTCTATTTAAGTGCTGTATAATAATATTATTGTTGTATTGTATTTGTATTTTCCAAGTTAGATTTATATACCTTATGTATTATTACTTCTTTTTTCTTCAATCCATTTGTATTTGTTTCTAGGTAAGTTTTCAAACTTTATAATTGCATCATTCATCATAAATTCTGTTCTAATTTAAAGACTTTTGTTCTAATTTTAAGTCTTAGACCAGTGGTTCCTAACCTTTTGGGGTCCATGCACCCCTTCAGATGATTAAAAAAAGTTCATTCACCCCCTCATGAAATTTGTAGAAAATGCATAATTAACTGTTTATTTTAGGAACAAAACAGTTTTGACCATAGCCAACAGGAAAATTAGTGAGAGATCTGCTGCTTCTTATGATCAATCAGCGATTTAAATGGAACTGTTTTAATACTGTTTTGAACAAAGCAGCTCTCATGTCATTCTCTGCATTCAACTTATTGCTTGCCTTGGTTTTAATCGTCAAAAGTGTGAAGAATCCTGCTTCCCAGAGATAGGTTGTTGCAAATGGAAGGAGAGTCAGTACTGCCCTCAGTACTGTCTAGTTGTGGGTAGGAATCTAGCTGGGCGCACCAAAATTCAATCAAGGTATTTCAACTGAAGGCACTCCTCAGTACTTCTCTGGTTTTCAAATCAATCAGGTCATCTTTAGCAAGGTCACTGTCATCAATGTTGTCCAAGTCACAGAGAAAAGGATTGCGAATCCAAAGGTCTTTCATTGAAATTTCTGGACAGAAATACCCATCTAAGGACCTTTGCAATTTTGAAAGGTGCTTAGAAATTTCCCCTTTGATGTTGTCAGGCAGTGATCCACCAGTGCTTCCTTCTGCAGCAGATATTACAACTTCATCCAATAGTGGAAAGTTGGCCACGTTGGACTTTCTAGTCGTCGTTGGAATAGTGGCAGTTTGATAAGTAGCATCCATTATAGTCACAGTAGGTCCTTGGAGAGATGTGTTCAACTAATTTAAGATGGAGAAGATGTCAGCCAGGTATGCCAGGTAATGAATGAAATTTGGACAGTCAAACTTGTCAGCAAGGTCACTCTCTTTTTCTTGCAAGAAAATGGCAAGCTCTACTCTCAGTTCTACTAGCTGAGAAAGTATCCGTCCCCTGGACAACCAGCGCACCTCAGTGTGGTAGAGCTGAACTTTATGCTCAGAGCCCACCTCCTGCCAGAATAACTTGAAGAGGCAGTGGCTCAAGGCATTGAGCAGATAAAATTTACAACTTGGACTGCAGTAGAAAGAACTGACTTCAAGGTTGGAGGTAGAGTTTTGCATGCGAGGGCCTGACGAGGAAGGATACAGTGTGTAGTTACAATATCTGGAACTTCTTTCTTTAGCAGTGCTGAAAATCCATTCTTATTACCGAGCATGGAGGGAGCACCATCTGAGCAAATTGAAGAAATTCTTGAAGTCTAGTGAAACTGGTTTTCATTGAAGAATACCCTGAATAGCTGCAGCACATCAGCAGCTTTGGTAGTAGCTAGGAGTGGCTTACAAAAGAGATATTCCTCCTTCAGAAATCCACTGTGAACATATCTCACAAATACAAGAAGCTGAATGCATTATGCTACATCAGTGGATTCATTCAGCTGCATGCTAAATGGAAAAGGACTGCTTCTCATCTCGTGCAAGACTTGATCCAGAATGTCTGCAGCCATGTCACTAATCTTGGAATAAATAGTGTCATTGGACAAAGGGACTTTCTCAACCTGCTTCCTCTGCTGGTGACCACACACCAGTACCACTATCTCCAGAGCACAAGGCTTCACCAAAGGTCTCCAATGGTGTGGGGGTTCTTGTTCTTTGCAATAAGATATGCAACCTTGAAGGATGCCTCCAGTGCAGGTTTCTGTGACTAAGAAAATCCAAGCTTCGGCAAGGTACCTGAGGCGAAGAAGCGAGCTCTATTATGCTTGAAGTCCTCAACATGGAATTGGATGGATGGACTTTCTCCAAGTGCTCTGGGAGTCTAACAGGCTTCGTGTTGTCATTGCACAGGTTTTTTCCACAGTGGAAGCACTGAGGCTGTGTTCATCTCTCTCTGTGATGAATGAGAATCCAAACTGGAGCAATAAAAGTTTAAGAAAAAAAATCCAAACGTTTACATCCGCTGACGTATTTGATGACTAAATTAAACTATTTTTAGAACATTGTAAAACATGAAATTCCGAGGAACACATAGAGCGAACCGTTAATTTTGTGAAAAAGTTTTTCATTAAGTTTTCGAAATGCGCAGAACGATGGTTTACATTTTCAGATTATCAGTTTTTCTTTCTTTTTATTCCCTTCTTTTTTTCTTCCTCTTTTTCTTTTTTTTTATCTGAATCGTTCATGCACCCCCTGGAACCTGCTCATGCACCCCCTGGGGGTGCATGCACCACTGGTTAGGAACCCCTGTCTTAGACTATGACTATAGTTATAGGTATTATATTTATGAAAGTGTACATTTCATTTAAATTTTAAAAAGCATTAATGAAGCAGTGGAAGTTAACTGTACCTAACAGTGTAACTTTGAATAACAGTAAAAATTTTAACAGAGGGAACAAAGAATTGACTTCCCCACTTATCACCAAGGCTTTAAACTTTACTTTAACTTTAAGTAAGTTACTTGTGTTTGTTAAGGTTTGTAGAAGTATGTCTATAATAATTATTAATAATGTGATCCAAATGACATGGGCATCGGCATGAAACCGATCAAAATCTGGTCTTAATAATCAATAACATATTACAAGACAAATATTACTGATTAAATATTGACTCTTGAACTTAAAAAGTGAATAAGTTTCACCAAGTGTCATACTATGACTATATAAATAGTCTTAATAGAGGCATAGTACATGTAATATAGATCTATCATCTTCTCTTATCTTATCTGTTACAGACACTCCTTCTAAACAGAAGATCAGGGGCGGTCCATAAATGACGTCACATACCTAGGTGGGGAGGAGGGTCACACATTTGTGACGATGTGTGACGAGGGGGGGGGTTAATAAATGTGATGTCACATCAAAACGCGCAAATTTAAATAAAAGCTCCACTTAAATATTTGATTGCTTACAATTTATTTAACGACGTTTGACGTATTAGGATATTAGAGTGCAGACTCACACTAAAAACTAGGGGTGTACTAGATTTCGGCTCCGGCAAATCCAAAATCCGGCGATTTTTACAAATCCGGCTCGGGCAGAATTTTTCTTCATAAAGCCGGCAAAGCCATAAAATATATATATTTATAATAGCTCCGGTTCCGGCCAATTCGGAATCCGGCCATTTTTACGACTCTGGCTCTGGCCGGATTTCACTTTAAAAATCTGTCCAAATCCGGCCGGATTAAAAAAATTTGAATCCGGTACACCCCTTTTAAAAAGATACTTAAATGACAAACAACTGATTTGAAACATGCTCATTTGCAAATAGAAAATACAGCTTTTATTGGCGCAAAGCTTTGTGACGTCATATTTGAGGGGTCTAAGTTTTATGACGATATGTGATGAGGGGGAGAGAGGAGGTAAAAATCCTCCAAAATTGCGTGACCACATTTATGGACGGCCCCTTATTGCATCCTACGCTTTTGCATGGTTTATGACTAGTGTTGACTTTTTTTTAGAGTTTCAAATGTTGATCGAGTGTTGGTTTTTCTGGTTTCCTCAGACAACCCATTCCATGTAAGAATTCCGGATGGGAAGAACAAGAATTTGTATGTGTTGGTTCTTGCATACTGAATAAGAAAAGTGTTTCCAGCCCTATGTTCTCTGAGGGTTGTATTACATTATCTTTGTGTTCTATTTCCAAGTTAGAATTAATTGCCTTGCTTTATGTATTATTACTACTTTGCTCTTTGTTCATCTATCCCCTAGTGCAGGGGTGGCCAGAAATTTAACCGTGGCAACTGAGAGCCATTTTAAAATACAGCAGCAAACTATATAAAAAAACAACCCCGTAAAAAACAAAGTTTTTGACTATAAATCCCTTATATATGAGACATAACTAAAAGTGACAAACATTTACAGACTGAAACCATATTATCTCCCTTGGCTTTAAAACTAGGTCAAAACTCTAGCAGATGACGACTAAACATTATAAATAGTGATTTATATAGATAATAAAACTAAAAATGCATTAATATAATTACGGTACGTTCGATCAATCTGAAATTTTGATATGATGCATTGTTAGGTGAGACGGGTCCGTGTGCCAAATTTTAGCTCGATGGCTTCACTGGAAGTGGGTCATTTTCGACTTTTGTTTTTCCGCGGGCGGACGGGCGAATGAGACGGCGGTGAAGTTAATATAAGGGATTTAAAAATAATATAGTATTAATATAATATAATTAATTAATATAGTGCAAGTCTAAAAAAAATTCTTGAGAGGCACATTAATCATTAAGCACTTTGGGTCATTGAACCTGGCTTGGAAATCTCCCAGTAATTTCAGTAATCCTTGTAACATATATCTTTCATAAATTGTACGCGAGCCTAAATCTAAAAACAGAAGAGTAGTATAGTTGTATATAACTGTATAGTTCAGGATAGTATGAAGTATGAAACAGTATAGTTGAGTATAAGTATAGTAGGTAATCCTGCAGTTTTTACACGTATATTATTTCACAGCGAAATTTAACTTTCTGGTGAGAACTTACGTTTTTAATTTATTAAATGCATTAATATATGTTATATTTTAGCTATTAAAGCACTAATTTGTAAGTTTTATTAACTTCTAAGGCTTTTTTCAGCCCTTAAAGCTACATAATCGGAGTGGTATAGATCCATTTTGTTTATGTAGTACTCTACTTGCCGAGTTGTTACAGTAAGATGCCAAATGATATTTTCTCACTTAAAAACAAACAAAATAAGAATCAAACATCTAATAGGCCTAATGAAATATAAAATGAAATTGTCGTTAAAATATTTATTTATCTTCCAAGAACATTAAAATAGATGAATAATACTTTAAAAAAAATATTTTTAGTCAGTAAATTTATTTTAACATGGGTCGAGCCAGGTAAAAAACATCTGGCAAGCTAAACAAAATGGACGTATCGTGACCACATTATGTATTATATAGAGCTGAAAAAATGCCTTAGAAATTAAAGACCAACAAACTAGCGCTGTAATAGCTGAAATTTAACATATATATAATAATGCATTTAATAAATTAAAGACGTAAGTTCTCATGAGAAAATTAAATTTCGCTGTGAAATAATATATGTGTAGATACTGCAGGATTACCAGTATAGTATATTAGTATAGTGTATTATAGCAGTGCTTCTCAAACTTTTTCGTATGACGGACCTGCATGAATTTTTTCCATTGCTCCACGGACCGGTGCACTATTTTCCCGTACTGACGTGATAGCAATATGAGCCCCTACATAGCCTAAAGCCCCAAAAGATTAAGCATGAATTCGTTTTTTTTTATGTTACATGTCATCGAACAATTTTGAACAAGAATAAACTTAAGCCTTGATTGCTTAATGCTCATTTACGATGGTCTTCATTTTGTATAAAGATGTGTTGATAATGGCAGCCATCGTTTTGTTTCAACTGTTTTTAAGTAGATAGTATTTTAATAAATTTATATCCCGACTTATGTCTACGTTTTATTAAAGATAACGTAAAAGTTAATATAAAAAGTCATGTTCATTTATTTTAAAAAATAATATTATATGGTAACTATAGTAAGTATATGTGTAAGTTTATGCCAAAAAGTTTAACTTAAACTAATTTTTTTATTTGATGCAAGTTAATCAAGTCTTGGCTCGATTGAGGACAACGCTGCACTCAATGAAGAACAATCATCCATACTATTCCTGTATTTTGTCTTAATAATGCTCATTGTTAAAAAACGGTGACCGTCAAAACGGCTGCGGACACAACGGCCCCGGTCAAAACAGCCCCAGACAAATTGTTTACATTTTTTAACAAAAAATTAACTTTTTTTTGCATTTTAAGCTTTTGTCAACATTTTCACCCTTAAAAAAAGTGTTAAAATTATTTCTTGTGATGTTATATTATTTCTTGTCAAAAAAAAACGTGTCTTGGTACCATATCGTGTAAAGGCTAATAAATTCATTCTTGTGATGTCATTATTACTGTTTCTTGTGAGATAAACCTGACACTGAATGGGTAAGTAAAAATACAAATATAAAATTTGATTGAACATTTTACTATTAGTTGATCTATTAGTCCTGGGCCGTTATGTTGGTGAACCTTGAAAAACCAGTCTCACATGGGTAAGATGAAGGAAATGGAAGAAGAGTCATAAGAGCAATTTCGTCAAGTTCAGGATATTCTGCACTCACGTGAATCCAAAAGAATGCAAGAGAGGTCATAGTTCCGAAATTTGTTTTTAAAAAAAACCATCATCTGCAGCTAATTCCAACAATTTATCTTTCAAAGTTACAGACAAGTCACCTTCGAAGTAATTAAAGGATTGCGTATCCACCCATTACCTTTCCGTGGGTCATCTTCTGCTGGAAAGTAGAACTCAAAACTGTCAATAATTTTTTCAAGTGCTCAATGATGACTTTCTGTAGAGAAGGCACATCAAGCTCTTCATCTGCACTATCAATAGATGCTTCCAAATTGTGAAACATATCGAAACTATCTGCTGACACTCGACTCTTCCATGCTGCTAGCTTGCGTTTCTGTCCATAAGTCTTGTCCGCCATTGTAAATAATGAAGCTATCCTTCACTGCATGGAGATATTGCGCTCATTAAAAATGGCATAGATATCGGACAGGTAAGCCAACTTTGCTATTCAATTCGCATTTCGAAATAGTTGACACCAATCTGGCTTTTTCTTCTGTAGAAACTGGTCGAGCTCTCTTCACAATTAAAAAACTCTTGAGAGTACTTTGCCTCTAGACAACCAATGCACATCAGCATGCAGTAAGAGATTTTTGTGTTTCGCACGCATTTCATCACATAATGGAGCAAATTATCTTGAATTTAAAGCATTTGTCTTGACATGGTTCACAACTTTTCAAATTCCCTGAGCACGTTGTTTAGTTCTGTTGGCATTTGCTTCGTGGGTTAAATTGCACTCTGGTGCTAATTTCTTAACTTGTTTACAACTCCGGAATGACACCCAGTCATGGTCGCAGCGCCATGCGTACACACACCAACACAATATTTAAATTCTGACATTTGCCAGCAATGTAATCGTGAATGGCCTTAAATATTTCAGAACTAGTAGTATTTTTTTGTAATGCAGTAAAAAAGAAATAGTCTTGATTCAAGTCATCCTGTATTGATATCGCACATATACTATATACCATCTGAATTGCCAAATTGACTGAAGGGCATCCCACATGAGGGCCGGCGGTGAGATCACAGTAGCTTTGATGTCACCATCAAGCGACGCAGTTCACGCAGGGTGAAAATTTGATACATTCTTTTGTTGGTTCTCAAATTTAAGGAAAACTTAAGGATTATAGTTAAGATTTATTTTTTATTTCTTGCTAACTTCCGCGGACCGGCGGCTGATGGTCCACGGACCGGCCCGCGGACCACCACTTTGAGAAGCACTGCAGCACTGTATTATAGTGAATAGCAGATGCGGCCAGCGAGGCCCTCTCATCCGGCCCCTGGAGACTTTTTAATCTTTAAAAAAAAAGATACTATTTTGACATGTAGTTTACCACAAAACTTAGTAGATGTGCGTTAGTAGTCGGCCCCCAAACTGCTGTTTGACAGTTAATGCGGCCCTCCGGCAGAAAGTTTAGAGAGCCCTGGTGTATCAGATCAGATCAGTGATAGGCAGGAATACAAGTAAAAGTTAGTTCAACTTGAAGTATAATTTTTTTTTAATTTAGTGTCAGCACTGATGCAATAGTCAGGGAACCACAGCTAATTAAGACCAAATTTAAAGAAGACTTTGTTTATCTTGCCTTTGAAATAGGAATATTAATAATCGTCAGGTCAGTTTAAACTAATTAGTTCTGCATTGAAAAGTTTGTTGACAAACTTGTTCTTCCAGAGAAAATTACCCGGAACAGGTTTTTTTGATGTGTACGCTTGCGCAAAATAAAAACACCGAAAGCTTTCACATTGCCAGCTACGAAAGAATAAATATTTTGCAATCTTTATTTGGCCTAGCTTCATCTGAAAATAAAAATCTGGGTGCCTGACTTCTGCATAAATATTCTTAAAATCAGATTTAATTTATATTTATAGAACTTCTTTTCTCTTTCTTTATTAGTTTTCTTCAATTGTGTTGCTTTGAGTAGTAAGGAATTTTCAGAGTTAAAATTTTCAGGAACATATCATTTTCAAACTGTAGAAGTAGAACGGGAGTGAGTTGCACATGCCTCGCAGTCGCGTAATGACGCGTAACCTTACTATGTGAATGTGGCTCAGCGCAGAATATCTCTTTATCTACACGTTATTTGCAAAGATGACATTTTCCAAAACAAAATGCCATTCGTGGATTTGTGTCTGTGGGAACTTAAATAATTATGTGGGTGGGAGTGAAATAAGCCAGTTTTGATCAATATGAAACGTGGACAACGTTATCAACAGTCACTAGCTAATTATCTTGAGCAGTGGCGTAGCCACTTTGGTAGCTATCCGCCCCGATTTATCGTCCCCATCACCTTAATGGACCGACTTCCCGACGAGACCCAGTCAGTGTTGTTAACTCAAGGTGCCAACTTTTCCCAGGCAGGAGTAACAAAATTCCCAAATTAGACTAAAAATTTCCACATGCATTAAATCCTTTTGGTGAAGCGCAGAAAAACCAAACCTAGCCAATAAGTTTAAAAAAAAACATAGATCCGAAATAAGAAACCTAGACACGCTAAAAATAAACAAATATGACGTCACAAAGCCCCCCCCCCGCCCCACCCTAAAAAAGTATTTCTTATTTAAAATGAGCATGTTTTTTACATGGTGGTCGAGTGGCAGCGCACTGGACTGTCGTACCGATGGTCACGGGTTCGAATCCGTGTGAAGGCAAGGGTTTGTTCCTGGGGCCTAGGGCGTCCCTGAGTCACCCCGCTCCGAATGGGTACCTAACATTCATGTAGTTAGGCGGCTGGGTAATGCGTGGAACCCACAAAGCCGTGGCCTGTGATTGCTGCATCACTTGCCAACAGATCATCTGTCATGGTCTGTGGACGCAACTATCTTCTGCATAGAAGGAGCGTCTGTATAGATAGATAAGATAAGATGTTTGAAATCATTTTATTTTATTGTCATTCAAGTGTGTATTTAATTTTTAAAATGTGTCAACCTCAAATACATGTATTCCCATATAAGGCATATTTAAGGGCAAATCCTAAAAAATTCCCACGATTTGGGAAATTTCAAAGGAGTTAAGAACACTGGACCCAGTTGTGTCCCGACTTTGCAAATACTGTTGGCTTAAGTACATAAGTATCTACAAGCTGACCTGTATGTGGTTTTATTAATACATATCATAAAGGGAATAAAGACTTGCCTAAAAGGGATAAAATATTCCGAAAAATATGGTCGTCCAACTACTTCTGCCACAATAAACTCCATGTAATTGTGCTCTAAATAAAAAGTAATCATATTAAATACTAGCGTATCACCAGTCCAAAAAAAACCCCCGTAAAAAACCAAGTTTTTGACTAAATCCTTTATGTACGAGACGTAACTAAAAGAATGATACATTGTTTTTATCATCGGTACGAAACTGCCTGCAAAATTTCAGCTCGTTAGCTTACGAGGAAGTGGGTTAAAAATTGATCAAAAGTTTTGGCGACAAGCAAGCAATCATAATCAAGGGTTCAAACAAACAACCAGACACCACGAGTTAATATAAAGGATTTAATTTTTTTTAAAAACGTAAAAAACCAAGTTTTTGACTATAAATCCTTTATGTACGAGAAGTAACTAAAAGAATGTCCATGATAATACGCAGCGCAAGACCATCCAAAAATACAAAATTGTAGTTGTGTCGTAAAACATGTTATAATATAATGCGCACCGATCAGGAATATGTTTTATAAAAAGTGTTGTCAATAAAATACGCACCTCATTGCGCGACAGAAAGGTTGTTCAATATAATACGCACCGCGACAGAGCTATCTCAAAAAATAGCATGATACATAGGACTAAATAAAATAATCTAAAAAATCAATAATTTAATTACGGTACATGCGATCGATCTGAAATTTTGATACATTGTTTTTATTATCGGTACGAAACTGCCTGCAAAATTTCAGCTCGCTAGCTTACGAGCAAGTGGGTTAAAAATCGATCAAAAGTTTTGGCGACAATCAAGGGTGCAGACACCACGAGTTAATTAATATAAAGGATTTAAAAATGTCGGAAGTTTTCAGCTGAAATCTGTTTATTTTGAAAAAATGCAATTTTTTAGGGCGCCTACTGCGCCGACCTTTTTCAAAAGCCCAACTAACTTGTCCTTGTTGGATAAATACGAAATATTAAACTTTCTGAAATGTACACAAAGTATTTTATAATAGGGATTGTAGGGGGCCTACGGCGCCCCCTTTGTTTTTTGATTGTATAATTAATCATCATCAAATCCTCTTTTTACATTGTTCCCTTTTCCAAAATAAAAATATGAGCTAAAACAATGACGTCATATAATTATTTTTTTTTACAGCGCATCTTTAATTTGCACACCTTTTGATGCATTGGTGCAGTAATTTGGCGCGTTGCTTTCTAAAATTAGTAGCGTCACGGACAGACACTACAGACGTGACAGAGATTGCAAATTATGTATATTGATTTTTGTACTTCATTTCTACACACCCCATCTCAGAATGTCCCGACGAGGTCCCAATTAAATAACGCAACCATATCACCAATGTTCCCTTTAAGTTTAAGCTGCGCATATATCTCACCGACGCCGTGCAGTATAGTTAAGCTTTACCGCACAGCAAATTTAGTAAAATATTGTCCAAAAATGGATGCTGTGCAACTTAATTCACGAGTTTTACTTTGCACACGGACCAACGAACCTTCGAGGGATCATTGTATACCGCCCTCTTTTTCCACAAAGAGCACCAATGTATTACAATTAGGACGGTATTGTATAAAAATTTTTTAAAAAAAACAAAACATTTCCATCTTTTTAATTTGAATTACAGTATTTACAGTTCGTTTGATAAAGTTACATGTGTGGAAAACAAATGACACTATTGCAGTAGTGTACATAGAGTCAGATAGTGAGTGAGTGAAACAAAGTACACTATTGCAGCAGTTCACAGATAATGGGTGGGTGAAACAAAGTACACTACTGCGCAGTGCGCAGATAGTAGGCGAGTGAATAAACTGAGTTGCTGTGCCAATAACTCGCAAATTCTGTTTAGTCTGGATTAACCTCACATTGCAGTTAATTGTTTATTAACATAACGTATGCATTACTTACTATTTCTTTGATTATTTTTATTGTTGGTGGGAGGGGAGAATAATTTATTTTGAACACACTGTAAGGACGTAGTGCTTAGAAGTGATAATAATTTCAATATCTCCATGGATAAGAAAATAGGACGATTACTCTTAAGGCGGGCGAAAAAAGTAAAATAAACGACATATTCCATAAACTTTTTTTTATCAAAGGGAGACAAAGACGATGGCTGGGCCATGCTCTATGAAATCCTGGTTCTAACTCTTAACAAGACGAAGTCTTAAAGGTAGCTTTCGGGACTGGAGGCAGAGCAAGAAACACTTGGCCCCGAAATGTGGAATCAGACATCAAGAATGTTGACCGTATACCTGGGGGGATGGTGGAGACTGGCCCGGGAAAATCTTTGTAAGCGGCTTTTGTCCAACGAAGGAATACAGACGTCGACGGAGATTGATTGTAGGGCCACGAAGACGAACAGCTGAACTCAATTTTAATTTGTGAAAAAATTGGATAGGTGCAATCGAAATTTTACATCGTGTTAGCCAACATTTTTATTTACGTGACCATAACCACCGAAAACGTATCAGTGGTATCAATTATGCTCCGTTTGGTACAACGTGAGTTCTATCCCCTTAAAGCTAATGCGTAAGTGCAAGTGATTCCAAGTCCTAGTCTTTTGTTCTGCAGTTACTGGTAATAAAAGAATATACGCCTAAAACAATTTATAAAAATAAATTGAGGAGCATTAAAAATAAGATAGAACCAATCTCAATGGCGCTAAGAAGATTTTAACAATAACTTGTTTTAATATTTAATGTATTATGTGATTGGTTAGTTTTTAAAAAAAACACTGAAGCTCCATCCTTCAGCCCATGATCCTACATGTGGAAGAAAATCAGAAGCCCCGAGCATAGTGCTCTTCATGGGTCTTCCTGGAAGACCCTCCCAGCTATCTGGCCCCCTCCCCCAGAAAAGGACGTTGACAGCTGGGAAAACCCCCCCGGAGCGGTCGCTTCTGAAGCGGCCACCTGGGCATCTAAGACAGGAAGTCGAGGATGCCTCCCACTAAGTTGACCTCACAAGGAGGGGTGGAATTGCCTTACTATGACCCGCTACCACTTCGGCGCCACCCCGGCAAAGCATACGAGTCTCAATGGTTAGGATCGCCGCAATGCGGGGGATCATCAACGACCTACCTAGGGTGCAACCCCCACTGGAAGGTTTCCTCAGAGCTGGCGTCCGCTGCGTTCTTCGCGGTTCCTTTTGCTAATCCGTACTGGCGCTCCTGGCCCTAAACCGGCACCGCTCAATAGCGTTGCTAGTAAAATTGAGGGGGACGAAACGGTCGCTTAGGATTTACCCGACCCTCAACGGGTACTTTGGTTTTCATCATCGACAATGCATTTAAGATGCTTTGTCTAAGATCCGTACAGCGACTGTAATCATATGAACATGTACGATGCTTATCTATGATAAATAATATGTGATCAGGACTTCATGGAAATTATTGGAAGTCAAAAGTTAAAATCTTTTTGTTTAAATAGCGGCCAATAAATTTCTTGACAATTACAAGAACATTTTGGTTTTAAACTATTGACTGACGGGAATGTTCAAAATGTTGATAAAGTTTGCCTACCATGGTTCTAACACTTCTCCTAATTGTCAAATAAAATAAAAAGCGTATTAAGCTAATGGCAGAATTGGAGTATGACTCAGAGACAGAAATGACGACAGGTCTTCAGATGAATTACTGCGTTGCAAAATGGAGATGAAAGTTCCTGAATCCACTAACCCTCTACAATGGTGGAAACTTAATGAACACCGATACCCGATAATGTCATTCCTTGCCAAGACTGTTTTGTGCATACCAGTTACCTCAGTTCCATGTGAATGCTTGTTCAGCTCGGCTGGTTTTATTGTCAATTAGACTCGCTCATCACTTGAACCAAATAATGTCAACACACTTGTATTTTTGTGTAGTTGGTTAAAAGATGACATATAAAGGAGACATTCCAGTGTTATTTAGATTTTCAACAAAAAAGTGTAATAAGTGTTACTTATGACATCATAAATTTTAATATTTGGCTTTAATTGAAATTTACGATTAAATTTAAATTAATAGTTAACAGCCCTAAAATAAAGATTAAAAATCTGTTCTTTAGTAAAAAAACATACAAATCACAATGTGTAAGATACCCAAGCACCATTATATTTTGTAGTATTTCATACTTCATTTTAAAAATAATGAAAAAAATGGAATAAATAAATCCTTAAAATTATTTTTAATGCTTGAAAAAATTAGTTTTTAAACATCGATGTGTGGAGAATTCCCAAATAACTAACACAGCTTGTTCAATGATAATTATAAACAAATCTTTGTTTAACTTGAAAGGAAGCAAGTTACACAAGGATTTTTGGTTATAAAGATTAACTTCAGATCAAAGTCTTATAAAAAAACATGATGGCTATTAAAAAGAAATAATTCATTTATTATAATTTATAACCACAACAGTTTTTTTACATTCTTAAAATGAGATGGTAAAAAGTAAAGATTCTGATTCAGTGCGGTTTTCAATTAAAATTAAAAGCATAATGACATTTTTTTATAGTCAAGTTAGACTTTAATGACTTAAAAATAAAAGCCCAAAATATTATTTAAAAAAAACAAACAACTATTGGTAGTAGATTTAATAAATATACCCCTATGAATAACATGTATTTGATAAGTGAAACCCCATAAAAGGTGTAATTATAGCTTCAATGAGATATGAGCAGAATGTAAAAATAACCTTTTTTCTATACAAATACAAAGAAACATTCCTTAGAGCAAAGTGTTTTAACTTTCCCTTTGTAATCATTTGGATAATTTGTAAAAACATGTTTGTAACACCATTCATTATGCTCAAATCAGATCAATGTACACAAAGACCATAGATAAAATTATGCATGCACAAACACTGAGGTGGTTTAAAGTTAAAGCAAACAGTTCTTCATGTTACACAACTGAAACAATCTTAACACAAGTTGGATAACATACACAAAATAAAAAGATGGTGGTCAATATTTTAGGGATCATTGTTTCCATTCTTGCTACTCCTCTAATAATCAGTAAAAAGTTATGTAGATTCTTTAATATTATTTAAGTTTAAGAGAAAAAAATGTCTTTGAATCTTTCATGAAGGTAATGTTATATTTATTTTATTACTGCACAAAAAATTGGGGAACTCATGCCTGGAAGAAGTCATAGAAAAATTATATTAGACAATTTACCAAAATTAATGACAATCAGAATTACCCTTTTTAAGCCATATACAATATTTGTTAAAAAATTATTATTGAATAAGTTATAGAAATTAATGTCTGGTGTTTGGCTAGTTATAATATCATTTACAACAATATACTGGCATATAGACAAAAATGTACACACTTAATCTTAGTAGTAATCATACCATATTTATGAAATACAAAATCTATGTATCTTATTTCACTGATAAAAGACCAACATTTATTTGCCACAGAATCACATTTTGATAAAGCAAAATCCAAGTTTTACTAGATGATTCTAGTACATCCCCCCCCCCACCTGAAATTAAATATTCTGAAATTTGACTCATGCTACAGCACAGTAAATATGCTTATGTTATTTTTAGGTTTAATTACTCCATGAAATCCTATATGTTTTGAATTTTTCATAAAATTTAAAAAAATTTCAACCAAAATAAATTCTAGAAATATTTACTACTTTACTTTCTTGGCATTGTTCAGATCTTCCTTTCTTTCCCCTAATGTCATACACTAACTGTGTACACTGTGCCAATCAATCATCAATCAAATAAATAAATTATTATGGAATATTTATAATGTGAATAATGAAATGATAAAAATAACTTGTTAAAGTTAATGTTATGGACTTTTTATGTTATATTAAAGCTATTGCATGGGTTAAATCAAGGAGCTCAAATACAAGAAAAATGCATTTTTTTTTAGAAGAACTCAGAACCCATCGACTAGACAATTTTACAATTGAAGCAAATAAAAAATTTAAGTATTTTTCTTTAAGGAGAGATTGTTAAGGGTGAAAAATTGATTCACACTAAAAGTGCTATACATTTAAAATACAGGATATAAGAAGTAGTAATCAAGTTACTGACCAGATCTTTTGATAAAACAACATTCCAAATATAAACAGTAATAGGTATATAAATTTATTGTTAAAATGAAGATTTGAGATTACAAGCTTAACATATAAGAAAAATATACATACATCTATCTATACTGTATCACTTTAAAAAAAATTATTGACTTTAACTAAAAACATTATGTTCATTGATCAATTGTGAGTTTTCTAAATGAAAAAAGAACCAAAAAAAACCAAACATTTATATTAAAAAAATAACTTTAAAATCTTCAGTATTCCTAATATACTGTCAGGAAAAAAAACATGTCACTCGTTTTCCTGATGTTTGGAAAATATTTTGTTGTCTTTGCTTAAAACTAAAGCCATCTCTGAGTAAAATAACATATCAATTTGATCAATCAGTGAAAAACTCAAACATGACATTCAGACTCATGTGTAGAACAAATTTGTACAAAAGAAACCAGAACATGGACTTTGAATAAACATACATTTTTGGTTTCAAACTATTTCCTCTAGCCTTGCAACTTTGCAGCTGTAGACATCTGATTTTTCAAATGTATTCAAGCGTTTACTGCTATACGACTGCGACTTCCTCTGTAGATCAAGTGCTTGCTGGATGATGTCAGAGTGGGATCTCATGTGGATGTTGAGCTTGGCTTTGTTGATGGTTTCAAAGCCACAGCTGCAGCACCTAAATGTCACCCAGCATATGGGCCTCTGGCCATCACCTTTATTGCATTTCGTCAGCTCTCCTTCCAAGATCTTACGCTCAGAGTTGATGACCCTGTCCAACAGCTCGGGATCATCTGGTTCACCATCGGCCTCCACGCGGGTGTCATGATCGATAGCGGCATTGATGACATCATTGGTGAACTCATAGCTGTAGCTCTGGTCGCTGGCATGTCTCCACATGTGGGACTTGAGAGAGGGCAGGTGGTGGCACACATAGCCGCAGAGATTACACTTGTACTGTTCCAGGGGCTGCTGAACATACCGTTGGTCATTAGAGTGCCTCTTCATGTGCGACTTGAGACTCCGAGTGTTTAATGCTTTAAAATCACACAAATTGCAGACTAAAAGAGCAGGGTTGCAATGAATGGACAAATGGTCCTGCAGACGCACGATACTTGTACTGGTGAAAGTGCAGCCACTGACCACACAAGCATGATGTGTTGTTATGTGACTGGCTGAAATCTGCTCATCCAGTTTCTCTATCTCTCTGTCAACAGCTGACTTTTCATCAACACCCGTCAAAGACTTGGTTTTCTTTGAGCTCCCTTTACACTTGAGCAGGTGCACAGTCAGCTCTTCTTTGTTGTTCAGAATCACATCACAACCAGGACAACGAAGCCTAGAAGAGCATCCTGAATGCACTTGCATGTGCTCTCTGTACTCGATTGGGTTTGTGGTCTCAAAAACACAGTAGGCACACAAGAATGGTTCTTGATCTTTGTGTGCTCGTAAGTGGGCCCTCAGGGTACTTTTGTGGTTGAAACTCTGTGGACAAAACTTGCAGGCGTAGGTCCTAACTTTGCAGTGTTTCAGCATGTGGTCCTGCAAGACTTCGGATGAAGTTGATGAAAAGTCACAAAGGGAGCACTCTGATGGCTTTTTCTGTCTATGTGTCTTCATGTGAATCTTAATGTTACAAATTCGTTGGCTTGTGTAGTGGCACAGGCTGCACCTAAACTTCTCACAGCCACTGTCAGATATCTTTTCTATGTTCCGAAGTTCATCAACCGACTCCATGTTGAGCTCATCTTCTTGTCTGATTTTCTTCTTATTGCTTTTTTTGTAAAGGTTGCTGCCTTGCCTGTCCTCTTCACTCTCTGATCTAGATCTCTCCCTGAGTTGCTCTATGACAGCCAGGAGTGAAGAACAGATCCCAGATTTCTGCTGGCTGGAAAAAGCACCAGAGTCTCCAGACAGGGTGAGCTCATCCGATGACTCAGTGGAGTCCGTGTCCTCTGTGTTCAGGCCAGCATCAAATCTGTCAACAATTTTCTCACCAGACATGTTCTCCTTGGCCTGCTCCTCATCCCTCCCTTTCTGACATGTTAAGAGATGTGATTTGAAATCCTCCCTCACCTGGCGGTCACACATAGGGCATCTCAGGAGGACAGAATAGCTGTGATGATTGCTGATGGGATCTTTTGAGGCTACCTCTGTTACCTCATCAATCATCAAAGTGCCGTCGTGGAAACCCTGATCAGATTCACACAATTTATTCATCTCTCTGGAAGCTTTCAAGTATTTAGACTCCCCACTGCTCTCAAGGTCTAAAATTCTGGGACTTCCATGCTGACTGGCCATTCCAGTCAAATCGGATTCAGACAGGACTGTGTCCATAACTTCTACAACTACACTTGGCTCTGTGCAGCCCTCATCCACCTCGGTGCTGCTCATAGACTCTCCGTCATTGAGCTCAGGTTTTACACTGACAAGACTGGAGTAGACATCTGCAATCCCCTCAGCATTAGAAAATTTCGTAGAATCAAGTCTTCCCAGGTTGACTGGTTTTAAGTCATACCCTTTTACAGAGTGTGTGGCTTCTTTTCCAGATTTTTCAGTGGAAGATGCAAAAGATTTGATTTCATATGGAGCAATCAAAGCTTGACTAGATCTTTTAACAGTATTGTGCTCAGCATGAGCAGCAGAAAATGCAATGTTCTCAAGAAGCCTACTGGCAGCAGATGTTGTCCCAAACTCTGCAGGGAGAATAATTGAATTATCTTTTATTTGAATTATTTCCCCTGGGAGGTATTTTGTTTTGAAAGGATTTACTGGCACAAGTTGCATAGTTTCACCAGACCTGGTCTGCACAATTTGCACAGGCTGGTTGCTAGTCTGTGATACTGCTTTACAGATACCATTGTCAGATGCACTCTGGACTTCATCAGATCGACGGGAGTTGCCCATGGGAGGCAAGACTTGCACCACTGAGGAAAGAGGTTTAGCCTTGCCACTGCTTGATTGATCAAAAGTTGGATATTCTATATTCTGGTGACCTGAATGTTTCCATATATGAGCTTTGATGGTGCGCTGAAATTCACAGTGATAGCCACAGATTACACAACGGAACCTGGAAGCCCCTTGGTCATAATAGAAAGGCACACTCGAGTCACTGCCTTGATTCTGACTGGCCACTTGAGTTGGTGTAGGTGCAAGTGAGGAAACAAATTTAGTATCTGCTGAGCTTAGTTTCTGATCTTGTTTAGGCTCAAGATTAGAGTTGCCCCTGTGCTGCTGTTTCTCCTGTGTTTTGTGGGCTAGCATGTGTTTGATGAACACTGAATTGTCACTTGATGTGAAGCTGCAGCTTGTGCACTGGTAGACAACATTTTTAGGTAATGTTTTCTGTCCCGAGTCCACATTCATCTTCAACACACCCATAGTGCTGTTGGTGCCATTCTCAACACTCTGGGCTCCTGGTTTAATTTTCATTGAACTGTTTGTCTGAGTGGCTTGTTTGTCCTCAAGATTAATGTGACTCTCCCACATATGCTTCTGCATCATTTCATTGTTATAACACACAAAGCCACACACAGAGCACATAATATTGGTTGGGCATGGCTTGGTGTCTTTCTCTTCAATAGCTGCACTGCTGTTACAGCCCCAACTAACATTTTGCTTTACTGATGGCCCCTCCACCAGGAGAAAATCGTGAGCATTCTTCATGTGGCTTATCAGGCTCTCATCACTACTCAACAAACACTTGCACTTGGGACAAGAGTAGACAATTGAGTCATTGTGGGCCTGCAAGTGCTTAAGCATAGCTTCCCTGTCCACTACTGTGTGGTCACACAGCTTACACTTGTAAAGCTTGTCTGTGTTGTGAATCTTATGGAGATGAGCCTCAAAAGCTTCTGTGTCTGGCAGTTGTATGTTGCACACTCCACAGTGGACAAGTTTCTGGCTTGTGTGAAGCTTGATGTGATTAGTCAGATGACCCTGAGAAAATACAATCAATAATACTATTTAATGAATGGGAATTTTATTAATTTCTAGAAATACAATGGACTTAGCAATAAGTCAATAAGTCACAAACAAAACAATTCTATTTTTTGTTACTATAATTACATAAAGATTTAGAATATAAATAAATACTGAAAATTACAAACTTTCGCTGGATTTTTTTTAAGGCACAAAATTTCCCTCCCAATGTTAGAAATTAAAATAAGAATACTCCAAATACTGAGCTGCAAAGTGTTAAACTCTCCAACGCTTTAAAAATGTCCTATAAAATGGTTCATTACTGAGATCTATTGGCCATTTGAGAAAGTAAGCTTTTACAAATGGTGAAGAATTTAAAAACTCTTCACAAATGTACCTTGTATATATGGTGTTGTAATTTGTTTTAATATCATTTTTATGTCTACAAAGAGAACAAAAAACAGACAAACATGACCATGGTTAAAGATCCCTGGGGACATTAAGTATAAGCTCTGAATAGATAGGGTCATGTGTCAGTGAATATTTCCAACTCCCCACTAATGTTCCATCCAAGGTTCATTGGTCTGAATGCAAAACAATAAACCAGTGTGCGAAGTTGCACAGCATCTATTTTACTTTTGCACAATTTTACACCCCACAAACAGATATTACATTATCCTCTTAACAAAATTTTTTGTGCTGAAATTCCTTACTACCGCAAGCCGTCAATTAGATATCTGCCTGGCCACTCAGTCTAAAGGGAACATTGCTCCACACCCCCAGCTATATTGGACTGAAATTGACCACAGTCAATGTTCCCTTTAAACAGCACAGATATCCTAGTGACACAGTACAGCAGTTTAGAATTACTGTGCAGCAAAGTGAATAAAATATTTGCACAAAAAATGGATGCTGTGCAACAGAGCCATAGCATTAAGGTAATGAAATTAACACAAAGCATCAACCTGACACATAGACAAAATATTTACCTTTTTTCTGAAGCTGGCATTACAATGATCACATGTGAAAGGTCTCCGGTTCGAATGAACTACCATGTGTTCCAAAAGAGCATGACGGCGCTTTCCTGCATAATCACAGTGAGGACATTTGTAAGGCCTGTCTGCATTGTGCACCAAGTCCACATGCTGTTTGTAGTAATGTTTATTGTGGCTTGAATAGCCACACTCACCACAACGATAACCAACAGAGTCAGAAGGCAGACCTAGTGCTGCTGTTAAACCTTCTGATTCATTGCTAAACTCTGAAACAATGGTCTCTAAATTCACATTGTCTGAGGAATCACTGGCCTGTCTTGTATCACTGTCTGTCACATCCTTTAAGCTCCTTTGCCCTGCCTGCATTACAATAATTGGGGAATCTGTCTTTAAACTACCGATCTTCTCTTTTAACTCACTAGGTGAAGAAAGATACATTGTAATTACAGAGTCTGATTCAAATTGTTCTTCTTTAATTTGTACGTCTGTAGGTGACGTATTTCCTAGTGATAAAATTCTTTTACTGTTAGTATTTTCCTCAATCATTTTTTGTGCTATAGTGAGCAAGTGCTCACCAGATGAAGTCATTTGAGTGGCTTTAAATGGAAGAGTTTTTATTCTTGAACCTGATGTTGGATTATTTACACAAGGTGAAATATTAGCATTGTCAGTCTTTCCAGAAGATAATAGTTCATGCTGTTTATTACAACTACTATTGGAAAGATCCTCACAAAGAATCTTCTTGGATGAGGTACAGTTGATACCATCTTCAATATCAGTTCTTTTGACATGTTGGGCTTTTAATGAGCTGTCTTGGGATTCATTTATGGGGTCATCTAATTCTGTCACACATGAAACAAATGATATTTCAATTTGTCCTTGGCAGTCCAGATCTGAAGTTGGTAGAGATGTTTCTGATTGATCCCTATGACTCTTCATGAGAAGATTTTCATCTAAGTGTTTTTGAAATATCATTGCAGTTGATGTAGATGGTGAAACTGAATGGTTGGTAGAAGAAGATGCTGATGGTGGTTTAGTGTCTGCATATGCTGTCATGTAAATACTCTCAGGAGCAGTTACGTTAGCTCGTCCCAGTGCATCGAAGTCAATGATGTACATAGTTTGTTTCTCATCTTCCTTCCCATCAACTCTGTTCCCACCCAGCAAACGTTGCTTTTCAACATCATCTATGACCTGCCTGACACACTTCAGAAGAGATGGATCTAAACCGTCTATGTTCATGTCATCGGAATTTTGCACAATAATGACATTTGGTTGATAGGAATTTTCCGTATTGCCATTACTACAGACTCCATCTAAAGTAAATGTGGTGTGATTTTCTTCATTTCCTAGATTTTTGCTATCTCTTGGTTGGTTTTCATTATGTTTGTTACTGCTCATAGCCATAGGTTAAATTTCAATTCTCACATATTTGTGGAAGGATTAATGTACTGAAAATAAGAACCTGTCTTCTGTTTTATGGTGATGGGCTGTATTATTATAACTTCATGTATTGTTTCAGTAGTTGTTATCTGTGGATTGTCAAAGAAAAAAAAATAAAGTCATGGGTTACCAATATCCTTACTCATTTGCCCTTCATAATTAGTAGGGGTCTACCGATATGCCTTTTTGCCGATATGAGTATTTGTTAGGACAAAAACCAGCGGTCATATTTGATGACGTCATTCTTAAATTTATCACTCGTAATTATTTATCTTTAATATTAGGGGACTACCGATACGCATTTTTGCCGATATTACCGATATTTTTTTTTCCCGATATGAATATTTGTTAGGACAAAAACCAGCGGTCTTATTTGATGACATCGATCATTCTTAAATTCATCACTCCTAATTATTTATATTTTATATTAGGGGTCTACCGATAAGTATTTTTGCCGATATTACCGATATTTTTTCTCCGATATGAGTATTTGTTAGGACAAAAATAACAGCGGTCATATTTGATGACGCCATTCTTAAATTTATCACTCGTAATTATTTATATTTTATAATTAAGGGGTCTACCGATATCCAGTTTTGCCGAAATACCGATTTTTTTTCCCGAAACGAAGTTTCCGATGTGTTTACAAGTTCCAGTTCATGACCTACATAGGACTCATAACAAAACGAACCGTCCTTTATAAAAATGTACAAGCATATTAGGTACTCCTTTTGAAACTTCAACCTTGACTCATAATTATTAATTCTAACCAATAGTTTAATGGCTTTTGCACACGGCCACCTTTTATGAATGAAACAATGAGAACAAAGTACAATAGTAATATAGTGAAAATGAGGCTGAAGCTTGAATGGTTGCCAATGACAACACGTCTTCACACGGTACATTTTGTTATTCCATACAAAACGAAATGTTTTAGACATCTGCGATTCTGCGTGCATCTTTGCTATTAGAGCAATTACGTGAACATAATGTTTACATGTTATCCATTTATTAGAGCAATTACGGTATACTTGGCATCGGCACTATTTACACAGTATTTCTGAGTATACGAAAATCGGCCGATACCTAAACAATATCAAAGCACATGGCACACTGTATCGTGGCTGCACATATTAATACTAGGACTCTTTTGACTATTTCAATACTGGTATCGGGGTCGATATATTAATTTGTCGAGATATTGTAAACCTAAATGATAGTTTTTTTGTTTCCGTTTTTTTTGGGGTCAAAATGTCACTTATTATGAAATATCGGTGACGTCAATATCGGGACCTTTACAGGCTACCGATACCGATATTGCCGATATCCAGATATCGGTGCCGATATATCGGCAGACCCCTAATAATTAGCATGTGTGACATTTTAATGTCTTATTCAAGACTAGATAATGTTATGCAAGTAGGCAAGGACTGACTTCAAGTTCAAGTATTATTAACAATAAACTTTAATTTTGACTTATTTTGATTAAATGTGATATATTATAAAAATAATAATAGTTTTAATAGTAACAGACTCAGACTAATTCATTCATATGTATGTCATAAAATAATATTTTTTAAGCTACTAGTACCAGTATTACTAAGTTACTAAACTAAGTGTAACTAAGACTAAGTTAACTAAGTTTTTGTATTATTAGTAATTAGTAATAAATTTAATGATTATTTATAAATTAGTTATTAATAATTAACTTGAGTTATGGCATGGTGATGCCTGGTAATGATGCTATGATTATGATTGCTCATTGAAACAAAATAAATCATTTTCATTTACTCTCTTACTACATTACATTTTAAATCATGATCATGCTGATTTTGGCCCTTATTGTTCTTGCATCATGCCATGTTGCCTTAATTGATCTATAATTTAAAATTAAATGCTGATTAGGCCTACACGGCAGGCAATGGCTATGACTTTGAATTATAGTTATAGTTACGACTACGATGATGAGCACTGTCACTGTCTGAATGAGAATGAAGGCAGTTAATTGGGGTGAATTCAGTGATCAGTAGACAAACTTTTCTCTACCAAAGCCAAAGAGAAAACTCTGAAAACGTATATCGAAACTTAAAACGAAAGATCAGTAAATTGGTGGAAAGTTTTTGTTGACCTTGTCTGAAGGTAGATGTAAATAACTTAAGCGGGGCGGGGTAAGGTAGTGTCACTGAGTAGTGAAGACCACTGCTAACACTAACGCTCGTGCTCCGCCGACCGTGTCAGTCGAACCGAGATAAATTTAGATATAAAATCAAAGTAAGATTATTTGCAGAGTAATTTAAAGAAAGTACGATGAATAATTGAGGAAATATGGCATAATTTTGTAATAATTAGTTTTCAAAAATCGATTAACCACAAATAAAATAATATTCTTACCCCATAGACTTTTACATTGAAAAAAGCGCTAACTCGTTGAACGGCCAAGATGGCGAACTTAGGTGTCACGTGACGACTTCGTACGCTGGAGCGCGTCACGTGGTTACCCACTAACATGGCCAATCTTGGACAATACTTTTGCTGTCCAGGTATGGCGCTATGAACAAACTGAGTTCTGAGTACTCAGCTCAGTGGTCAATATTTCGTTAAATATATGATTTCGGGAAATATGTTGCGATTCAAAATTGAACTATTATGTATCAGAATTTTAGCACCATATTACATCAACAACACTATAACACAAGAATTTAAAGACACAACACAGATGAGACAGATGACTAAATCAATGAAATATGACACGCCATCACATGCACGCCCTTGTGGCCTGAATGCTTACAATAGAGTACACAATACATATAAAATAAACATTATATAATAAATTAATAGGAATAGTATACATTCAGACGCTCCTTCTATAACGGAAATTATTGAGTCCTACATTTATCCATAGTTAATATCTTGTCTTGAATTTTTATAAGCATTTTGAATAATTTTTTTTTGTTTTGTTTTTCGTCCTGGTTAGTTCAGGGAACCCATAAATGTATTGGACATTAGAATGTCTATTTAAATTTTATAAGGAGTAATGGCTTTATACGTATCATATACCGATGATACCGGTGGCATACCGATGGTCACGGGTTCGAATCCATGTCAAGGCAAGGATTTGTTCCCGGGGCCTAGGGCGTCCCTGAGTCACCCAGCTCCGAATGGGTACCTAACACTAGTTAGGCGGCTGGGTAATGCGTGGAACCCACAAAGCCGTGGCCTGTGATCGCTGCATGACTTGCCAACAGATCATCTGTCATGGTCTGTGGACGCAATTATCTTCTGCATAGAAGGAGCGTCTGTATTGATAAGATAAGATATATTGCCCAGCTCAGTATTTATGCACCCAAATGTGCCTCAGTGATATCCATACTGTGATGATCGACTAGAGAAATGTCAAGGGCTCCATCTACTCAAAGATATGAATACTACATTACATTATATATGACGATTAAGCGTTCATTTAGAATTTAAGATATATGTCCCTTAGCTTCCTCCATTTTCGCACAGTCCTGGGTTGGCTTAGGCTATGTATTATGTATATTAGTATTTGATTTTAGTTCTCTTACTCCCATTCTTAAAATACATTATACCTACATAAACTGTGCAGTGAATTGTGCAAAAAATTGAATTACTGTCGTCCATTTTACACTAAAATACACCAATACTGGGTTATATAACTATTAAGCCCCCATTCGTATTCTCTATTAAAGTTTAAGATCGTCATCTTAAAATAAAGAATGTATAGCTGCTATATATATGTTAAAATAATCTATTTTAGTGTTTAGGGTTGCATTTGTGTTTAAGTAGGAACATTACAATAAAAATAATTTTCGTTACTCCCTGTTACTGGAATGTTTCCAGGTTCTTTTTCTTCTATATTTTTAGGGCACGTGATCAAAGCTTTGATCATGCTGCCTCTTACTGCTGTGCATATTGAGGGCTTAATTGCAATGTTTCCGTGAGAGGATACTTCGTAGGTTGCTTATCGATGGTATTATGAACTGAAGGTTGGAGAACATGAGTCAATAGATAAAGATGTCTCGATAGTTGTCACCTCATCTTATCTTTTTGGAGGCTTTATCCAGTCACTGATTGACCTGAGCTAGTCTATTCTATGTCGACTAAATTCTGCCTTTCTTAAACCAATTTGATTAACATTGTCAAATAATGCCTTTTCTTTGTATAAAACATTATTATTTCCTCTAGTTTTGCTACTAAACAATATTTCCCTCTTTCATTTTCACTGTTTACAACATGTACTAAATAGAATCTCAAGATCTGTGTTTTTGAATGTATCTTAGAATTAGAATATTTAAAGGAAAAACAATATAAATCATTTACAATCCTGACACATGTTTTAATATAAAACCATGGGACGTCACGAAATAAAACTCTACATTTTCATAATTACATTTAATTATACAATTGAATAATATTTTTAATTTGCCGAAAGAGTTTTTAATTAAGCACACACAAAATTGATTTGGCTTCAAAATGTAAATTCATTTTGAACTATAACCACAGCCACTTCCGTATGAAACAACAACAGTTTGTACAGTGCCACGTCTTTCTAACTAAACATTGCTGCAAAATCGTATTTTAAAAAAAACCTGCTAGCACAATGCCTGAAAAATTATCAAACGTTATTTTAAAGTTTTACGATGAATATATGCAAACTACACCCAAAAAGTTGAAAATTATTGATGCATACCTTGTTTATGTATTGATAACGGGCATCGTTCAGTTTGCTTATTGCTGTCTAGTCGGAACATTCCCTTTCAACTCATTTCTCTCAGGATTTATTTCTACAGTAGGATCATTTATTTTGGCAGGTAAGTCGACAGTCCCTTTGTACGTTAATATAAATTAATCTAAAATAAATAAATTATTAGGGGTAGGCCTATAAACTATAATATAAAAATTATTCGTAAATAATTTAAATATAATTTAATAATAAATCTAACAATTAATTAATACTAATAATTTATAATAAATATTTTATTATTATTAGGCATTAGGCTACTGAATTTGAATACTGAAACTGAAGTGAATGCATCAAAATTAAATTTTTATTTAGCTGGAGTTTGCCAAGTATTAGTAATACTAAATTACCAACGGCCAACTAAAACTAAATTACTAACTCTACTCTACTTTTACTCTCTCTATCTATTCTGATATGATTCTCCAACCCCCTCTCTTTTCTAAGTGTAAGCTTGACTAAACTAAGAACATTTTTAACAATCATGGATGCCATGGCATAATTTGATTTCGTATTAATAAGTACACTACATTTTTATGTAATAAGTTAATAAGGTTGTTAAGACCGCTAGTTTTTGAGGACCGGTTAACCGTTCAAATAAAGACCAGTTAACCACCAGTCCCTTTATCATACTTTATGCCTTATGTTTTGAGAACCCACGAAAGAATGCTTTCGCCTCACGTCGTCTGATGGTGGCATCAAAGCCCGCTTCCCCCTCTTTCGTTCAGCTCTTTTTCGCAATGCCCTCAATTCAGGGAATTAAAAAAATTCCCCACCTTCCAAAGAATTAAGTAAACACTGATGGTTTATGGTCAATTTAAATTTTTTTTCTTTTGAGGACTCGTGATTAACCGTTCTAAATAAGAGGACCGGTTGCAGGGTTGGTTAAAGTTAGCGAGGTATTTTTCCTTAATTTAAAAAACCAACGCCTCGCCTCGTCCATTGGAAAGTCATGTGTGTGATGCCGTTGACTCGCGAATTTAAAAATAATAATAAAATTATAAAGCTTACGGTTTACGGAGTAAACAGTGATGATAAAAAATGGAATTTATTTAAATACCATATTATTTTTCAATCGTCAACTCGACATAATTATTGAATTTTGATGAGCACACGACCTTCCCCCACACTTTTGCTGTTCCAATAGGGTTGGAGCTATACTCGCCGTACCCCCCTTCCAACACATAACAATTACATTTTTAAAACAAAAATATCAGTTTTGATATTAATGTGGTAATCTTACGTCAAATGCCTTTAACTTGCAGGATAAATGTCTCTAAAAGACAGAACTCGAATTTGAGGACATTAATCGCCCGGTATCTTTGCTACGTATATCAAATGACTCGTAGGTACTTCACTAAGGGGGTCGCGCCGATCAGTTATCTGGATGCGGGAAACAGACTATAAACCGGTGACCAGAGAATGCCGATAGGTTATGGGGTCATATGCCTTCTTTGTCTTTATAAGAAACAGACTATAATTAATATAAATAGGAACAGTTGCAGCCTTGGCCGTTGTTCACATCAAACGCACACTGTGTGTTAGATCTCGTACAGTGCCTCGACAACTAAGCAAATTTTAAGAAATCATTCCTTAGCCGTAGGCGAACTAAACTAATAGCGATGACGTGTATAATATTTATATACCGGAATTTGGAGAAAGCGATTTGAAGTCACCGTCGCTCACGTTAGTCTTGTATACTTCCCTGCATCTTAACCGTAACACAACAAAAACGAACTCCGAGAAATAAGCTAATACAGCTTAATACGGACTTACTGAAGTTGCGGTCCTGATTAAATGGGACCGTTCCTGATCTGAGGACCGGTTAACCGTTAACAACCTTAGTATGTACGAAAAAAAAGAAAAGCAAAAGCTTTCATTTCTTGTTTAAAATTGAAGTTTGGTTAATTTTTTTCCTCATGGCAAAATCTTAGGTTTAGATATTTCATGCTATAGCCAAAATAGCATTATTGATCGTAATTAATTTTTCATTTACTTAATTTTAGAGTATTCAATTAGTTTCTCTGTGAGTAGCCTCTGCAAAGCATTTTATTAGCGCACTATATGTTTAAACATAATTTCAGGTATCATTGACCTCATAAAATACATGTTTCCAGATAATACATAGTGTCAAATGTACACAGAAATAAATTTTAAATAAGAAAAACCCGTAAAAAACCAAGTTTTTGACTATAAATCCTTTATGTACGAGAAGTAACTAAAAGAATGTTCATTATAATACGCAGCGCCAGACCATCCAGAAATACAAAATTGAAGTTGTGTCGTAAAACATGTTTAATATAATACGCACCGATCAGGAATATGTTTATAAAAAGAGCTGTCAATAAAATACGCACCTTATTGCGCGACAGAAAGGTTGTTCAATATAATACGCACCGCGACGCTCTATCTCAAAAAATAGCATGATACATAGGATTAAAAAAAATAATCTAAAAAATCAATAATTTAATTACGGTACATGCGATCGATCTGAAATTTTGATACATTGTTTTTATCATCGGTACGAAACTGCCTGCAAAATTTCAGCTCGCTATCTTGCGAGCAAGTGGGTTAAAAATCGATCAAAAGTTTTGGCGACAAGCAAGCAAGCAAGCAAGGTCGGTCGGTCGGCCGCAGACACCACGAGTTAATATAAAGGATTTAAAAAAAAGAAAAATATTTCATTGTGACCAGAGGCTACACTAGGGTTGATGTCACCCAGGGCAGTAGCTCATGCTGTCACCCCTCACAACTTAACCCATAGAACTCCTCCGAGTATTCCAGTGTCAAATAACGGAAACATACAGAATTTTAAATTTTGGTGTCACGCCTTGTGATGGAGTCACCCAATGCGTTCCATACCCCCTAGCGACGCTACTGAAAACGTGACACCTTTTGTAATTTTTCTTCTTTAAATTGTTGTCTTAGTGTAACTTCTAATTAATTTCGTGACAGTGACCCGTAAAATAGCACACAACAAAAGAGCGCAGATAAAGATTGGAGGCCATTGTTCTCATACAATGACGGCGAACCTATGGCACGCGTGACACATCTGGCACGCAGAGCCTCATTAGCTGGCGTGCGACTAAAATATTACTTCCTTAATCAAACTAGCTAAGCCAAACCCCTATTTACCGGTTTCATCAGAGTGTTGGCACTTGGCTATACATAAGTGGGTTTCGGTTTGAATTTTGGGCACGCTGCCCCAAAAAAGTTCACCATCACTGTTCTAATAGATGTTAATGTTTCAAGATGGACTACCAACGAGTTATATCATTCTTATGTTTGCGCCCATTTGTTGTCGCTCTTTCATCGTGTACTCTTTAATGACATGTGACAACAATTTAAGGAAGGAAAATGCTCCCAACATATGTCAGACAAGCCTTAAATTTTAAAAAATTGTTAAATAATTAATGGAATGACATTTTTTTAAAGCCCCCATCTTGCTAGGTCACTGACCATGGCCCATGTCATAGGAATGAGCATTCCTTTCTTAAAATTTAATTTGATTTAGCATCCATTGACGTTCCCAAAAGGAACATATAGTGGTTAATTCTTGGGTTAGCTCCCCTTTTATTTTATAGGGGAGTGTGAGCTCCATTGTTTTTATGTAATCATACCCTTGAAATAAACCTATATAATATTTACAGAAAATACTCAATTAAATAAAAAATAAGGGGTGGGGTTTGGGGAGGATCACCCTTCCCTAAATTTTAGAAGATATTTTTTTTTAAAAGGAGGGTGGGGTTTGGAGAGGATTCCCCCTTATCCAACACTTTTTTAAATATGGTACTATTTCACCATCTGGGGATTTAAAAAAGAGAATGATAAAATTAACCATCGCATGATTTACAAATGTTTTTTTTCAATCTTGCTCATAATCATTATTCCCTTTAAACTGCACGGCCGTGCAAATATCTGACGATGAGCGCAGCAGGTTAGCATTACCGAGCAGCAAATTTGTTAAATATTGCATAAGAAATGGATGCTGTGCAACTTTGCACATGAGTTTTTTTACGTTGCACCCGGCTCATCGAACCTTAGAGGGAACACTGCTCATAATAACACAATTTTTCTCTTTTAAAAAAAAATTTATCTTTGTTAGTAGCTAAATAATCTTTTCTTTTTTAAAAAAAATTCTCATCTCCATTTAATCAGCCCACATGTATGACTACTTTTTTTTTCGGCCGCCATCTTTGTCATGTGGCAAGTGACAAAGATGGCAGCCGGATAATGCTACAGAGCCTTAGAATGTCAACAGATAAATTACCGGAAAATGAAGCGGTGATGACTAAGTAGACTTTTTTTAGAATACTGTGACATTAAGCAGAAAAAAACCAATCTCACTGCATGACCCGACTAATATAATGGTTTTTGCTTCAACTTTCAATATGTGCAGAACAATGCGCACAGTATCAAAACTGAAATACGTAGTCCAAATAAATGCGTTCTGCTCATTGCACAATATTTTAAGAGTGTTCTCATGTTATCCAACACTGGTTAATTTTAAGCCTCAGCTAGTAAAAAAATTATTTTTGTTCTAGATTTTCTTTTAATAATTACAAAAAATTCTTTGTAATCATGGAATATAGAGTACTGTATAGCAGTGCTTCTCAAACTTTTTAGTATGGCGGACCGGTAGGAATTTTTTCCATTGCACCAGGGACCGGTGCATTATTTTCCCTGCACTGACAATTTTTGCTGTCCTTTTTTTGAGAACATCTGCGGACCGGCACCGGTCCGCGGACCACCACTTTGAGAAGCACTGCTGTATAGTATTATTATTATTATTATATTTGTATATTTTAAATTTTATTTTGTACTTAGTTCTGGTCTTGCATCCTGGTGTTAGTGATGAAAGTTGATTCAATTTCACAGTTTTGTTAAATTTTCAAATAGCATAGATTTCTTATTTTCTGAAAATTGGTTCTGCAATTGCATTCAGTTAGATATAAAATATCATGCTCAATATGTAGTAAGGTTGTTAACGGTTAACCAGTCCTTACATCAGGACCGGTCCCGTTTAATCAGGACCGGTTAACCGTAACTTCATTTAGTCGGTATTAGCTTATTACCTGGAGTTTATTTTTGTTGTCTTACGGCAGAATACCAGAGCCAATATTATGCGAGCGACCGTGACATCAAAGCGTTTTCTTAATATTCCGGTCTATAAATAATATAAAATACATGTCATCACTGTTAATGGAGTTCGAAAGTAAACAATTTTTAATTTTAAAAATGAATTCGCTTAGTTACCCAAGCATAGTACCAGCTGTAACACAGCGCGACGGTAAGGTCGAAATGTGAATTATGGTCAAGGCCGCAAGTGTTACTATTTATATTACAAGAGGAAAGAAATGCCTTCTAATCCGGTCCTCAAATTCAATTTTGGTCATACATCAACAGTTTTCCAGCTAAGTACGTGCACATCAAAGGCATTAAATATTAAATTACCACATTGATATAAAATTTAATGTTTTCTAAAAATTTATTTCGTGTGCGTTGGAAAAGGAGCACAGCGCATGAGAGAAAAATGCAAGCGGGCTGTGATATCACATGTTCTCTGATGTCACCATCAGACGGCGCGAGGGGAAGATTGCTTTCATGTGTTGGTTCTAAAATAATTAAGGGAAAATACAGACCGTACAGTAAAACAGGCTATTTTTACAACAATTAACCGGTCCGCAAAAATAAACGGACTTGACAACAATTGATAATATGCCGTTTTAATACTTTTATTACATAAAAATTGAATATCATTACACAGTTAAATTTCTTTGTTAGGAATTTTGTTTGTTTTTGTTTTGTTTTGAATTTGCTGTTTTGACTAGGTACCACAAACTGAAATTTCAAAATGGTCCCACAGCTTATCTAGATGATGTATTTTAAATTACTAGTAATTCTAAGACCGAGGACACCAAGTTTGTTCATATATCTTTAAAAAATTAGAAAGTTATGGACATATGAAGTTCAGGTTTTTTCGTTTTTTTTTCTTCCCTAAAAAGTGCTGTTTTTGAAAGACAATTCAATATCTGTAAAATTATTTTACTTATACCCATTTACTCACTCTCATTTCAACCAAAAGTATATGGAGAACAAACTCAATTTGTTTGGGGTGCAAAATAATTTAATCCTAAAAATGTATTGACCTGAAAATGGATTTGCATCATTTTTGGAGAAAAATAAAAAGGGAGGTAAAAATCCTAAAATTAACAACTTTTCAAAAAAAACATACAAATAAGCAAATCAATCAGGATACAAGATAATTATATCAAAATGAAGGGTAACTAAAGATCTATAAACAGAAATAAAGTGTTTACCCACAAGTTCAATAATCAAAATAAATATACTGTTAGAAAAATGCAAGGGTTCTCAAAAAGTAAAAATTTAGTCATTTTCAAAAATTTGTAAAAAAAAATAACACATATTCCTAAAGTTATAAAAATTGCATTAAAATAAAGACTAACTATTGCTTATAATGGTTCATATGAACTTAAGTACAGAAAAGTAGTATTATATCAAAATTAAATAATTACAAATGTTTTTTTCTAATCCCAATATTAAAAAAATGTTATTAATTATTAGTATACAGAATATATGAGATTAATAGTCGGCTTACTAATAAAATATTGAACTTAACATACCTTTAGACACAGTCATATAATAAGCAAAGCTATTTATAAGTCTCAGCAAAAGATCAACATAAAACTCAATAATAAACTTATTTGGTACCTGTCTTCAAGCACCAGCCTCATATGTACCTTAGGCGGAGAGCCCAGATTTTCTGTTATTTCCAAATGATCAGGTAGGACTTATTAAATCAAAATCCAATTCTTTATCCCAAGAAATATATATGTGATATACATGTATTAATCCAAGAAATGTACATAGTCCACTGATGAAATTAAATTCAAACTGTCAAAAACCTTTTCCACTTGATTCCAAATTGTAAAGCTGCCCCCTTGTTTTATCAGTGAGAACCAAGTTTCAAGCTGAAAATGACAATTTGTCAGAGTTTGATTTTAAATTTTCAAAATTACTAGGACTAAAGAACAAAATATTTTTTTTAAAAAAACATATTAATTATAATAAAGTCATTAAAATAATTAATAACAACAGTATTAGTTTTAAAGATACCTGATACCTGACTTGTTATTTTCTTCTTTTAAAACATAGAGTTGCAGTAGTAGTTTGTTGGTAATAACAAGAGTGGGCAGTGATGGTCTTCTATCCTTTCCACTGGCCAGAAAAGTCCTCTCAAGTGCACCATATTGTTCACCATCATCTAAAAAAATTGAACACATATTTGCCAGTACATAAATTATATATTAGAAATTATTCTAACTTTGCGCTGACATTCTTATATTTCTTCATAAGTGATTTATAATTGAAACAAAAACACCCCTAACTTAATAACTTATTGACTTTTTCTTAATCATTGTTTACATTGGCAACCGAAGTTATGATCAAGTGACCCTTAATATAAATCACAATTTATGATTAATAATATCATTTTATTACTATGAAATATATTAATTACTAGACGCCCCGCGGCTTAGCATACGCCACAGACTTTCTTATGGAGAGTGCAAAAAAGTGGAGAAATTACAGACATAAAATACAGCACGAAGAAATCAAAACAACGCGAGTGAACGTCGGTTGGGGGGGGGGACTGCCAACTCGTTGTTGGTTTCTAGACGTTTGCAGGAGAAATTCTGTACACCCCTAACTTCTATGAAGTCAGCTATAAAACGATAATCGGTTTAAAATCAGAGTTACATAATCGATAATCGGTTTTAAAAAATAACAGAAAACAACATGCAATTAACAACCCTAAACATAACTAACCCTCGCTAGGGTCGGCCAATCACAGTTATGTTTAAGGGATGGTCGTATTAAATGGGAGGCGGGTAACAACAACCTCAGTGTGCTTGTCTCTATGCTTACTCGCTATTTTTTACTTACTTTGTGCTGCTTTTTGTGTCTGTACTCTCACCCCCCCCCCATCCGTTCTTTGCACTGTCTATTATGAGCAAGTCTGCGGCGTATGCTACGACGCGGGTCTCTCCAGAATTCCTTCTTTTCATTCAATCACAGTCGTTTGCCCAAACCCATCCCATTTTGACAACTGTCTTTCAGGAAGTCTTCACCCGTAACTAAATCAGCTAGTGTTGGCAATAAAGGGGTAAAAGAACGGGCACAAACAGACATTTTAAAAATTTTTAAAAAAACGATGTTTTAGCTGGGGCTTGAACCCAGGACCATCGATGTATGAGGCGGACGTGATAACCAGTACACTACAAATTTCACATTTACTGTGAAGGAACAATGCAAGTGCATTGTTGCCACCCACTCCCCTTAAAAAAAAATTATTTCACCCCACCACGCTTGCAAACAGTGTTTAGTTGACCCGAGCGAGGGTCATTCGTCACGCTCTGTTGCACATGCAGCTTCTTGTTGCCTCGCAGGGTCCGACCACGAAGAGAATTATATATATAGATTACTCATAAAACTAAAATATTTCAGGGGAATCAACAGTCAGAATAAAAATAGATTTCACTTCAAAGTAGGAGTGGTGGTTTACGTTAGTTACGAACCTAAAAAGTGAACGTTACTGTACAATGAATAGTAAAACTAACTAGTGAAAACTACTCATTTGCCAATAAATAAATAATTAAAAGATATTTCAAATGATATGTTTTATTTTAATAATATTACTTACCAAATAAGCCCTCGAGATCGACAAATGTCAATTTGCTTGTCCCTGCTGGAGCGCTAGCATTATAGACTCGTCCATTTCCTCGCACTGGCGAAACGTTTTTCGAAACGAAAATATAGGTTTATTTATTTCGTTTTGGCGACGTTCGTAATAAAATTAAATGAAAAGTTTTTTCCGTATATCAATTGGTCCAATTATGTCAATAACTTATAATTATATGAATTTGTTCTGGCATTTTTACATTTTAAATAATATTCTATGATGTTGTTTTATACGAAACTAAAGATTGTCCAATTTTGCATACGATACACTACTTTTTAACGCAATTGTATGTTTCTTGCGCTACGGCAAAGGCGTTGAATGGAAGAGGGTAAAAAAACATAACTCGGCTGCTGCCCAAAAATCGTTATGGTGATGGTTTCCCAGCGAAAAATTTAATATTTTAAATTAGGTCAACATCAAAGAAAATAACATATAATTAAAGGGCTTAAATACACTTTTCAATGGTACAACTTTAATTTGTATAACATCTCTTTTTATCATAGAAAAATGTGAGTGAAAAGTTGCTAATTTTTAGATTCAAGGCGAAAAAACTCAATTTTGCGTCAGTTTGTGGTACCTATTTTGACGGCAACTCTAGAGTCACGCACGCTTTGATGTCAAATCAGACGACGCGATACAAAAATTTGAGGCATTCTCTTGTTGGTTCACAAAACATAGTAAAAATAGGGACCAACCGTTGACCTGTCTTTTTTTTGAACGGTTAACTGGTCCTCAAAAACGAGCGGTCTAACAACCTTAATATATAGCATATTTAAACATGACATTTTGATCTGCTATCCATTCAAAATGGCATTTTCATTAGGATCTGCATGTTTTTAATATTTTGAGTGTGCAGTTATAGCTGTCTTGTTGATCAACAATTTTTGATTAATATTAATAGATAACAGAAGAATAAGTGTAAATTTTTAGTTAAAGTTATAAATATTTGCATAGGATTCCCAATTCAATCATTGGAAAAGAATGGATTTTCCAAAGTTTTAAGTATATGAAAAAGTAAATATATAAATTGGTATATTACACTCCACGATCACCAAATTCTCTTATTGACTTATTGTTACAAATTTTGTTGTTATCTTACTATGTCATATTCCTTCACCACATTATGTAATGTCGTTCGTTCGTCCGTCGATACGACGAGGACCACTCTAGTCATCCGAGGGTTTTCTGTGCGTGCGCAGATGGCTGATTAGGCCGATCCTTGCACGAAAGGTTCGGGAACAGAAGGGACAGGGGGCGAGTGCGACATCTCCTGGAGGGTTGACAGCATGGGCCTTTCGGGCTTGCCTCTTCTTTTCTGCGGCGGTAATCCGGTTTGCCTCACATGACCTGGCACCTTCGTGGATGGAAGAGCGCCAGGTGGATCGGTCCATTGCAGCTCGTTCCCACGTGTCTGGATTTATGGCAAACGCTTTCATTGAGGCTTTCAGTGTGTCTTTGAAGCGTTTCTTTTGCCCACCGTGGGACCGCTGGCCATACTGGAGCTCACCATAGAAGATTCTCTTTGGCAGTCTCTCGTCTGGCATTCGGACAACGTGCCCTGCCCAGCGAAGCTGGGACTGCATCAGGAGGGTGAAGATGCTGGGGAGACCTGCCTTGGTCAGTACCACTGTGTCTGGAATTTTGTTCTGCCACTTTATGCCGAGAATCTTCCTGAGGCTTGTTATATGAAAGTGGTTCAGCTTTCTTGCATGGCGCTGATAAACAGTCCAAGTTTCACAAGCATAAAGCAGTGTGGGGAGCACCACTGCCCTGTACACTTTCAGCTTGGTCTGGATGGTAATGCCTCTTCTGTTCCAGACATTAGGGTACAACCTGCCAAAAGTGGAGCTGGCTCTGGCAATTCTGACGTTCACTTCGTCATCGATGGTGACATTTTGAGACAGTGTGCTGCCTAGGTATGTGAACCGGTGCACTGTATTGAGTCTCTGGCCGTTGACAGTGATGTTGGGCTCTACGTAGGGTCTTCCAGGCGCAGGCTGATGGAGGACCTCAGTCTTCTTGGTGTTGATTGACAGACCAAAGTTTGTGCAGGCACTGGAGAACAGGTTTACACTGCGTTGCATGTCGGCTTCTGAGACAGCGTTGAGGGCACAGTCATCAGCAAACAGCAGGTCTCTGATGATGTCTGTCATAACCCTGGTTTTTGCCTGGAGCCTCCGAAGGTTGAACAGCTTGCCATCTGTGCGGTATTTCAGGTTGACACCAACATCCTCGTCTCTGAAGGCCTCTGTCAGCATGGCGGAAAACATGAGGCTAAACAGTGTTGGTGCCAGGACGCAGCCCTGCTTGACTCCGTTTGTGACTGGGAAAGGATCAGAAAACTCCCCGCTGTCCTGGACTCTGGCCTGCATGCCTTCATGGAATTGTTGCACCAAGACGATGAATTTCCTTGGGCAACCGTACTTGGCCATGATCTTCCACAGACCCTCTCTGCCAACAGTGTCAAAGGCCTTGGTCAGGTCAACATAGGTGGAGAACAGATCAGAGTTCTGCTCCTGACATTTCTCCAGCAGCTGCCTGGCAGCGAACACCATGTCGATGGTTCCTCGCTCTTTTCGGAATCCACACTGACTTTCAGGCAGGAGTCCTTGGTCAAGGTGCACTGTGAGGCGGTTGAGCAGGATTCTGGCAAGGATCTTTCCTGCAATAGAAAGCAGGGATATGCCTCTGTGGTTGTCACAAGCCTGTCTACTTCCTTTTCGCTTATATAGATGTATGATGGTGGCATCTTTGAAGTCCTGCGGGATCGTCTCTTGCTGCCATATTAAGAGAAACAGCTCATGGAGCCTTTCAGTCAGGGCTGTTCCCCCCTCCTTGTAGACCTCAGCTGGTATGGCGTCAGAGCCAGGTGCTTTGCCACTGGAGATAAGATAGATTGCTTTCTGGGTCTCGAGCAAAGTTGGTGGGTCATCCAGTGCTTTGTTTGTGGGCACTTGGGGTAGACGATTGATGGCTTCGTCGTTGATTGTCGAAGGGCGATTTAGGACGTCATCGAAATGTTCGACCCATCTCTCCAAGATCTTCTCTTTGTCTGTGATTAGAGTGTTACCGTCTGCGCTGAGGAGGGGGCTTGATCCTGAGGGCGTGGGGCCATATACTTCTTTCAAGGCGTCGTAGAAGTTTTTATAGTCACGCCTGTCTGCATAGCCTTGGATCTCGTCAGCTTTGTTGCCGAGCCAATCGTCCTGCATCTGACGTAGCTTCTGCTGAACAGTCTTGCGTATGTTGTTGAGTGCATCTCTCCTTGCCGTGGACTTGGGGTTATTGATGTATGCTTGGTGAAGGTGGTGTTTCTCATCCAATAACTGCTTGATGCCTTCGGAGTTCTCATCGAACCAGTCCTTATGTTTCCTGGTCTGGGGCCCCAGGGTCTCTCTAGCTGTGGAGTAAATCAGCTCTCTGAGTGATGCCCAGTCTGCCTCCACGCTCTGGTTTCCCGGAGAGGTGGATTTCAAGCACTTTTCCAGAGCATCTACAAAGGGCTGTTTGCAGCTGTCGGTATTCAGTTTGGCAACATTAAGCCGTTTCGGGGCCTTCTTCCCTTGCGGGCGTCGTTTAGGCTGAATGCGGATGTTGAGCTTGGTGATGATGAGGCGGTGGTCTGTCCAGCATTCAGCGCCGCACATGGATTTGGTAACTCGTACATCCTGCCTGTCCCTCTTCCTCACGATGACGTAGTCAATAAGATGCCAGTGCTTCGATCGGGGGTGCATCCATGACGTCCGGTTACGAGTGGGGAGGCGGAAGATCGTGTTGGTGATCAGCAGTTCAAGTTCAGCGCAGGTCTGGAGTAAAAGAAGACCGTTGCTGTTGCATTGACCCACTCCATGGTGTCCAAGGACTCCTTCCCAGGCAACGTTGTCCTTGCCAACTCTTGCGTTGAAGTCACCTAGCAAGATGAGTTTGTCCGCCTTTGGAACGTCGGCAATGACAGTGTGAAGTTCTTCGTAAAACTTTGCCTTTACGTCATCTGGATTAGTCATGGTTGGAGCGTAGGCACTGATGATGGTGAGGTGCTTCTTTCCAGCCAGTGGGAGTTTCATGGTCATGAGCCTGTCGTTCACTCCCTTGGGAAGTCCAGCCAGCTTTCCGACAAGAGTTGTCTTAACTGCAAACCCAACGCCTGCCTCACGTCGCTCCTCGCTGGGTCTGCCACTCCAGTAAAATGTGTAACCAGATCCTCTTTCACAGAGCTCTCCTTCTCCCGCGAGCCTGGTCTCGCTCAGGGCTGCGACGTCGATGCCATATCTAGCGAGTTCTTTACCAATCAGGGCTGTTCTCCTCTGAGGTCTGTCTGCATCGTCTCTGTCCAGGAGTGTGCGCACATTCCATGCGCCCAATATGAGAGGAAATATCCTCGTTTTCTTCTTTTTGTTTCGACCGCTGGTATGGGATGGATGACAAAAGTGACTTGCGCGGTGACTTGGATTTAAGTGAGAAGGAGTTGCGCAGTTCGTCGATCTCACTCTCTCGCCCGAGGCCATCTTATCCAGCGGCAGGACTAAGTCGAGACGGCTGGTGATGGAGACGGGTGCAGTGGATGGCCATGACGTCCTGTGTGTCTTGTCATGCCCTTAGCGTTCCACAACGCTTTGCTGAGATTCGCCTTTTTGACCGTTGACCAACTAGTGGTTCCTCCGCTCTGTCCACCGAATCCAGTCTTTCACGTGCATAGATAGACATATCTAGATCACCGAGGGTTTGAGACCCGTCGGCTACCCTCACCAGGTTTAGCCAGCCATTCAAAGCCGTTGCCCGGGGTGTGGCCACTGCGCACGTTGCAGTTTCTATGAGCCACTGGTGATAGCTGTGAGACAACTTCCGGATTAATATTAATAGTATTAACAGCCACAAAATGACAATTCCAAGTAAAATACAACCAGAAGAGCATAGAGGGAATTCAATTTGAAGATCAGTTCCTTCATATCTTTAATTTTCCTCAATTTACATTTGTATGTTGTATATTTCTCCAGCGCTTGATTATTTTTGTCTTTTAATGACAGCAGAGAAATTTAGGTTCCGCCATTTTGAACAACCGGAAGTTACATCAATCATTATGTAATGTAGTTGAGAGCTAAAGGTACTGGATACATAAATTTTAAAAATTATAAATATAGAAAATTGAAAAAAGCAATTAATGTCTAAAATTATGTTTTCAGTTTGCACTTTGTGGGCATCCACTAAATTTCAACCATGCTGTGTATAATCAGCAGTGTTATATTGATAATTAATATTTTGTTAAAGGACCACACATAAGTGTTAATCATAACTACTTTTCGAGCCTGATCTATGTTTGAAAAAGCAGCTTTCACTTTTACAAGCCCATTAAAGAAATTGATATTAACTAATTATTTTTGGGTTACTTTAAAGTTACGCAGTAAATGTGGAGGGCTATGTGAGCACTATACTAAAAGGGCTAATTTTGTTTGGGCATCCACTTTGATGGAAAAATAGTGGGAATCAATAAAATTAAGTTGGCATCGAAATTAATGTACATGTAGTTATTTGCTTTATATCTGAGGAATACAAATAAAACATAGGGGGAGGTTTGTTTGCTTTAAAAACACTTTTAATAACAGAAAAAAAATCAAAGAATCTGGTGTACAGAGAGTTGTGAGCTCGAGTCTTTGTGATTTGTTCCCATGGCTAAAGGTGTCCCTGAGTCCACCCAGTTCCGATAGGTACCTGAATTAATTGGGGTATATAAAGAAGGCTGGGCATTATGCCACACAATCCCCTCGTAGCTGTGGCCTGTGAACTCTTCTTCACTTGCTAAACAGCCTAGCATTGTTCGTTCTAATAAAAAAACGTTGAACACAATAATCTTCTACATTGAAAAAAAATTTAATGTTAAAAAAATGATTCAATAAGTTCACTCAAAAGATTGTGGGGTGTATCTTTTTAAAAATTTCAATTCATTAAACGGTTAATTTTTGGAAACTTCTTAAGTTAATTTAAAAAAGAATTAAATTAAATACCAGCTACCCCTGTATATTAAAAAAAACAGTGTCCCTTTTTAATTCTTTTGAATTGCAAACACTAAAGTAAGATTTTACTTATCACACATAGTATGTGATTCATGTAATAACAAAGGGAAGAAAGGTGTCTAATCATATCCTCTGCAGATTGTTTTATAAACAAACCAGTCATCTGAAACTAAATTATTTCTTGCTATAACGCCTGATTTGCCCCACTAAGTCTCTATTGACATCAACCAACTACTTGTGAATTATGCATTTATCTTGATTTTTATTATTTCTCTAGAGAATAAAGGGTTAGTTATTTGTTAAAATAGGCATCCCTGACAGAAAGGAAGATATTTTTATAATTTGAAAGCATTCATATGGTATCAATTTAAGGGTTTTTAAAAAATGTATAATAGTACATTACAAATATAACTGAGTATGTCATGTATTAAAGTTGAAGCAATTGTTTGCATTATTTGCTTTATCTTTACTTGATAAGATGATGGGAATATGATTTTGCTGCATCAGTATTTTCATTTAAACTTAATCATTTTTAGAATTAGTGTCATATTAACACTTTTTTCATTGATGATAAGATTTGAAGACCTCAAGGGAAGAAACAGCTATGTGACATTTTTGAAAATTTTTAGTTTTGCCCTGTATCTGACACAAGATCAAAAATAGAATGCTCTGAATGAGGTTTTAAGAAAAAATAATGACTCTGACCCTAATAAAAATTCAAATCCATATAGTTAGTTTTTAATAAATCTGTATAATTTTGAACTTTAAAACTTGAATATCTCAAAATTACAAAAATGTGACATAGCTGTTTCTTCCCTTGAGCTCTTCATTTGGTTTATCTAATTATGTAGCCTCTGCATCCCTTTAAAAAAATACAAATAGACAAATGATCCAAGATCCAGCTTTATTCATTATAATGGATCCATTAAAAAAAAACCCATTATATTTAATGATTAACTTTTAATTTAGCCTTTTTAATTAAAATTCATGATATCTCAGCTTACCCATTTATTGATTAAAAAGATGTGATATTTTTCTCCTCAGTGTGCTTGAGGCTGCAGAGCAATCCTCAGAATAAGTTAGAGTTTACAGGCATTAGCCCAGAGAGATCCTTTGCAGATTTTATCTTCGCACACGTCATCCTTCACTTGGTTGTCATCAACTTCATTGGATAAACTAAGAGTTATGTTTAATTATGCCATGGTAATATTATATTTTAATTTCTTGTGTCAAATGTCATCCCATTATTTTAACAATATTTCATTACTATTAGGATTTGCATTAAAAAAAAAGTTTATTAGTATAGTGCCATTCATAATTTATGAATTGATTAATATAATTATTTCTCTGTGTGTGTATGGGGGGTGTTCATGAATTTTTGTGTTAATGATGAAATAACATGGTCTAATTTGCTTATGTAAGGGATGATGTTAACTATACAAAAATAGTATGACACTTTTATGGTAAATACTAAATTTCCCTAATTTGCATGTACAAAATATGTAATTTTATGTGGTAATTTTGTTAAATTGAACACAGTAAAAAATTCCCTTTTATTCAATACAAATTTCAAAATCATGCTTCATATAAACAAACACAAAGAACAAATTAGTTTACCACTTCTGTGTTTACAAAGTATAATATAAGTATGGTGTTTTTGGTTTTTTTAAATACAAAACATAGCTAATTATATTTCACAAAGTAAAGTAAATAAATATTTTCTTTTACAGACGCATTTGTGTAAACTGTTCATGATGCTTACAAGGGAGGACAACAGAGCAAGGGAAAAGCAAGAGTCAGCACTGTGTGTGTCATATTTAGTGTTAAAGTCAGTTTTTAAAAACCCATAAAATAAATGAATAAAATAAAATGAAAAATATTAACAGAAAAACTGTCATGTACCTTTTTTCTAGCATTAGTATTACATGTTTTATTTTTAAAATAAAATACTTCCTTATCCTTTAAATTGAGTACAAAAATGTACAGCTTTTGGATTTGTTTTGTTCAAACTTCCTAATAGGAGCAGTCTGAATGGTTCTTTATAACATGCACAATTCCATAAAAAGCTTATCTACACCTTATTTATAATTGTTACAAATTAAAATATCTGGTAAAACCTATTTTTGGCACTATGACTGTTGTATATGAAGATGAATTACAGTAAATGGTTTTTAAGTATATATATATAAGATAAACATTTTAAAGGTCTGTGTAGCAGAAAAAATTGAAAAAGTTATTGTCATGCAGACCTTGCCTTGCTATTGAATGCTATGAAAATGAAAGAACAATTATTTTAAAAGTTCACTTCCATGCTGCTATTATAATGTGACAAATCATCAGATGATCTTCAATGACAGTAATGATATATAAGAAATTTGATTGGCCAACCATATCTTAACACTGTAATTAGGAATAATAACTGGTACTGGTACTAGTTTATTCGTGTTGAGAAATTTGAAGGTCAGAAATTTGAAGAAAAGGCTCATGAAAGGCTTTGCATGAGTTGTCTTGACTTAGAGTCTATGCTCATGATAGTTGAAATACCAAAGTCGTATTCTTCAATTTCTTCGAGTGACAGGAAATTTTCTCCTATTACAACACCCCCCCCCCTTAACTTCAATTTTTTTAAAGGCGTTTTTTTTAAACAAAAGCATGTGAATTTGACTTTTAGTTTGAGTTATGATAATGAGTATCAGCATGGAAGCAATTGAGTGTGTATTAGGACGCAAATAATCAAAAGTTTGCCAAAGCATAAATATAGGCAGGCTTTTCTGATATCCCCATGTCCAACTCCATGAGAGATCTCGGGCCTTACACTTACAGACTACACTCAGAGTCCTTATATTAACTCAGTGTTCAGGGCTTGTTCTATCCTCTATATGCATTGGGTCAGTTGCGTCCTCAACTGAATGTGTAAGAGAAAATCAAATGCTGTTGCAGTCTCTTTAATTCAAACAAGGCTGGATTGCTTCATAAAGTAGTTTGTGGACACATGTGGTGATTGCCTCAAAACTAACTAAAGAGACTTCAAAACACTGCAGTGGCTTGTATCGCGGATGAGAAATTGAGACCATATCACACCAGCTCTCACTGGCTTCCTTAAAATCCTGTCACTGACATACAGCTGTAAATAGAAATAGCTGCACCAGATAATGTTTAAGAACATATTTCACACAGAAAATAGTCCCACGCAGCTAAGTGTTTTTTATTATTTCGTTATATTCGTTTCAATTGTGTACTATTTGTCCGTTGAGGAAGGCTCTTTGCCGAAACGTTCGCTGGATAGGGGAAAGCCCACCAGATATGGAGGGTACCGGGGAAATAAAATACCTGGGGTGGACCAAAATCAGCCCTACTGCCTTGTAGGAAGTGGAGGGATCCACAAAGGCTAGGGACCTAACCCGAACAAAGGCAGCTACCCATTGAGCTGTGAGGGGCAACCCCCCTAGTGGTTGTGCGCAAGGCCAACAACCCTGCCGTGTAAAAAATCATAGTTACAAAAACACCGAAAAGAGTAACAAAAGACATTTCAGTCCTGGGAGAGGATGGATTCCTTGGGGAGGAAAATATGACGCCTAATAGTGAAAGCCAAAACCTGGAAGCTATTAGGCCGACAACCATCATCTCTACCAGGACTACCACCGTCATTGGAGCTTGGAATGTCCGCACCATGTACGAGGCTGGTAAAGCTGCACAAATAGCCGCTGAGATGAGGAGCTATAAGCTCACCATTCTCGGAATTAGTGAAGCAAGATGGACTAGATGGGGACAGAAGAGATTAATCTCAGGAGAGATAGTGATATTTTCGGGACACGAAGAAGACGATGCCCCGCATACCCTGGGTGTTGCTATGATGCTATCAATGGCAGCACAAGGAGCACTCATTGGATGGGAGGCCCATGGACCTAGAATTCTTTTAGCAACCTTTCGAACAAAGAAACAGCATCAACCTAGATGTTATCCAATGCTACTCACCAACGAATGAAAGTGATGAAGGAGACAAAGAAGAATTCTACAATAGAGTAATGACCATAGTCCAGGGTCGCCCACGGAGGAACATCGTCATCCTCGTGGGAGACTTTAATGCCAAGATCGACAATAGCAACACAGGGTACGAAGAGGTTATGGGACAGCAAGGGATAGGCGAGATGAACGACAATGGTGAGAGATTTGCGGACCTATGTGCCGCAGCAGACCTGGTCATAGGGGGGAGTATTTTCCAGCACAAGAGGATTCACAAAGCTACATGGGTCTCACCGGACATGAGAACGATGAACCAAATAGACCATGTATGTATTTGTAAAAAATTCAGGCGATCTCTCCAAGACTTACGTGTTAAGAGGGGAGCTGATGTTTACTCGGATCACCATCTTCTTGTGGCCAGGTTGAAATTAAAACTAAAGAGACATTATACCGAGCAAACAGCATACAGGACTCGGTATAATACCCCCCTCCCGAAGGACCAAGCCAAAAAGGAAGAATTCAAAATCTCACTATTCAATAAGTTCCAAGTCCTACAAGAAATACTTGAAGATGAAACCACCGAAGGAAAGTGGCAAAGCATGAAAGAAACAGTACAGTCAACATGCCAAGAAGTGCTAGGAAACAGGCACACAAAGAATGGATGACAGCAGGTACGCTGAGTAAAATAGAGGAAAGGAAAAAAAAATCAGAAGTGAATAACAGCCGCACCCGAGCACAGAAAAACAAGTCCCAGAAGGAGTATGCAGATGCAAATAAGGAAGTTAAGAAAAGCATCAAGAGGGACAAGAAGGAATTTGTTGATAAACTTGCTAAAGAAGCAGAGGATGCAGCTCACCAGGGGAACACGAGGGAACTGATTGATACCATTAAGACGCTGTCAGAGAAATTTAGCAAGGTAGAGAGACCAGTGAAGGACAAAATGGGAAACACCATACCAAGTGAGGAGTAACAGAGAGGGATATGGAAGGAGCACTTTGAAGAGCTCCTAAACAGCCCTGAACCAAGGAATCCACCAGATATCCAACCAGCCGTTAATGACCTGCTAATTGACTGTAATAGTCCCACCAAAGAAGAGAATAGCAGGGCCATTAAACAACTCAGAAATGGAAAGGCTGCGGGACCTGGTGGCATCCCAGCAGAGGCACTGAAGGCGGACTTGGAAACCAGAGTGGAAATGCTACACCCTCTGTTTATGAAGATATGGGAAGAGGAGCAAGTTCCTTCCGATTGGAAAGAGGGATACCTTATCAAGATCCCAAAGAAAGGAGACGTAAGCTCCTGCTCGAACTACAGAGGGATCACCCTGCTGTCCATGCCAGGAAAGGTTTTCAACCGTTTACTACTTAACAGGATGGAAAACGCTGTAGACCCTCTGTTGCGGGACCAACAAGCTGGCTTTCGCACCAACAGATCCTGCACGGACCAGATAGCGACACTGCGCATCATTCTAGAGCAGTCACTAGAGTGGAACTCGCCGCTCTATGTCAACTTTGTTGACTATGAAAAAGCCTTCGACAGTGTTGACAGGCAAACCCTGTGGAGATTGCTAAGACGTTACGGGGTGCCACAGAAGATTACTGATATAATCAGAAACATGTACGAAGGGATAAACTGCCGAGTTATCCATGGCCAGCAGGTGACAGATGCTTTCCAGGTGAAGACTGGTGTGAGACAAGGTTGCTTGCTGTCACCATTCCTCTTCCTGTTAGCCATTGACTGGGTGATGAAAACATCTACACAGCAGAAAAGGAATGGCATCCAATGGATCTTGTGGGATCAACTGGATGATCTTGACTTTGCTGATGATCTTGCCCTTCTTGCACATACCCAACAACAGATGCAGGAGAAAACAAACATTGTCGCAGCCACTTCTTCTAGCATGGGTCTCAACATTCACAAAGGGAAGAGTAAAATCCTCAAGGTTAATGCCACCAGTACATCACCCATTATGCTTGAAGGAGAAGCCCTTGAGGAGGTGGACAGTTTTGTTTACCTTGGCAGCGTGGTTGATAAACAAGGTGGTACAGATGCGGACGTCAAAATAAGGATTGGACAAGCAAGGGCAGCCTTCCAGCAACTCAAGAATGTTTGGGTCTCTAACAACTTAGGCAGCAAGTTAAAAGTAAGGATTTTTAACGCTATGGTAAAACCTGTGCTGCTATATGGAGCCGAGACATGGAGAACAACGGCCGTAAACCTGACCAGAATCCAGTCCTTCATCAACAACTGTCTAAGAAGGATTCTCAGAATTCACTGGCCAGACAAAATCAGCAACCAGGAACTGTGGCAGCGGACAAAACAGAAGCCCATTGAGGAAGATATTCTCCAGAAGCGGTGGAGGTGGATTGGTCATACACTAAGAAAACCTGCTTCTACCACATGTAAGCAAGCCCTGAAATGGAACCCACAGGGTAAGCGGAAAAGAGGCCGTCCAAGAAACACTTGGCGCCGAGAATTGGAGGCAGACATCAAAAGAATTGACCATGAATGGAAGATCCTGGAGAAGCTGGCCCAGGATAGAGATGCCTGGAGGTCTCTCGTAGGTGGCCTATGCCCTTGGAGGAATCGCAGACGCCGACGATGATCGGTGGATGCCCCTCATGGACGAGAAGGCTCAACAACAACAACTCTCTACAAATTACAATGATCACAGTCTACAATAATACAATATTTATATCAACTATTACAATAACTATAAAAAGTACCTATTATCTGGGTTGGCTTGAATTTACTTCATAAACTTCATATGTAAACTAAACTTAAACAGATCTAATTCATGTACATTAAATACACAAATACACGTCTACATTCATTACTATCACTAGCTTAAGGACACGATCACATCTATGGTGTTTGGCACAAAGAACTTGTTGGTGAATGATACAGTGAAGTTTAAAATCTTTGCCAGCCTCTTCGCTGACTTTGTAAGAGACACGTTTTGCTAGTCAACTGCGCACACCAGTCATGGCAGGGGCACCATCAGTAATAAATACAGATATTGTTAACTTGGTAATTTAACGTCATTGACATTAGAAAAAACAGAACCAACTAAATGTGTTCCCCTTGTTTGGTCTTTAACTTTAAGACTGAAAGTCTAGTAATTGGTACACAAATTTTTGTTAACAGATTTTGCCATCCTTTGAGGTACTCAAAACAATACAAAATTTCGAACTTTTTAAAATACCGTACGTATAATGTCGTTACAGAAATAATACGTCGGTCAATTAGTTATTTAAATGAGCAACAATTTAAGCGTGGGTCGTGTTTTGGCACACGGGCCGGACTTTGGACACTCCCTGCACTAAATACATAGATCTACTTAATATGACTCAGATGACAAAAAAATTATTTGAGACATGCTCATTTTCAAGCAGAAAATACGGCTTTTATTTTAGGGGGGGGGGCGCGCAAAGCTTTGTGACGTCATAATTACTCATAATTAAACAATAGGGGGTGGGGCTAAGTTTTTGTGACGAGGGGTGAGTCATGTGACGATGGTGAGAGAGCGAGAGGGGGGGGGGATGAAAAATGGGGCCAAAATCGCGTGACGACATTTATGAACGGCCCCTAAGCCTTCTCAGTCTTAGTTTAGGCTAAGGCTAAGGCAAGATAATTTAAATTTTGTTTGACTTCACTGAAATCTAGTAACGATTGAGCCACTACTTGCTGCGTTTTACAGTTGAGTTACATTTTAATAAATAAAAGTTACATTCATTACTGATTACTGTGTCCTTACAATTACCAAATAAAATGTGCATCTGATGTGTGTTGAGTTTAAAATTTAAGTTAGTTCACTTCACGTCATTTTTTGTCATTTGCCATTTTTATTTGTAGTTGTAGTCTTAAGTTAAGTCTTAAGTATTCTAGTGACAATTCTAGTCTAAGTCTTAGTCTTAGGACTTCAGTAACAGTTAGTAACACATATACTTATATTTAAAAATAAAATTGAAAATAACTTCAACTTCATTGACTTCGAGTACTTCGACTTCAATAACTAAAACTATAACCAAGTTGTAGTTAAAGTTAAAGGTGTAGTGTTGTTATTGTTATTTATTATTTAGGCAGGTTATAAGACGTGAAGTTATACCCAGACCCATCTAATATTAATATTGTTAATATATATTTTTAAAAAAAAATTCTTTAAAATAAAATCAAACGTTTCTCTCTCACAAATCTCATATGAAACTGAAGTAGCGACCGGCACCAGACGTTAAGAAACACTGTTACTGTTGTACTAGTTATAAATGATGAATTGGTGCTGTACAGTATCAAATTTGTACCTGGTTCCATGGTGTAATGGTTAGCACTCAGGACTCTGAATCCTGCGATCCGAGTTCAAATCTCGGTGGAACCTAATTGTTTTTTTTTCGTTCTTGAAATTTTTAAACTTAATAATGTTACTATTATTTAAAAAAAATATTATAATACCAATTGAGTATAATATTTGAATAGCTATCGGTGATCAGTTGTGTGATCATTAAAAATTATGTTTTCGAGTTGTCATTTATCATTCAGCATTATTAACACAGTAACACAGTGAATAACACAGCTGTCTAAGTCTAACTTGAAAAAGTTCTGATAGTAGTTGTTTAGTAGTAACTAATAATTTAATAGTCTACAGTTTACATTTAAATTAAAATCATTTGCACTTACAATAAATTGTACCTTGCACTCTGCCATGGAATCTTAACGACTGGCATCATTAACGAGTAGTTTTTCTTTTCTTAGAATCTTTGTAAAGGGTCATTTCAGACTAGGAAACTGAAACTGTTTTAAATGAATTAAATGTTTCAGATGGAATAACTAATTTTAATTAACTTATAAAAAATCTTTTGTTTTTGTTAGAATCCGCGTCACGAATGATACAACACTAAAAATCTCTACGTTTTCCGACAGTTTTCAACATTGTAAACACAATTGCGTTTGACAAAAACTTCTAACGATGTCTGACTTTCAACAAACAGGGGGGGGGCAAATAAAGTTAATTAAATCCAAATAAAATCTGTGCTAACGAAACCTTCCATTCTAAATTACACCATCGGGTCGATACCTAATTAAAGTAATCGTTATCACTTCAACCAGACTTATCAAAATTCCGCCCACCAATGTTCCGTTTCCTCCCTCTTGTCTTTTTGTAACGTTTTGTCAGTTCAATAATGCTTTCTTAATTATACTTTCATCAAATGTTTGTTAATCATTTCTCATAAAAAAATTTGTAAAGTCGCAAAGCCCCTCTCTTTTATGTCTTTTATTAGAGAACAGAATAATTAAAACATTGATCGCTCGCTTTTAATGTAATATAGAAGCATAAGAAGATGCATATTACTACTCACGCCACATTTGTTTACAATGTAAATTACATTTTAGGGTTTTTGAAAAAAATAAGATTTCATACAGTATGTACGGAGCTAGAAAATTAATTTAAATTAACATTATCCCCCCCCCCACTCCTTAAAACAAAACAGTGAATCTCAAAAATACTAATTGAAACTTGCTTTTAAAAAATCGTCTTTTTTTAAACATGTTTTTGTTTAGTTTTTGTTGGTTGCGTGTGTTTGTGTAGCAATATTACATCTCAGTTTGCAGCCACTTCCTGAGGTACAATGGAGCAGAAAGCTTGTACACTTATCCAATCTGAATGACGGTGAAACCATGCCGACACACTAACGCCGAGTATAAAATCTTTTTATTTTTAGAGTAGCCTTCAGTTGAAATCTATGGGACACCAAGTGGAAAAGATTGGCCTTTTCACGATGTTTCCTTATGTATGATTACGCGCAGCGGCGTAACGCGGGTATGTGCCACCCGGGGCAGAACCCAAATTTTCCACCCCCCCCCCTCAGAAAAACATGTTAATTCTATAAAAGTAAGGATTCGTCTTTATTATTATTAGGAAGTTATAATAAGGGCACAATACATTTTTATATTAGAAATATAAAGACAAGCTTCATTTCTTGAATAAAATTGAAGTTTTATGTTTTTCCTCATTGCACAATCTTTCATTTATCAATGTTTTCAGCCATGCCATGGCCAATAGCCAAAATAGCTATAGATTAGATAATCTTTGTGTATTCGTTATTGATCGTAACTTAATTTTAGAGAAGCCATTTCAACACCTTGCATTATTTGAGACAGTTTAAAGCAATGTTCCAATTAATGATATTATTTTAGGAAGGTTAACTTCTAGCCCCATTATCTTAAAAAACTTGAATAAGTTAGCTGGTCTTGAATTCATTAATTGTTTTTTTTACCCGTGGGGTTAAAATATTCCTTTTTTTGACAATGACATGACAGATATCTTATCTTATCTTATCTTATCTTATCTTATCTGTTTACAGACGCTCCTTCTATACAGAAGATTATTGCGTCCTACGCTTATCTATGGTTTGTGTTTAGTCCTGCATTTTTATTAGAGATTTAAATGTTGATAAAGTGTTGGTTTTCCTGGATTCTTCAGGCAACCCATTCCACGCCCAAATTCCGGACGGGAAGAAGGAAAACTTGTATGTGTTTGTTCTTGCATACGGAATAAGAAAGGTGTTTTTATCCTTATGTCTATCTGAGGGTTGTATTAAGTTATCTTTGTGTTGTATTTCTAAATTAGAATTAATTGCTTTATGTATGATTACTACTTTGCTCTTGGTTCTTCTATCCTCTAATGTTTCAAGGTTTAATGATTTAACTAATGGTGTTATTCTTGTCAGTTTTGAATATTCTCCAGTAATGAATCTGGCAGCTCTTTTTTGAATTTGTCCTAGTTTATCAATGTTTTCTTTGGTGGATGGGTCCCATACAGAAGATGCATATTCTAGTACAGGTCTCACCAAAGTGAGGTAGCATTTTAGTTTTATATCTCTATTACATTTGTTAAAGTTTCTTTTTATAAAGCCTAAGGTTTTGTTTGATTTTTTGATAACTTCATTGACATGGGGATTCCATGATAGTTTCTCATTTATTAAGACTCCTAAGTATTTTGCATCTTTAGTTTGGGTCAGTTCTTTTCCATGAATGTAATATTTTGAATTTATTTGTTTCTTTTTCTTTGTTACTCTTAACAGTTGACACTTTTCTGGGTGAAAAGACATACTCCAGCTAGTTTCCCATTTTATCAATTCATCTAAGTCTTTTTGTAAAATTTTGCTATCTTGTTCTGATTTAATTGTTCTATAGATTATACAATCATCAGCAAATAACCTAACTTTTGTACCTGCTGAGATGTTGTTGGGTAAATCATTTATATAAATTAAAAAGAGTAAGGGACCTAGCACAGTTCCTTGTGGAACTCCTGAGTTAACCTTTATTGGTGCAGATTTAGATCCATTAATTATTACAGTTTGCTCCCTGCCCAAAAGGAAGTCTTGGATCCAGTGATGTAAGGAACCTGAGATTCCAAAGTAGTTAAGTTTTTTAAGTAAACTAAGGTGGTGAACTTTGTCAAATGCTTTTGAGAAGTCTAGTAATATTGTATCTATTTGATCATTTTTGTCCAAGCCTTTTGATAGTTCATCTATTAAACCTATTAATTGTGTTTCACATTTTTGTATTTTGTATTCTCTAATTTGAAGGCAAAATTTTAAAGTCCAGTATATTATCTGGTGTACGAAATCTTATCTGTTTTCTAAATTCGATATAACTGCCAAAACTCACATAGATTTCTACAGTAATCTCATGTTATGGAGAATACAACTTTCTTCTCAACTGTTTTTCTTCACAGCATGGATTCATATTCACTTCGATCACCAAACATTTGCTCTCTCGTTCTTTGATTAGAAGATTCGATTAAAAGAATGAGGTCTCCACATAAAATTTTATTAAATGACAAAGCATCTTTTAAGTATTCCATTAGTTTCTCTGTGAGAAGCCTCCGCTAAGCATTTTTTAAAAACATTATACGTTTGTAAATAATTTTGGGCATCTTAGACATAAATTAGAAAATACAAAGATTTCATTGTGACTATCAAAGCTCCTACGTCTGTTCGTGTTGAGCTTTTTGATGCAGACTTTGTCTGTGTCCTGAAGTCTGTTTAATGCCTTTCTTGTAGAAGCAATTAAATATTCCAAACGGTGTATGGACATGGGAAAGAATGCGCAACAACGTTCTAGTTCTAGTGTTCTAAAACAGTTTAAGAGTTCCTTTCAGTTGGAGTATCATGTAAAAAAATTAGGTTAAATGAATTTTTTAAAGTGATATTTTACATTGACATAATTGCGTCTTTCTTGTACTCCTGCATACTTTCTAGCCATGAAGAAGTATTAACATACGTTGGGCCTCTGCATTCCATTATTTTAAGATCATTATTTATTTAAAATCATTTCAGAAATGTCATAAGAACCTCTTGCCACTTTGTTTTGTTCTTTATTAATAGTCTATTCTTTTTATCCAATTTCTGATTTTTCCAATTGCAAAAATATTTGGTAATGTTGAGCACTAGTTCATGAGTGGCTACTTGTGTATTTCTGTGTGCCAAGTTTTAATTACATTAGATAAGCAATTTTATTCATTATTTTATTTTATTCCACAAAATAAAGATATTACCATTAAAATAATTATAATTATACTTTTAAAAGAATAAACCATATAAGTATGCCTGATATAATTTTGTTCCAGTGGTTAAAATCGATTAAATGTACAAGCACATAATTGTCATGTGCATACACTACTTCAGCCCCTATGTTTTTCAGCTCAGTAACATTAGTATCAGAAGTCTTTAGGGGCCGTCCATAAATGACGTCACGCACCTAGGGGGGGAGGGGGTCACACTTTTGTGACGTTGCGTGACGAGGGGGAGGGAGGGGGGTTGAAGAAATGTGACGTCACATCAAAAGGGTAACTTTAAATAAAACTTCCACTGAAATATTTGGTCGCTTACAATTTATTTAATGACTTTTTTTTCTTTATCAGTGCTTCTCAATGTGCCGGTCGGTAGGCCATCAGACGCTGGTTGGCGTATGCTATCAAGACACGAAAATCAAATCTAATTACGTATAATCCTTAAGTTTGAGAATCCACAAGATAACATATGAAATTGTTACACTGCGTCGTTTGATGTTGACATCAAAGCATTTGTGATCTAACCGCAGCTCCGTTTGGTTCTCTCATGCCCGTTACCACAAAATATACAACTTTATGTGTGCGTTACAGACTCTAGGTCCTGCTCACATGAATCGGGGATTTGGGGGAGCGTCTTTAGCACCCCCCCACCCCGAAAATGCTACTGGTGAGTTTTACAAGCATGACAAGTGTCTAAAAATGATTTGAATAGGATTATGTGTAGATATTTTAAGTCAAAACGACACGGAATATCCTTTTTCTTTAAAAGGGGAGGGGGGAGGGAATCTATTTGATAGAATTAAAAACGTTTTAAGTTTGATATAATTGTTCGATTGGTTTTTGGTCAAACGCCCCTGGCCATTCTAGTCTTCTAGATCAGTGCTTCTCAAAGTGGTGGTCCGCGGACCGGTGCCAGTCCGTGGGCCATCCGCTGCCGGTCCGCAGATGTTCTCAAAAAAAGGACAGAAAAAATTGTCAGTGCAGGGAAAATAGTGCACCGGTCCCTGATACAATGGAAAAAATTCCTGCTGGTCCGCAATACTAAAAAAGTTTGAGAAGCACTGTTCTAGATATAATGGTAAATGAGCCAATTTAAAATTAGTCAAGTATTCATTAAATTTATTGAATGCATCAATTTCTTGTCATCGCAATTCGAGAGGAGAACAAAACAAATTTTCTTCTTAGCTCAGTTTTTAAGGCATTAATTTTAAATATCACAGAAATGATACTTAATACACTCAAGTCATGTGGATGAAGATTATTGTCACTCGTGTCAATTTAAATGAAAGTAGGGTGGATTTAGGTGTCTTCGTATAGTACGTAGGTAAGAAATCTACATAGTTGTCAAATTTAAATATGCATTTTCTGGAAGGAACCGGTTCAATAGTGGGCATATGTTCGAAGCGTACACGTACAAATTACGGTACACATGACGTATTTTAATATATCTAGTGGATTGTAGTGGATGTTATCTGTTCCAAATGAGTCTACATTACCCCCAAGAATTCCCTTTGACCCCAGATGGGGTAATTTACCACTGTTCGCTGACCTCTTTCTAACGGGATGCCCGACAGCCAATTGAGGGATTTAAAAAAATACATTCTAAACTCTCTATCATGTACAAGGCTGCCAAACATAAATACAAATTTGTATGAATATTAATAAACATTAAAAGTTTCACAACTTAGATCATATACATGCTACTGCTACTATCATATTAATTAGAACTATTTATCTATATGCAAAAGAGTAGTTGCAATGAGAAATGATTTGTGATGGGCGCCCCACGCTTTTATGTGCTGTGGATAGGTTCACCGATTTCACCTGTTATCATAGAAAATTTTTATTTTCTTCTTTTTAGTTCACTTTCTATATGTAAATAAAAGCGTGTCCTTTTTAAAAAAAAGATTTTTAAAAATTATTTTTTACATCTATATTTTCAATTAAAAAAATATGCTGATTATGTCCCTTAGCGTTACAGAATGAGTGACCTGGGCTTTTAAATTGATTATACATAACTATTTATTATAAAGCAAAAATTCGATTTTAAACCCTGGCCGCAGTGAGTTTCCTGACGAGAGGTAATATCGTTCTTTTTACGTCGCAAATGGTGTAATTATAGGATATTTAGCGCCCAGGGAAAAACGTATTAAAAATTATAAAGTTGGCGCCCCGACACTTTCCGTTTCATCAAATTTTACTATAATATAAAATTGTAAGCCTCATTTTTGCGCCCCTGTATCTTGGAGCCCGAGGACATATTTACCTCACTGCCCCACATTGTTACGACTTGGACCAGCGCACAGTACAAACCATTTTAACTTTGATTTCCCTACTGATACGAGCGGACATAGGTTCACATCAAGCAATTATATATCACATCTTAGCAATAGAGAGAAAATTACCAGAAAAGGTTGTTGTATTCTGTAGCTAGAGATTATGTGTTTTTTTGCCTCTATTGCAACATTTTTGCAATGGCTACATTTTTGTTAGCAAAAGATGGTTATGGAAATTGGCAGCATGTAGTACAAATCATAAAAAAAATCATGAAATCACAAAAAACATTTTAAAGCCAAAAGTCCTGTCTTGAATTAAGTGTTCGTTTTAAAATGTATATTTCATAAAAAGTATCGTCAATATAATACTCACCGCACCGCGCGCCAGGAAAGTATTAAAAAGGTTGTTCAATATAATACGCCCCGCGACACTCTAGCACAAAAATTAACATGCTACATAGAGATAATCTAAAAATTCATTAATTTAATTACAGTACAGTCGATCGATCTGAAATTTTTATAGATCATTCATATCGTCGGCACGAGTCTGTCTGCAAAATTTCAGCTCGTTAGCTTACGAGGAAGTGGGTTAAAATCGATCCAAACCTCTTACGGCAAACAATCTAGCAAGGAAGGCATCAAGGAAACGCAAGAGTTGATATAAAGGATTAAAAAAAGCACTAGGATATGAGAATCGGGCGAAGATGAAAATGTGTTGTGGAAGCACATACTAAAAACATCAACTCTGGTGCATTTATTATAACACTAGTTCAAAAGCCTGCTGAAGCTGGCAGAACGAAATCCCACAGAAGGGATAACAAAGAAATATACCAAATACTGCAATAAAAAAACCACGTGGCCTTTATTGCCATGAACAGAATACGATATATGAACAGAAATAACAAAGAAATGTATGAAATACTGTAATAGAAAATAACATTTGGCCTATATTGCCATGAACACAACACGATATGAAAATAAATAACAAAGAGATGTACGAAATACTTAAATAGAAAATAACTTTTATCTTTTATTGCCATGAACACAATACGATATGAACAGCTAAATATGAAATATCTCCTTGTACACCACATTTTTAGTGTAGCAGGTGGAGCTGTCGTGGAGCAGTTTCCCTTGTTTATGACCATCTGCCACATGGACCTTGACATCTGCTGATCTGTGCAGACGGGAGAAAGCAACGTATAATTGCCCGTGGCTAAACACAGGTTGTGTTAGGTAGATACTGACCGTATCCAGTGTCTGGCCCTGCGATTTGTTTATGGTCATTGCGAAAGCTAACTTCACAGGGAATTACCTTCTCCGTAGAACGAAAGGCAAGTCTGTGGTTGTCGGGGCAATGTACACGCGTGGAATGAATAGAGTGCGACCTTTGTCACTTCCGGACAGAAGTTCAGCGATGATGAGGTTGGGTTTGAGGTCCCTAAACACCAATCTGGTGCCGTTGCATAGACCTCGTGTAGTGTTCGAATTGCGAAGAAGAATTATAATTGCTCCGACTTTTATTGTTAATTGATGAAGCGGCATTACCGAAGGTGCCAATTGATGTAGAAATTCCACGGGATAATTGTTTTCATCATCTGGCATGCAGTCGTCGATGGAGTCGGAACTTAAGTATGTCCTGGGTTCTCCTTCAAGTAAATGCAGAACCTGGCTATTGATAAGGTCCACATCGGCATTTTTAGGGCAGAGAATAGCCTTATTTGCAAATTCTTCCGCATCTCTGGCTAGAATTCGTTCACCGAATGTTTCAGAAACAATAGATCCTGTGCAGACCATATGGGCTGAAACTTCAAACATATTCTCGTTCAATCCATGTTCATTGGTTAATGTTCCATTGCCTAGCTCAATTAACCAAGACGTAAATTCTGGATCAATAGATCGCACATTACTTGTCAATGTGAGAATTGTATATTTAGACCAAAGATCGGTAAATTTAATACTCGCTTCGACAATGGCGGACCTGGTTCCGTGAGCAACAACGGGCAAGGTTTGTCTGAAGTCCCCACCCAAGAGAATGGTTTTTCCTCCGAAAGGTTTGTCATTTTGCATGACATCTTGTAAGAGTTTATTCACGCATTTCAATGCGTCCTTAGAGGCCATCGTGGATTCATCCCAAATGATTATTGTGGCTCTTCGGAGAATGTCAGCATCGGAGGAGGTCATTCTCATTCTGGAGGTTGAGGTGTCGATAATTGGGACGGGAAGTTGAAATTGGGAATGATACTTTCGACCACTTTACAGTAAATTGGCCGCGATTCCAGTTGATGCAGTAGCTAAAGCAATCTTCTGTTCCACCCTAAAGGATGCAAGCAAGGTTGTGTACAAATATGTTTTACCACTGCCACCAGGTCCGTCAAGAAAGTAACACCTATGAGGAAGATGATCATTGGCTGCGGCTGTGATAATTTCATCAAATGCGTGTCTCTGCTGTTCCTTGAGACTCCGTACCATGTCTGTTGCTTTGCTGAGCTGTTGGACCGGATCAAAAACGCTGCCATGTATGTCTTCCACGTGACGTGGTGGAACTGGTAAACCTAAATTCTCGCAGGTTTCCGATTAGCAATAAAGATCAATTGAATATCAGTAAGGGCCAAATTGAGGCAGTGTTTGCAATTCACTTCGTGATGAAACTGCAACGTAAAATCTTCATAAAAGTATTCTTTATATTTCTGGAACAATTGTGGAATATTTGAAGGAGATGCGAGCAGGCACATATGTGCAAATAATTCCCGTAGGAGAGCGGGTCTCTTTTCAGCAACTGCATCATGTAACGTCACATCCCAGACCTGCTTGTCATTGAAGAGGCCTCGGTGTTTTGTAGCTTCCTTGAATGTTGGATATGTAATACCATGGACGGTCCGAAGGTCCTCAAAGGAAGTTGCACCTGGCACATGAAGGAGAAGTAAGCGCAAGCAGAAGCGCTGAATTTCTGACACTAAACTGACAGAGTACATACGACCAATTATTCTGTCAGCATCCCTTTGCCTTCTCTGCCATGTTCTTGTCCTCTCGTGAAAAACATAATGTTCAGGTATGTCCCTATTTATAGTATAGTATACTTGTAGCCATCTGGTATTGTTGATTTAGTTTGAACCATGCCGTTAAAGTAGTGTCTCTCGAAGCTGCGTTCTGTGCTGCAGCCTCAACGTTATCAGTAATAAAAACTACTGATTGCTCGCCAAGGAGATGAAATTGGAGTCTGATAATTGCATGAGACTGCTTGTGCATGTGGAACCCAAAAAGGCTTTCGCGTTGGTTTCGCGTTACACGTCGCCGGGATGCCTCCCCGTGTGTTTCTGTTCTTCTTCGATTCCTGTTATGTTCGTTTCTGCGACGTTTTCTATCGGCAATTTCGGCTTCATCGAATGTTCTTTTTTCGAGGCATATTTGTCTCGTGGCAACACGCGAAGGCTTGTAAATTTGTGGAGTTGAAGAAGAAATAAAGCAATGCGAACGTGACATTGACGATGGGTACAGGCGTAGGAGAACGGTGTCGTACCTTGAATGCGGCGCAGCAATGCAGTTGGCAGTGGGTCAAGAACCGAAGACCGACACACCGACATCAACCGGTTGGTGTGACTAACATCATGATTTATAACGGAGACACACACACGCATAGGCTGGTGGCCGATGTTAGACTCAACACAAATGTGTGTTTGTGTGTACACAAATGCTGACGTCACAGGTTCGTGCGTTGTTTCGGTAATTTACGTACTAGCTAAAACAATGCCGTCATATAATATTTTTTTTACGCCGAACATTTTAAATTTATTTATAATAATTTTGCGCGCCTTTTTTTGCGCACCTTTTTTGCGCGCCTTTCGAGCACCTTTTCGCGCGCCTTTGAACGGGGAGACACACGCATACTTAGGGCGATTATGTATTAGATTTGGTAGATACTCACTTAACCTGGTAATAAATTAATAAATGATGAGGGAAAATCATCATTAGAAGGAGTTGACTCCTTTGATATTGTCTAAAAATGGTAATTATTTTTTCTTAATCGACTTTCAGACTGCTTATTCTTTTAAAGAACGTCAAAGAACTAATCTCAAAACTTCGCAGTGACACCAGGTGGGAAAGTCGTGAGGTATAAAATCGGTCAAATATATACATGTAATGCATTGCTTAGCACTTACGAGAACAAAGCTATAGATAGTTCAATAAGAGATGAAGCACCCGGAAAACTTACGTAACTAAGTCCAATTTCGTATTGTTCTGTCGTGATAGGGTATGAGATATTAACTCATGTCAATCTCATTAGTAAACTCATGTCAATCTCATTAGTAAACTCATGCAGGGCAAAAATTATGATATTGCATTAGCAATAAAACTTTTGAGAAGTTCCAATATTAAAAAAAAAGAATCTGAGATCAGACAATGACTTTAATGCCATCCTTGTTGATGTTGGCAAATGGCAACCAAAATAGATTCAGATAAAAGAAAATTTGACTCATTACAAGGGCATCGAGTTCGTCGGAGAAAAAGTCAAATTGATGAAAATCAATTCTAGCTCACAATGGATGCACAGGGAAGATACTAATTTGAATTCTTTTAACACATTTTTGATACTGCAATCAAGTCTTAAGAACAAAGATTTTCTCAGCTGCAAAATCACAACAGTTATTTTTTTTAATATCATAAATATCAGCTAAAAGACTGTGATTCTGCTGTGATTTTGGAAAATTGCAAAGATTAGATAAAGCCTTTTAACAGGATAATCAGCGGATATACAATTTCTAATGAATTGTCAGGGGTGTATTCTCTATTGAAAAAATTTAACGATACATTTTTTTAAAACGATTAATCGACCCACTACTTATAAATGTACTGGAAGTCAAAAATGAAAATATTTCGGCCGATAAATATAAACTTATTTCCTGACAATTACACGAACATTCTGGTTTTAAACTATTGACTGACGTGACTGTTAAAAATGTTGATAAAGGTTATTGTGTCCATTGAGAGAAATCGTTTGCCTACCATGCAATGTTCCTTCTAAGTCTAAGCTTCGTTAGTCCGTGCGCAAAAAAAAACAACAACTAGTGTGCAAAGTTGAACAACGTCCATTTTGTGTGCAATATTTTACAAAATTTGCTGCGCGGTGGTTCTAAACTCCTGCGTGGCGTCGGTAAAAAATCTGCGCAGCCGCGCTGCTTAAAAGGAACATTGCTACCATGGTTCTAACACTTCGCTTACATATCACCTGCAAACCAAACATCCACTACAGTATCAGAAACTTCAGCTGAGACAATCTAAAATCTAAAGCTATGTGAACGATTGTTGAGCTCGGCTTGTCATATTGTCAATAAGACCCGCTCATCACTTGAACCAAATGATGTCAATACACTTGTCTGTTAGCCACTGGTGCAAACTTCATTTCAAGGGTGCATGCAAGCTACCATTTCAGGAGGTTCGAGTTAGTATTTCAAAGGGATGAAAGACAGCCTTCTAGCGGGTGCTAGTTAGTATTTAAGGGAGGTGTGAAATAGCATTTTACGAGAAACAAGGTAGTACTTCAGGGGACGCAAGCTACATTTCAGGGGGTGGAATATGAAATTTCATTGAGGCTTCAAGTGAATGCGGTAGTAATAAAAATAAAAAAAGCCGATGTTGAAAAAGTAAAACTAAAGTTGTTTAATTTAATTTCTAACTGTGTCATTAACATTTTCATTCTATTTGAGAGACCGATGTCTTCGACCGAAATTCGTTCCATTAAAATGTATTGGGATTTGAATTAATAAAATGATGATTTGTGTTCGGCCGTGTCAGAGAATAAAACATGTATTGGGACTTGTGTTGGAATTGACATATTGAGAATATACAATTTGGGAGCAGAATCAATAACCGGTTTGTAAACCCTTGAGACAAGAACACAGGCGCGCGTATTGAGTAGTGAGTTTATATTTTATATAAGCTAGAAATTACTTAGAATAGTGAATGAACACATGTGAGACATTGACAGAAATAGGTGACAATGAGAAAGAGAGACAGATAGAGAGAGAGAGAGAGAGGGAGAGAGGGAGAGAGAGAGAGAGAGAGAGAGAGAGAGAGAGTAGTGGAGGACGATATAGGAAAATAAAAGAAAAAATAATAGATATGAAGGAAGATGATAAATAAATTGATGAAAGAGAAAGACATTGATGTTAGATAGGTTGATGTTAATTATATAGATTGATAGTAGAAGATTAATGATAGAGTTATGATAGACAGATACGTAAAAAGCAAAGTAAATAGGGATTGAGTCATAGCTTATAAGTAGAAATGAGAGAAAGAGTGTTAGGGAGGAAGATATGAGAGTAATGAAAGGAAAGGAGATGGGTAGATAGATAAGAAGAGAAAGAGAGATGGGAGGGGGATAGTAGGAGGGATGGAGAGAGAGAGAGAGAGAGAGAGAGAGAGAGAGAGAGAGAGAGAGAGAGAGCGAGCAACAAACTGATACCATAACCGTCATAGCCCGAATAGCAGCATAAGAAAAGGCATTCAACCTTTAATTTTGTGAAAATTTCTAGAGCACGTGATCGATGGTAATCTCATTTGAAGTTACGCAACTGGGCGAGTCCTTTCTCAATTCTCCTATGACCGTATTGTAAGGCCCGCCCCATCCTACGATTTATAACTATAATTGAGCAGCAGTCAAGGTGGAACAACGGAATCTTGGCTTTCTAACTGACAGCAGACGTTAATTAAGTCCCGCACTCAGGTGGGTCACACCTTCCTGTTTCAGAAATGTGGCCAGTTTGGAAATCTCAGTTGTTACAGCATCATTTAAGTTGTACACAATTCATTGGAAGAGATGGTTTTTTAAAACACTTTTTCAAATAACTATCGTTGCAGGTTTGTAATTAAAAAAGCTTTACTTTAATTTAAATCAAAATCTATACCACACGGAAGTATTACATAAATATCTTTTAAATGTACATTTGAGATATAATTTTAATCTTTTTTTGGTTACACATGTGAATAGAGAAATAAAGATAATAAAATAATTTTAATGTTTAAAAACAGATAAAAATTAATAGACCGAATGAGACTTAAATATTAGTGTTGTACATAGGGTTGCCAGATGTCCGGTTTTATACCGGACTGTCCGTTATTATCGTTGTTTGTCCAGTGGAAAAATGGAAGCAATACCGGGCATTTTACATTGAAATATTGTGCCATCGACAAAATTCGACACTAGTGTCCGGTATTTTTGAGACAGCCACCTGGCAACCCTAAATAAGTTGTACACGTATTTGTATTGCCTTCTTTATTGAATAAACTTCGTTTATTCGACCAGAAAACTGGAGATGTGTGCTGGATCAACATCACGTGACGGGATTAGGTTACAGCCCCTTGGTTGGGTCACACTCTTAATGATAGTGACGTCACATTTCTTCACTAACGGCCTGTGTGTTGTACAGGTAAGCGTTTTAATTACAAGGTTATATATTCAACATGGGCGTCACTCCTGGGACAGGACAGGTAGTTATGGTTCGATCAGAGATCCTCAAATTTGGTAAGGTTTTACCATATTGGTTGAAATTAAGAGTTACCAAAATATTGGAAAAGTGTAAGTGGTCCCCAAAGTTTAGAAAAGGGATAGATGTACAAAAATATTGGCAAGGAGGTAGAGATTCTGAAAATAGTGAGAGAAGCATTGCACAAATGAGGATGTTAAAATGAATTCTTTGTGGCCAAACAGTCCAAGATTTCACGAGTCAAGTTTTGAAAGGCTTTTTAGTGTTTACAATAAAGTTTTAACAGGGCTGCAGAAATTAGCGATTAATTAATCGGTTAATCGTTAAAATTTTTAATCGATTAAAATTAATTTATGAAAATATAATTAATCGAAACTTATCGATAAATCGATTAAATTTTCCACGATTAATCGAACAATTAAAAAAAAACAAATGCACATGAAAAGGACTGATAATTTTTAAAGATTTGGAATACAAGAAAAGCAACACAACAAACGAACAACTTACCTCTTATAAAATCAACAACTGTTTGACGGTTCAAATCTGATAACCGGAAGTCTTAGGGTAATTTCGTAAAATAACATACGCCAGAGGCGTAGCGAGGGAGGGATGGAAGGGGGGTACATATGTCCCCGGGAGCCAAGGTACAGGGCCGCCAAAATGAGGCTTACAACGTCATATTATAATAAGTGAACAAAGGAGAGATATTAATTAAACGGGGTGGGGCAATACTGTAGTTTCTCCCTGGACGCAAAATGGCCTATTTACGTCTCTGACATATACCCGTACACGCTTCACGACGAGTTCACCTGCTGGAACACAGATACAGTGTCATATATATATATGTTCGTCCGTCGATACGACGAGGACCACTCTAGTCATCCGAGGGTTGTCTGTGCGTGCGCAGATGGCTGATGAGGCCGATTCTTGCACGGAAGGTTCGGGAACAGTAGGGACAAGGGACGAGTGGACATCTCCTGGAGGGTTGACAGCATGGGCCTTTCGGGCTTGCCTCTTCTTTTCTGCAGTGGTGATCCGGTTTACCTCGCATGACCTGGCACCTTCATGGATGGACGAGTGCCAGGTGGATCGATCCATTGCAGCTCGTTCCCACGTGTCTGGATTGATGGCTTTCAGTGTGTCTTTGAAGCGTTTCTTTTGCCCACTTTGGGACCGCTGGCCATACTGGAGCTCACTATAGAAGATTCTCTTTTGCAGTCAATCGTCTGGCACTCGGACAACGTGCCCTGTCAAGCGAAGCTGGGTCTGCATCAGTAGGGTGAAGATGCTGGGGAGACATGCCTTGGTCAGTACCACTGTGTCTGGAATTTTGTTCTGCCACTTTATGCCGAGAATCTTCCTGAGGCTTGTTGTATGAAAGTGGTTAAGCTTTCTTGCATGGCGCCATGCAAGTGTCATATTAGTAAACAAACACACACACGTGATGGGGCACACCTAAGCAAACAAACACACAAATCACCACACACATACAAAACTTAGTCCCCCACCATCCATTAAAAAAAGATATCTCCATAAAAATATATAATACAAAATAGTAAAAAATCGAACACCCTTTTATTTGACAAAAAAAAACAAACAACAACAACACAAAAACAACACCATTAATTTTGATGCACATTACAATGTCCTTTGTGTTTTGTCTTTGACCAGCTTGACTACAGTTGACCGTTTCATTACAATGTCCTTTGTAATGTTTCATTGAAAGCAGAAACAAGTGTTTGAACGTCTGTTAATTTAACAATTAAACGCGTTAAAATATTCACTAAAAATCTTTAACAAACTATATCAAAGACGGCAAATACATGAGCTAATAATGGCTTTATAGTTGAGTGAATCTAGGCTAACTGCAGTGGACTTTTGTTGTAATCCCGGAAAAAATATGTTTGAGCTTTAAAGTATAAATTAAACAGCTACACAACTACTACTTAATAAGAAAAACAGAGCAAATGAAGGTGATATAGGAAATAGATCGATGCCTACTAGTTACAACAGCCAACATTTATTTGCAAACTAATATATTTAAATGTCAACATTTTTGTCCTTGCTCTCACACATGTCAAAAGTGTTGTCCTAGCTCTCACACATGTCAAAATTGCTGTCCTAGCTCTCACACATGTCAAAATTGCTGTCCTAGCTCTCACACATGTCAAAATTGCTGTCCTAGCTCTCACACATGTCAAAATTGCTGTCCTAGCTCTCACATATGTCAAAATTGCTGTCCTAGCTCTCACACATGTCAAAATTGCTGTCCTAGCTCTCACACATGTCAAAATTGCTGTCCTAGCTCTCACACATGTCAAAATTGCTGTCCTAGCTCTCACACATGTCAAAATTGCTGTCCTAGCTCTCACACATGTCAAAATTGCTGTCCTAGCTCTCACACATGTCAAAATTGCTGTCCTAGCTCTCACACATGTCAACCGTACACTTGCCCAATGCCGACGCAGTCCACATACAGCAACAACATCTGATAAAGGCCGGGGCCGTGGAACAAATCGTCTATGACAAGGGAGATAAACTCATCTACGGAGTGGGTAGGTCTCGTAAGAGGAAATTCCCTGCCCTCAAAGGTGGCATGTTTTTTGTTTAAAAAAAAATATTATAAGGGTTTGTTACCCAAAATTGCTCGCACTTCCTGCGGATGTGAAAAAGTGTTAGTGTTGTTGAAGAAAGACGCAGAAATTAGGATGAGTTGCATTTTTAATGTGTCAGTGTGTGTGTGTGTGGGGATCTTTAGTTATCAGAATGATGGCATTGTATTAAAATCAGAAGAGGGGGGCTGAAGACAAGTTGAGAGTCCCTGGTTTATTATTTTTTTTTAAATGCTCCATCTTCTCATTGTAAACATTAAGGAAACATCAATAATTTTGTTGTAAGTAAACAACGGAAGCACTTCAAACTGATGATGGTCAAAATGAGAAGCAAATAAACTCAACGCAAATCGACCGTATAAAGATATGAGTATGAAGCAACTATACTACCAGTGTCCATATAAAGATATGTAAATGAAGTAACTGTACTATGAGTGACCATATAAAGATATGTGAATGAAGTAACTGTACTATGAGCGACCATATAAAGATATGTGAATGAAGTAACTGTACAATGAGTGACCATATAAAGATATGTGAATGAAGTAACTGTACAATGAGTGACCATGTAAAGATATGTGGATAAAGTAACTGTACAATGAGTGACCATATCAGGATATGTGAATGAAAAAATAACTGTACTATGAGTGACCATATAAAGATATGTGAATGAAGTAATAACTGTACAATGAGTGACCATATAAAGATATGTGAATGAAGTAACTGTACAATGAGTGACCATATAAAGATATGTAAATGAAGTAATAACTGTACAATGAGTGACCATATAAAGAAATGTAAATGAAGTAACTGTACAAAGAGTGACCATATAAAGATATGTGAATGAAGTAACTGTACTATGAGTGACCATATAAAGATATGTGAATGAAGTAACTGTACTATGAGTGACCATATAAAGATATGTGAATGAAGTAATAACTGTACAACGAGTGACCATATAAAGATATGTGAATGAAGTAATAACTGTACAACGAGTGACCATATAAAGATATGTGAATGAAGTAACTGTACTATGAGTGACCATATAAAGATATGGGAATGAAGTAATAACTGTACAACGAGTGACCATATAAAGATATGTTAATGAAGTAACTGTACTATGAGTGACCATATAAAGATATGTAAATGAAGTAACTGTACAATGAGTGACCATATAAAGATATGTGAATGAAGTAACTGTACAATGAGTGACCATATAAAGATATGTGAATGAAGTAACTGTACAATGAGTGACCATATAAAGAAATGTGAATGAAGTAACTGTGCTATGAGTGACCATATAAAGATATGTGAATGAAGTAACTGTGCTATGAGTGACCATATAAAGATATGTGAATGAAGTAACTGTACAATGAGTGACCATATAAAGATATGTGAATGAAGTAACTGTGCTATGAGTGACCATATAAAGATATGTGAATGAAGTAACTGTACAATGAGTGACCATATAAAGAAATGTGAATGAAGTAACTGTGCTATGAGTGACCATATAAAGATATGTGAATGAAGTAACTGTGCTATGAGTGACCATATAAAGATATGTGAATGAAGTAACTGTGCTATGAGTGACCATATAAAGATATGTGAATGAAGTAACTGTACTATGAATGACCATATAAAGATATGTGGATGAAGTAACTGTACTATGAGTGACCATATAAAGATATGTAAATGAAGTAACTGTACTATGAGTGACCATATAAAGATATGTGGATGAAGTAACTGTACTATGAGTGACCATATAAAGATATGTGAATGAAGTAACTGTACTATGAGTGACCACATAAAGATATGTGAATGAAGTAACTGTACTATGAGTGACCATATAAAGATATGTGAATGAAGTAACTGTACTATGAGTGACCATATAAAGATATGTGAATGAAGTAACTGTACTATGAGTGACCATATAAAGATATGTGAATGAAGTAACTGTGCTAACATTCCACTGTCTCTCATTCTAACAGGCGAAAATATCTTCCACGTCATCAGCTGCGCCAACCCATGGAACATGACACTAGAGTATTCCATGCATGTTCCTAACAGTTCCATTACAGATATTGAGGTTAGGTTGCATAGGATTGGAATCAGTGACCCTGGTTTCCGCTTTAATTTAAAAGATCAAACTGTCATTAAGAGCAGGGGACGGTAACTGGTGGCACGCGTGTCAGACGACACACTCCAAACTCTTTTTGGGGTTTGCGGATGAACACGCACGCTAACACAGAAAAGAAATTAAACCATAAAAATACGTCCTGCAGTTTGAATAATTGACAATAAAAGATGAATCAAGCTTAATTCTTTTTATTTAAGAACATCATTAACAAAAGTTTTCCGACCCCTGTTCTTAAAAAAAAGTAGCTGATAGATACAGTTTAATTTTTTTTTCCTTTGTCAATTTCAAATAAAAAGAATAAAGTTTACACTATTTTTTTGCATTATTTGAACGCATCCATCCTCTAATAAATATTATTAACTTAAGCAAATTTCATATTTACATATTTAAGAATGTAAGATAATTATCTAAAGTATAGTTTAAAAAGGAGGCTTGAAATGGTTACATTTGGTTCTGAAATTTTATGACAACTCTATATAGAAATAATCCAGCTTTATATAGACATGAGACAGCTTCGTGTAGACATAAGAGACCTTTATATAGACATGAGACAGCTTTATATAGACATGAGACAGCTTTATATAGACATGAGACAGCTTTATATAGACATGAGACAGCTTTATATAGACATGAGACAGCTTTATATAGACATGAGACAGCTTTATATAGACATGAGACAGCTTCGTGTAGACATTAGAGACCTTTATGTAGACATGAGACAGCTTTATATAGACATGAGACAGCTTCGTGTAGACATTAGAGACCTTTATGTAGACATGAGACAGCTTTATATAGACATGAGACAGCTTTATATAGACATGAGACAGCTTTATATAGACATGAGACAGCTTCGTGTAGACATTAGAGACCTTTATATAGACATGAGACAGCTTTATATAGACATGAGACAGCTTCGTGTAGACATTAGAGACCTTTATATAGACATGAGACAGCTTCGTGTAGACATTAGAGACCTTTATGTAGACATGAGACAGCTTTATATAGACATGAGACAGCTTCGTGTAGACATTAGAGACCTTTATATAGACATGAGACAGCTTCGTGTAGACATTAGAGACCTTTATGTAGACATGAGACAGCTTTATATAGACATGAGACAGCTTCGTGTAGACATTAGAGACCTTTATATAGACATGAGACAGCTTTATATAGACATGAGACAGCTTCGTGTAGACATTAGAGACCTTTATATAGACATGAGACAGCTTTATATAGACATGAGACAGCTTTATATAGACATGAGACAGCTTTATATAGACATGAGACAGCTTTATATAGACATGAGACAGCTTCGTGTAGACATTAGAGACCTTTATATAGACATGAGACAGCTTTATATAGACATGAGACAGCTTTATATAGACATGAGACAGCTTTATATAGACATGAGACAGCTTTATATAGACATGAGACAGCTTTATATAGACATGAGACAGCTTCGTGTAGACATTAGAGACCTTTATATAGACATGAGACAGCTTCGTGTAGACATTAGAGACCTTTATGTAGACATGAGACAGCTTTATATAGACATGAGACAGCTTCGTGTAGACATTAGAGACCTTTATATAGACATGAGACAGCTTCGTGTAGACATTAGAGACCTTTATGTAGACATGAGACAGCTTTATATAGACATGAGACAGCTTCGTGTAGACATTAGAGACCTTTATGTAGACATGAGACAGCTTTATATAGACATGAGACAGCTTCGTGTAGACATTAGAGACCTTTATGTAGACATGAGACAGCTTTATATAGACATGAGACAGCTTCGTGTAGACATTAGAGACCTTTATGTAGACATGAGACAGCTTTATATAGACATGAGACAGCTATATATAGACATGATACAGCTTTATATAGACATGAGACAGCTTCGTGTAGACATTAGAGACCTTTATATAGACATGAGACAGCTTCGTGTAGACATTAGAGACCTTTATGTAGACATGAGACAGCTTTATATAGACATGAGACAGCTTCGTGTAGACATTAGAGACCTTTATATAGACATGAGACAGCTTCGTGTAGACATTAGAGACCTTTATGTAGACATGAGACAGCTTTATATAGACATTAGACAGCTTCGTGTAGACATTAGAGACCTTTATGTAGACATGAGACAGCTTTATATAGACATGAGACAGCTTCGTGTAGACATTAGAGACCTTTATGTAGACATGAGACAGCTTTATATAGACATGAGACAGCTTCGTGTAGACATTAGAGACCTTTATGTAGACATGAGACAGCTTTATATAGACATGAGACAGCTTTATATAGACATGAGACAGCTTTATATAGACATGAGACAGCTTCGTGTAGACATTAGAGACCTTTAGTTAGACATGAGACAGCTTCGTGTAGACATTAGAGACCTTTATGTAGACATGAGACAGCTTTATATAGACATGAGACAGCTTCGTGTAGACATTAGAGACCTTTATATAGACATGAGACAGCTTCGTGTACACATTAGAGACCTTTATGTAGACATGAGACAGCTTTATATAGACATGAGACAGCTTCGTGTAGACATTAGAGACCTTTATATAGACATGAGACAGCTTCGTGTAGACATTAGAGACCTTTATGTAGACATGAGACAGCTTTATATAGACATGAGACAGCTTCGTGTAGACATTAGAGACCTTTATATAGACATGAGACAGCTTTATATAGACATGAGACAGCTTTATATAGACATGAGACAGCTTCGTGTAGACATTAGAGACCTTTATGTAGACATGAGACAGCTTCGTGTAGACATTAGAGACCTTTATATAGACATGAGACAGCTTCGTGTAGACATTAGAGACCTTTATGTAGACATGAGACAGCTTTATATAGACATTAGACAGCTTCGTGTAGACATTAGAGACCTTTATGTAGACATGAGACAGCTTTATATAGACATGAGACAGCTTCGTGTAGACATTAGAGACCTTTATGTAGACATGAGACAGCTTTATATAGACATGAGACAGCTTCGTGTAGACATTAGAGACCTTTATGTAGACATGAGACAGCTTTATATAGACATGAGACAGCTTTATATAGACATGAGACAGCTTCGTGTAGACATTAGAGACCTTTATATAGACATGAGACAGCTTCGTGTAGACATTAGAGACCTTTATGTAGACATGAGACAGCTTTATATAGACATGAGACAGCTTCGTGTAGACATTAGAGACCTTTATATAGACATGAGACAGCTTCGTGTAGACATTAGAGACCTTTATGTAGACATGAGACAGCTTCGTGTAGACATAAGAGACCTTTATGTAGACATGAGACAGCTTTATATAGACATGAGACAGCTTCGTGTAGACATTAGAGACCTTTATATAGACATGAGACAGCTTTATATAGACATGAGACAGCTTTATATAGACATGAGACAGCTTCGTGTAGACATTAGAGACCTTTATGTAGACATGAGACAGCTTTATATAGACATGAGACAGCTTTATATAGACATGAGACAGCTTTATATAGACATGAGACAGCTTTATATAGACATGAGACAGCTTCGTGTAGACATGAGACAGCTTTATATAGACATGAGACAGCTTCGTGTAGACATTAGAGACCTTTATGTAGACATGAGAGACCTTTATGTAGACATGAGACAGCTTTATATAGACATGAGACAGCTTCGTGTAGACATTAGAGACCTTTATGTAGACATGAGACAGCTTTATATAGACATGAGACAGCTTCGTGTAGACATTAGAGACCTTTATGTAGACATGAGACAGCTTTATATAGACATGAGACAGCTTTATATAGACATTAGACAGATTCTTCAGAAATACTTTCGAAATACTATTTAGAAGTCAAGATAGTTGATAATTAATGTTTGTTTGCAGATGTGCGATCGCCACCTGTACGTGACAGTTGACAACCAAAACGACCGGACGCAAGGGGAGCTGAGAATTTATAATAAATATGTAATGGGAAGTAAGCAGCCCCTGCATCTTTTTGGGTCGTTTCTCGGTAGGTTGTCTTTGTGTACGTTTGTTGGTAGGTTTTCTATCTCGCCACAACAAGGCAACCTGCTCAATTCCATTTCCTCGTGATTTCTTCTTTTGTTTGTCTACCCCTGGTCTGTGTGTACATTATTCCACTATTTCCTTCACAAACTTTGTTTGTCTATCCCTGGTCTGTGTGTACATTATTCCACTATTACCTTCACAAACTTAGTTTGTCTATCCCTGGTCTATGTGTACATTATTCCACTATTTCCTTCACAAAACTCGAACGCAGACCTTCCTTTAATATATTGCCGACTTAAATCTATATCAAATCCAACATTTGATTGTATCCAACCTAAGATTGGCAGAGTAAAGATAACTACGTTGACCCTTGATTGTACCCGGCCCAGTGTTTGATGAAGTTAAGATTGGCAGAGTAAAGATAACTACGTTGAATTTAGATAGAGAATAACCAATCCAACTGCCTCTTCTTTCAGTGGGCGCCATACCTGACATGCTCCAAGTGACACCGGACTGCAGGACAGTCGTGGTGGCTGTGGAGGCAGAGGGCTTCTACTCAGGAGGAAGATTTCAAGTAAGTTGACAATAGCAGAATGACAGTATCAGATGACAATATTAGATCAAAATAGATAAATAATAATAAAAAAACACATTTTGAGGAAAAAAAATAAATATTATATACATATAAGAAGCGTGTACATAAAAAATTGACGCAATATATAAACGTCCGTTTCTTTTTTTTCCCATCTGAACAAATTATGAGAGCTTAACAATTACAATTTATTTAAGTTCAATAAAAGGTCTTTAGTTTATTTATTAATTTGGCTTTTATATTTTAGACGGCTAAAAATAAGCTGAAAACAACATGTTTTGTTATGAATACACATCAATTTTCGCGAGATAAAAATAAACAAATGTATTTTGCACAAACTGCGTCTACTATATATATTTTAAAAATAATTTGTATAAGCTCATTAACCCTTATTCCTATTGCCGCAATAGTGTCCGTATAATTTGGTAAAAGGTCGTTCTCTTTTTGTGCAGCTAAACAATGGAATTCTCAACCATTACACATACGTAGTATTCAAACAACCAAGTCCTTCAAGACTGCACTTAAGACACATCTTTTCAACATTTATTTTCAAAATTAATGAAACAACATTTCTTGTAAATGATTAACGTAGCTTATGTATAATGTACTGTAATTTTTGTGTTTGTTGTGATATGAAAGTAAATTTAATACTTATAGGTATGTTATTTCTTTCATGTAAAGCGCTGTGAGCCCAGTTCCTTACTGGGATACAGCGCTATATAAATAATCAATTTATTATTATTATTATTATATTAATTGTTTTGTTTATTTTAGTTAAAAACTTATAGTAACCTTTTCATATTTTCTCATACAATTTTTGCACACTTAAATAATGATGCATTCGAGTGACAAATAAAAGACGCTCAAATTAAAATTAAGAATTTCTTGATATAACTTATTATAGATATAGTTATTATTAATAAATGAAATTAAATTTTATAATTATTAGAAAAATCTCGATAATTTCTTCGCTTATCCCAAATTAAATGTCATTTTACTATACCTTGATAATTCTTTCTTCAACATATTCATTCTTAACTTATACCAGGGGTTTTCAAACTGTGGTACGCGTACCACTGGTGGTACGCCAGGCCTCTCTAGGTGGTACGCGAAAAATTTTAAAAACAATTTAAATTGTGACCATATTTCTTTGATTGTATCTATTGCTACAATTTTATTTTTTAAAACTTTTTATTAGTTAACTAGTAAGTATTAATTACAAAAATATTTTAATTGGAACAAATTTAGGCAATAGTTTGAAGCAAAATAATTCCCAAACGCAACAGATTTCTAAAAATCAAATGCAGATGTGCCAAGTAGTGCATTAACATGGCGGCGATGGCCAATTCATAGGCCTACGACCCTACGTAACCTATTATTCTAATTGGCTTTTTTTGTAAAACTTTTAATTCTCTTCCATAAATACTTATTATTTATACTCAAAAATATCTACCTTCCAACACAATTGCATACGAATATCTCCTATTATAGTGTTGATTCTACAATTAAATAATCTATGGTTGTAAACGCGCCAACTGGCTACTGTGCGAAGGAATTCTGTTTTCTGGTAGAGGTAGCACAGACGTAAATAGTATACTGTGGACTGTGGAGGTAGTCTTGGCAGTTTGACTTTAGATTTGGCACTTTTATGCGGTGTTCGTAGTTTATTTAAATTTTAATGTGGAAATGTATAATTAATAAGTTTGTGAATATACATTCTAGGTTCCGTGGCAAAATTTTTGAATATTGGCCTAGCCACTGGCTATATGTTTGAAATACCAAATACCAATTCTTAATCTTTAAACCCATCAATGGATAAATGGTTAAAAAATCAACCGCTTAAAAGAAAGTTAGAACCGGCCAATGCTAAGGTTAGTAATGAATCAACCAAGGCTAGCACTCGAGAACAAAGCTTGAATTTTAACCAGAATGAAGATGATGGCACTCGTAAGCAGCGAAAGATTATTAGACGGTATGACGAAAGCTATTTATACTTTGGATTTACTTGGTGTGGTGACAAAAATGAACCCCAGCCTCAATGTGTCATTTGCAGTGAAAAACTTTCAAATCATTCAATGAAACCCTCTCTGCTTCAGCGCCATTTCAATACAAAACATATCCTTTATAAAGATAAACCACTTGAATTTTTTAAAAGAAAAAAAATTGAAATGCAACTAAGTAAGACAAGTTTAAAGTCATTTACCAATATTAACTTACAAGCATTGGAAGCGTCTTATTTGGTCAGTTTGCGAATTGCTCAAACAGGGAAACCACACACTATTGGGGAGAGCCTAATATTACCTGCTGCTAAAGATATTGTAACTTGTTTGTTAGGACAGAATGCTGCCAAAAAACTTGATAATGTTCCTTTGTCGGATAACACTGTTTCCAGACGCATTCAAGATTTAGCTTGTGAAGTAAAGAAAATCCTCATTCAAAGGATACAGAAAAGCAGATACTTTGCAATTCAGTTAGATGAGAGTACTGATATTACAAACTTTGCTCAATTGATGACGTATGTTAGGTATGAACATGAACAGGCAGTTGAGGAAGAATTTTTGTTCTGCGAATCTTTAGCTGAGCGGACAACTGCTAATGAAATATTTAAAAAAATTAATGATTTTGTTGTTGCCAATGAAATAAATTGGAAAAACTGTGTTGGGGTTTGTTCTGATGGGGCAGCTGCTATGACAGGCAAACATGGTGGAGTGGTTACTCAAATTAAGCAAGTTGCACCGAGAGCCAACTTCACACACTGCAGCATCCACCGTGAAGCATTGGCATCCAAAGCCATGCCCGACACTTTAAAAACAGTTTTAGACCAGGCTGTTAAAATAGTTAACTTCATAAAAGCTCGAGCTCTAAACTCACGCATGTTTACAATAATTTGCAATGAAATGGGAAGTGAACACAATAACCTTCTTTTGCACACGGAAGTACGCTGGCTATCTCGAGGGAAAGTTTTAACTCGGCTTTTTGAACTACGCTCAGAAGTACAAATGTTTCTGTTGAACAGCAAATTTGAAACATCGCATTTACTTTTGGACGAATTGTGGTTAATGCGTTTGGCATATTTGGCGGATATTTTTGGGAAACTAAACGAACTGAATACGAGTTTGCAAGGAAGAAATATCACTCCATTTACTGTTGTGGATAAGATAAATGCAATAGTAAAAAAGCTTCAGTTCATTTTGTCAGATCTTGAGAAATCTTGTGTAGCTTCATTTTCTTCTCTTGAGTCTTTTGTGATGGAGAATAAGCTGCAACTTCATGCTAATTTGATTGAAGACATTAAGAAGCATTGCTCTCAACTGATACTGAATTTTCAATCATATTTTCCTGAACAGTTGGATAATAAGGAATGGATTCGAAATCCATTTTCGGATGTGGTGTTGCCGGCTGATTATTCAGTTTTTGAAAGAGACCAGTTTGTTGAGATTTCATGTGATCGTGAATTGAAGAACGAATTTAAAAAAGACATGCTGTGCGATTTCTGGTTGAAGCGAAGGAATGAATATGGATTAATTTCTGATCGAGCTTTAACGTTTCTGATTCCTTTCAACACGTCATATTTGTGTGAAACTGGGTTTTCAGCTATGCTTGCAATAAAAAATAAATACAGAACAAAGGTTGAACTTGAACCAGATTTGCGATTAAAATTAACAAACATAAAACCTGACATTGCAAATCTGTGTGCGTCTAAACAAGCTCACAGCTCACATTAACATTTCTATTTTCATTTTTTATTGATAGAATGAGCTCCATAAAATAAAATATTAACTTTTCTATGTCTAAGTTTACCTTTATAGGCCTAGTTAGTACCCATACCTATAACGTACTGTATGTCTGTATGATGTTTTCTTTAATTGCAAGGGGACTTCGTGCCCACCTGCTGCTTTTTTTTATCGGACTTTAGCTGCATGTGGTACGCCAAAATTTGATTTTTTTACCAAGTGGTACAATAAAAATAAAGTTTGAAAACCGCTGACTTATACTACTTAAAAGGCATTTATCTTAAATATCAGAAATTTTATCTGTGTTTTTTTTATTGCATCAGTAGCACTAATCTGGAAGGCCAAAATGTTACACAAAGCATTATTTATAGCTAGAGATTCATAAATATATGGGAAATAAAGATTGCTTTAAATAAATAAATAAAAAAATAAATAAATAAATAAATTAAGTAATACATATATATATATATATATATATATATATATATATATATATATATATATATATATATATATATATATATATATATATATATATTAGTTATTATAGCGCTAATTTGTAAGGCTTTTTAATTTATAAGGCTGTTTTCGGCCCCTGACGCTACATAATCAAAGTAGAGTAGGATACCTCCATTTTGTTTATCTAGCACCCTACTTGCTGGGTTGTCACAGCAAGAGGCCAAGCAAATTTTCTCACTTACAAACATACAAAAAGAATCAAACATCTAGTAAGGAAATAAAAAATGAAATTTTCATTAAAATATTTATTGAGCTTCTAAGAATCTTAAAATAGATGAATGAAACTTTTTTAAAAAACATCTTGAGTCAGTAAATTTATTTTAGCATGGGTCGTTCCAGGTAAAAAAAAATCTAGCTAGCAGGGTGCTAGATAAACAAAAATGATGTATCCTACTCCGATTATGTAGCGTTAAGGGCCGAAAAAGCCTTATAAATTTAAAAGCCTTACAAATTAGCGCTAAAACTAAAATATAACATATATAAATGCATTTAATAAATTAAAAATGAAAGTTCGCCCGAGAAAATTAAAATGCGCAGCAAAAAAAATTACGTGCTAAAACGTCAGGATAACACTTAAAAATCATCAGTTATTGACTAAAGTAGTATCTAGTTAATTGAAACAATTAATTTAGGCTTACCTATCTGCTAGTAGAAGATCGGTGCCCAATAATTAAGTAATAATAAATCGCCTATTTACGACAAAGCTTAAAGTTAGTTAAAGATAACTTAAATTAATTAATTTATTGATTTTCATTTTAATTAGTATTCTATAAATTAAGATTGTAAGAAAAAGATAACTTGCAAGAACTGTATCAATGATTTTATTGATTATTTAGGTTAAAAAAAACCTGTACAAATATCTAATTTTTGTCACACTTTCGGCGACGATTATTCTAAAAATTCATTCGATCTTAAAACGGAACGCAATTAATCTTAAGAAAACAAAATTTACGTTACGGCGGCTCGTTCATTTTTCGGCGGATTTACGGCGGATAAAATACGGTGGCTAATGCGGCGCGCCGCATATTTTCCGGCGGATTTTCGGCGGACGAAAATTTTGGGGCGTATTCGGCGCGCGGTGGCGGCTGAAGGGTCTACTAACACTAGTTAGGCGGCTGGGTAATGCGTGGCACCCTCATGGCCTGTGAACGCTGAATCACTTGCCAACAGATCATCCGTCATTGACTGTGGAAGCAATTACCTTCTGCATAGAAGAAGCGTCTGTATAGAGAAGATAAGATAAGATAACATAAGATAAGATAGACAACAAATGCGTCTTATATGTATAGAGATACATTTTGTGATTAAGATAGCGGTTCAGATACTCAGATTACTTCATGTGTATAGATAGTCGTGTTTCGTAATAAGATATTAAGATATTATATTACTTGCTACGGATGTATGTACGATCTGTAATCCATATTATTTACCCATACATGATTTGACGTCATCAGGATCCAGAGGGCGCTGTTGTGATCATCCATTTTCTGGACGGGTTGGAGGGAGTCTACCCCCCGAAGATCAGCACCTTGGATTTTAAACAGTTTAACGATAGGTAATCTGTTATCATTTGATTAATGTGAAGGAAACAAATTGTGTCCCCTTAACATTCCTATCTCGATGCCCTTTTCTTTTTCTGTAATGTAATGAGAAATTCTCTTTTTGTCCGTTTCTCAAATACGAAGTCCAAAGCCCTCTATGACTCTATGGCGTGTATTTAATGAATGTAGCTTTGATTAGAGCTGATCGAGGCAAAAGACACGCATTTTTGTAACTACATGTGACGTTCAACATTTTATCGAAATGTTAATATACATGTCAATCCTACACATATCAGGCTTCATGTGTAGGTAAAGGGTAAAATTAGATTGCACCGTAGCCTTTCCAGGACTGTGACTGTGTTCAAAGACACTGAAACAAAAATTTTCATATTAACCCACTTATTAAATTTTTGAAAAGCATAAGAGCTCCTCCTTTACTTTGATTGGACCGTTTGGAATGATAGGTTCAGCTGGAGAAAAAGTGCTCATAAAAATAGGTGTGTGCGGTTGATGCTGTGGTTGTAAACGCTATCAAATATACGGTAATACATAACTACTGTATTAGTTCATCTCACAGTTGCTTGATTTGTCTGCTTTCAGATTCCAGGAGCTGCTTCCCTCAGGCGTGAGATTTGTTTACAGGGAAAACAACAACTCCTTCAGTGCAGACGTGGAGCCGGAGTTCATTGCATTGGATGACAGTGGTCTTAAGGCTTACGTCGTCCTACAGGTCAGACATCCTGTTTATAGAGATCAATCATCTTGTTTATAGAAGTCAATCATCTTGTTTATATAGATCAATCATCTTATTTATATAGATCAATCATTAGTTTATTACACAGAATAGAAGTCATAATCTGACTTATTTCATAGTTTAGTGGTCTGTAATATTGAGTTTTTCACAGCTTTAGATATCAACCATCCTACTTATTACATCGTTTCACAGTTCAGACATTTTATGTATGCGAATCTTTTACTGGTCAGATATCTAACTAATTACACCATAGTAAAGCACATACACCTTTCTATTACTAAAAACTGCATCCCATTGTTTAAATATCTCCATCTGACCAACTTCACAGGAGAACAACGCTGTCGCCGAGGTCAGTTTGCCAGACCAGAACATCACCGCCATCTACGGTCTGGGCTACAAACTATGGGGAAAACTGGACCCTAGCGATAGTGACGGTGGTAAGATCTGAGTAATTGGGTTTTTTATAGAGCGTTACAAAGTTAGTCAGCGGTGAAGTTGATTATAACACAATTTAACACATATGATTATATGTTTTGTGTTTCATTTAATTAGGGATATTCTAAAATACTTTGCTTGAAAGTGAAGGCGTTTACCGACTAATTTATCTATCCTTAAAATAAATAAATAACATAAAGTCACATCCATGATTGGGGTAAGTAGTTTTAATCAAATGCATCATTCTGGAGATCTAATGTTACTTATGTCCAAGTATTCATATCACGGACGGGTCTTATGGCAGGTATTCATATCATGGACTGGTATTATTGCAGGTATTCATATCGCCGAGTGGCCCATCAGAGCTTGGTACAACCCCGATGCCATACGATTCTACAGTTGGGGAGACCGCCAGCTCGCATTCACTGCCAACGAAGGGGATACAAAGGCGTACGACAAGGAGGGGATGGACTTTGATGAGACGCAGAGGGGGATGCACTTTACAAGTGAGTCGGTCAAGTCACCTACTTTACCCAAAGTTACAATAACCAGTGATTTACAGTTAGATATGTAAGGGGTTAAAGATGCATCCCTGTATTTTTAATCCCATTACCTCTCCTTGGAAATGGTCACAAATTTATCACAAAGATTCGACCAACTGATGTCATTTAATAATACTTTTAATGGCATGAACATAAACTTGCGTGAAACAGAATGATGAGCTAAAGTTAGCTTTAACAGTAAACAAAAAATCCGTCACCAGATGGCACCAAACCAAGATATCGTTGAAATGACATCTTTAACTAAATTTTCCATCTTGAAAAAAATCTGACATTCTCGTTATATCAGTGTTAGGTACGCTCGCTATGCATCCAGGAAGTGGTTGCCCGCGGGTCCAAGTAATTTATCACCGTGCCCCACCCCTCTATTCACGTATTGACAGGTCAAGGGTACAGCGCTGACCTCGGCGTGTTTGACTCCACCCATCTGACCCTTCGGTTGTTTACAAGTATTACCTGGAACTTTCTCGATCCACTTAATTGCGAGAAAGATTTTGTTCTACAACGAGAAAGTTCGATTGGTATTTATATATAAAGGGGCATGGAGATCATATGAGAGGGAAGGGAACTAGAATTGGAGATATAGCAATTGCCTTCATCGCACGAGAAGAGTACCAAGCTAGGCTGGCCACTATTGTTATTGTTACCTGTCATTGTTAACCTTCTAGTGTAAACGCAAACGCTATCGGCTATTATTGTGAGTGTTTATCTTTTTAAATTATTAACTAATGTTATTATTTGCAACTTACACTAATTACTTCTTACCACAAGGTACCGTGTGTTTACTTGCTATTGTTTCATTGTATTAAAATAAGACTTGTAAAGTCAGTTACTGTGTTTAATCTTTTTGATGTTACGTTTCGTGTTAACGATCCATTTAATAATTTCCCTCAACTTTATCGTAAGTTAGAGAGTCAATAATCCTTGCGGACGTAACACAGTGTCATAGTGATACTTTTCCAATTAACGATTTTTTCCATTCATGTCAAACAATGTCATTCTATAACATATGAAAGACATATCAGTGTCCATATGTGTGACATCAATGTCATCGTCCATATGTGTGACATCAATATCATAAATGTCCGGTATTTACTGTTCTCGTCTCCCTGTCTCCATAAGATGAAAGTGTTGCCACTCTGAGTCCTTCTCTGCAAGCTGCATTGAAAAATGACGCACAGCTTGGTGAGTGCCCTTTTTTTTTAGTCAAATCTCTCTTAAAGATAAAACCAATTTGAATAAAGAACACACCATCCACATAAAACATATATAACGTAACCCAAACTAGTCATTTTTCCGAATCTCACAACATGACTCTCCAAACTCTAAGGGTAATGATTCTCCTAGCAACACCAAATGTCACAATTCTCCCAAAAGTACTAAATGCCACGATTCTCCAGGAAGATTGAAGTTTTCCAAGCTGGACGGCCTGAATGCTAATGGCAAGTACGAGTCGCTCTACACTTTCGGCGGTCGTAGCTTTAGCATTTGGGACACGGCGGACAGATTCAAACTCTTGTATGACAGCGGCAGTGACATCGAGACAACGACAGCCAAGTACTGCCCACACCTGTTCAACATTGACTCCAGCGGCGTTGACGATAGGTCAGACGACCAGGTGATTTAGCTGGTGTACTTTGTCTCGGTCTATATAACAAGAGAATGGAAATAACATTTTGTACATTAGTAGAAAAGGATTGACTGATTTCTCATTAAATTGACATGTAACTTAAGATTATAATCCTCTTTATATCTGTCTGTTGTAATCTAACAGCGTGGCTAATGAAGAAGTCTTAAAGTGCCCCCCCCCCGAGATATGCTACTGCACAATATTTACATTGGGGCCGTCCATAAAGTACGTCACGCTATTTTTGACCATTTTAACTCCCCCCTGTCACAAACTGTCAATCATCTTGGACCCCCCCCCCTAAAGTACGTCACACTTTCGAACAAAAATGTTGTTTTTTATTAACAAAATAATCAAATGTTAATATAAAACAGCGTGACGTCACACATGGCCGGACCCCCTCCCCCCTGGAAGGTGACGTACTTTATGGGCGGCCCCCTTATAATATTTATTAAAAAAACTCTTTAAATCACGTGTATACAAAAATAAAATATTATTAAATACATAAAACAAATAAAACCCCATTAAAAACAACATACCAATACTTAACACAACGGGAATTAAAAGAAAGTATCTCACGTTACCCCCAGTAGTGTCCCTCTCGCGCCCCCTTTTTTTTATCTGGTACGTCACTCATAATGCTTACACCTCACACTTTTTAACATTTACATTTGATAAACAAAAAATGAGATACAGTACCAGTCACAGAGCAACAAGATATTTCTAGGAGAGATATTTATACATTGAGATATGTAAGAATAATTACTAGTGACTATTCAAAATCGATAAATAATTAAATCCATTAACGTAGAAACACTTTAGAAGATTAAAGGTTAAACAACACAGACGTAACAATACATACTGCATTCAATTCTAAAATGGAAATGCAACACAGCAACAAACTAATACAATAATCAGGTACAGATACAAGGATAAAACACTTTTCTTTCTTGTTACATAGGCCAGATCAAACATATTCAAATCTTCCGTCTTCCCTACTTGAATTCGGGTGGGTAATAAGGTTTGCCTCAACAAACCAGGAAAACCAACACACTATCAACGTTAAAAAAATTGAAATTTAATTAGAGTATAAACTATGGATACGAGTAGGACGTAACAATTTTCAGCATAGAAGGGGAATCTTTAATTTATAAAATAAGAGCTGCAGAAAAATAAGATATATTATTTAAATGTCCCAACCATTTTTATACAGTACTAGCTGACCCGTCGCACATTGACAGGATTTCAGTATAACGGAAATTCAAAGAAACCAATGAGTGATACTATTAAAAAACAATTATTCCAGAAACCTTTGTGGTAATTTACTAAACAACTTCCCAAAGTTTGATAGGGATCGGATGAATGAAATAAATTTATTTTGCTTAAATTTTAAAAAAAATACATTTAGGGCCCTCGGCCCCCATTGAAAGATTTAAAGCTCAAAATGCTTGTTGATTTCAATCTGGATCATGATGGACGTGTTCAAATTCATTTTTCAAGAACGTGTAAAATCAAATGGTGAATAAAGTCTTAAAAATTATCAAATTTGGGACCCCCGCCCCTAAGGAATGGAGTTCAAAGCGCTATTAATTTTTATTATATACAATCAAGTTTTATGTAGCAAGTTTGGTCAAGATCCATCCCCTAGCCCAGAAGCCAATGTTTAAATACATTTTATTTAGCTCATATAAGGGAAAAAAAAGTTATTTTGGGCTCCAGGCCCCCTAAAAGTTGTATTTTAAAAACTTTTTATGCCAAAATCCTTCGCATGAGTTTACTCAACAACTTCCAAAAGTGTCGTTGCGATCGGTAAACTTGACAATCGGCCCGACATCTTACAGAAAATTTCGCAAGTGCTGTTGAACAATTGATCGACATCAAATATTAGAGCGGCGTGTTCTATTCTATTTGCCCTTTAAATATATAAATGAATCAATCTTTACTATAAAAACATACAAACTTCATAACATCTTCATAATACTAGCAATAGTTATTTACCAACATAGAAACACTTATGTTGACTTAATGTACTACGCGCACTGTGTCTTAGTAAATGACAAAATATTTGTGTGTCTCACAGGGACCAGAGCCCGAGTCATTGGCCTTAGGACAAATCGGCAACCGACTCTACATCTTTGTTGGCAACGAGAGTCCTGGCACGATCAGCGTCTACAGCATAGGAAGTGACGTCGCGACTCCCCGGTTCGAAATGATCTTCTGTGGCGGGATCGCTGACGATGGAAGACACCTCATTGACAAATTTGAGAACTATCAAACCTACGGCCTAGACCCTGAAGATATCAAGTAAGGAAGTACGCACTCGTACATCTGTTGGGAGGGTGAACGTGACGACCAGGGAATTCAATATCTGGTTTTAACATCTCTCTCGCAGCTGTATGTCAAATATAAATCGGTGTTTAGTGTGTGCTGGTAAATCTGTTTGTTTATGCATGTCTCTGTGTGTTGGTATATGTGTATGCTGGTATGTTTCTCTATGTGTAAGTAAATGTATGTGCCCATTTTTGTGTCCGTATGTAAATCAATGTTTATGTTCCTGTGTTTATATATTCGTTTCAGACCGAGTGTCTGCATATTCGTTTTAGTCCGTGTGTCATTCCAATTATCTGTCCGTGTTTCTATGTGTCCATCTGTCTGCTTGCCTGACTGTGTGTCTGTCTATTCTGTCGTGTGATCTGATGTCCTGGATGGAACATCGTTCAAAAACCTTGCACCTCATTGACTTTTTGATCGCCAAGACGTTTGAGATGTGTGTGTAATCAAGTCCGTTAGTGGTCAGAGTGATGGACATACCATGGGTCTACGTGATGTCCAGTTTGGTTGGATGATGGGATTTTCTAGAATACTCGTACCATGTTTCTTCCAGAGCATTCACTACAGAATTCGTGACGTTGAGACTTATCAACTTTTTGATGTCCATACCTTTATATTTCCAGTGAGGGAGTCTTACGGGCCGGTTGTATGTGAAAGCTTAGATTAATAAAGAAATGAGACAAGGAAATGTCCTGCTCAGTATGCCATCTTGTATTTCTGCTTAGTAATTCAGCATATATGTCTAAATATAAGACTGCAGATACGTCTGTTGTTTGTATGCGGGTATATTTGCATGTGTGTTATATCTGTGTGCGTGTACATCTGTATGGCTGATGCTGTGCCAATTACGCTTAGCGGGGCAAGTCGTGCGCATGCCAGAACATCGGCTCTCAAAGAGGCTTTTCTATGGCAAGTTTACAGATGGGCAGAGAGCCCATTGGCGTCCAAAGGAAGCACTGCAAGGTTACGCCCAAGATCGCATTGAAGGCTTATGGCATTGGACATGACTCGTGTGATGTAGCAGCCAACGAGAGAGCCTCCTGGCGCCTTATGTTACGGAAAGGCAAAGCAGTCTTTAAAGCAGACAGGCTGCCAAGCAAAATGTTCCCTCTAAGGTTCGTTGGTCCGTGTGAAAAGTAAAAAAAAACAACTTGTGTGCAGTTGCACAGCATACATATTTTGCAATATTTTACAAAATTTGCTCCACGGTTATTCTAAACTGCTGCACGGGCTTCGGTCAGATATTTGCGCGACCGTGCAGCCGTGCAGCTTAAATGGAACATTGCTGCCAAATTGATTTGACAGTTCAGGAGAGATCGTGCTCGAAACCCTCCTGATGGCATTCCAAAAATTCTCCCGTCCGACGTGTTTACACATCTTTCGGGCAAGAATAGGTTTAATAGGCCACCACAGGACACACAAGGCTGCCAAAGCACATGGCTAATGTGATGAGAATTATCCATGTCGATCACTACTGACTAAAAAACATGGCCGTGTAACTGTATACCTGTAGGCTACATCTGTATGCGTGTAAATCTGAATGCGTGAATATCTGAATGCGTGAATATCTGCATGCGTGTATATCTGTATGCGTGTATATCTGTATGCGTATACCTGTAAACGTGTATATCTGTAAGCGTGTATATCTGCAAGTGTTGGACACCATTGTTCCCAGTTTGTCTATTGATCTCTGCCTCATTATTCCCAGGTTTTATGACGGCGATGAGAGCCCAGCTGGTTTCCCGGTCCTGATAGGGGCTGGCTCAGTCTCCGGGACCGTGTCTCTCATCAAGGTCACAGTTGACCAAGAGGACAAGACGGACACCCCGACAACTAATGGTAAATCAACTGACACAAATGATGTCATTACAGGCGGTCATCGGGTTACGCCGGTCCCGACATACGCAGTTTTGTGGTTACGAACGCGCCCCCATAAAAATATACAAAATAATATTACGCGTCATTCCCTTTCTTTTTAATCGTAATATTTTTTTTATGTTGTAAGGAATTGTTAATTTTTTATAGCACTGTACGTTCATTACTTTACAGTATATATATATATATATATATATATATATATATATATATATATATATATATATATATATATATATATATATATATATATATATATATTAGGGCTGTTAATGATTAATTTAAATTTAATCGTTAACTTTTGAAAAATTAACGATTAATTAATCGTAAATTTCGATTAAAGCCAAAAATTAAAATTTATGATGTCATACGTAACACTAATTAAACGAATCTTGTTGAAAATCTAAATGACACTTAATGTCTCCTTTATATGTCATCTTTTAACCAACTACGCAAAAAGACAAGTGTGTTGACATTATTTGGTTCAAGCTCAAGTGATGAGCGGGTTTTATTGACAATATAACCAGCCGAGCTGAACAATCATTCACAATGGAACTGAGGTAACTGGTATGCACGAAACGGTTTTAGACAAGGAATGACATTATCGGATATCGGTGTTCATTGAGTTTCCACCATTGTAGAGGGTTAATGGATTCAGGAACTTAATCTCCATTTTGTAACGCAGTAATTCATCAGAAGAGCTGTCGTCATTTTCCATCTCTGAGTCAGCCTCTATTACTGCCATTAGCTTAATACGCTGTTCATTTGGTTTGATAAGTAGGCGAAGTGTTAGAACCATGGTAGGTAAACGATTTCTCTCAATGGATACAATAAACTTTATTAACATTTTGAACATTCCCGTCAGTCAATAGTTTAAAACCAAAATGTTCGTGTAATCGTCAGGAAATTTGTTATTTATCAGCCGCTATTTTTTTATTATTTTAAAAATAAAATGTTGACCTCCAATAATTTGTAAGTGATGGGTCGATTAACCGTTAAAAATAATTTAATCGTTAAAATTTTTTAACTATTAATCGAGAAATTAATCGTTAATTTCCGCTGCCCCAATATATATATATATATATATATATATATATATATATATATATATATATATATATAATATATATATATATATATATATATATATATATATATATATATATATATATATTAAAATGTTTTAGGGAGAGGAAGACCGGCTCGCTCAGTCTCAGTACATACGCCATTTTGGTTGTTTACACAGTCTCTCTTTCTTTCTTTCTTTCTCTCTCTCTCTCTCTCATGTTTTTTCTTCTTTTTAAAACTTTTTTTTTCATGTGATAAGGAATTATTATATCTTTTTAAATACCTTTTTATGTCATAACTGTTACATTCATGGGCGTCGCTAGGAATTTTTCCAGGGGGGGGGGAAACCACTTTTTTTATTTTAACTGACAATGCCATACAGGTACAATTTTCAATTAAATTCAAGTTCAGTATAAAATAAGGGTCGAAAAAAGCCTTAGAAATTAATAAGACTTACAAATTAGTGCTGTAATTGCTAACATACAACATTTATTAATGCATTTAATAAATTAAAAACTTAAGTTCTCACGAGAAAATTGAATTTTGCTGTGAAATAATATACGTGTACAAACTGCAGGATTACCAAGGATGGATATCAGAAATTTTTTTACAGGCTAAAAAAAAAGTCGAAAAGTAGACCTATCGCGGGATTCCGAAATACCGTTATTAGAAGATTTTGGGGCGTCTGCAGCATCTGACTTATCATTGGCATTGAGGACAACAGTACACGTTCAACAGCCAGACACAACTGAAACAACTGTTCCTAATTTGATTGTCGCTGACACTTATTCATTTCCTATATTGGATATTGGAAGGTATGTCTGGACATACGACCTTTCAAATAAGTTGAAATTTCAGCTGATTCGTGATTGTTGGACCCTTGATAAAAATTATGATTTTAGAGCTGCCAGTTAGGGAAACAGAGTTTTTAGTTTTTAGATATGCATAGTTATCAGACTATTCACCGTGGCTTGTATACTCGCAAATGTTAATAGGTGCCTTTTGCAAATATTGCGTGTTGTTTCTGCAAAAAGTAATTCTATGAGTTCAGTGGGTATTTGTCATCAAACCATGTACAAAATATAAAGATTTCAACGAAGATGCACGTAGCAACCTGCAAAGCACATTATGGCACAAGGGCTCTCATGAAGATGCAAGCAATTTTATTTGCTTTATTGGAAGCCAAAGCAGTTTCTATAGATGAGCAGTTGGACTTATCATTTACAAGACAAATTCAAGAAAATCGCAACCAACTGGGTCCCATCATTTCTACAAACCTATTTTTCTGCATGCATGTTTTAGCACTTCGTGAAACAGAATCAAATTCTGGTAATTTGTATGAACTGTTAGAGTTTCTTGTTGAATCTGGAGATGAAGTTCTTGGTAATCTTTTGTTAATTGGTTCTTGTAGTGCTGAGTATGGTTCATCGACAAAACGCCCCGGACAAAACGGCCCCGACAATTGGGCTCCGACATAACGGCCCCGACAAAACGACCCTGGACTAACAGATGGACAAATAGTAAAATTTACAATCAAATATATTTGTATTTTTACTCACCTATTCAGTGGCAGGCTTAGCTAACAATAAACAATAATAATAACACCACAAAAGGGAATTTAATAGCCTTTACGCGATATGGTACCAATAACGGTTGTTTGTTGACAAGAAACAATATAATAACGTCACACGAAATAATTTTACAATTTTACCACTTTTTTAAGGGTGAAAAAATTGACGAAAGCTTAAAATGCAAACAAAATTAATTTTTTTGTTAAAAAATGTTAACAATTTGTCTGGGGCCGTTTTGACCGGGCCGTTATGTCGGGGCCATTTTATCTGGGGTCGTTTGACGGGTAACCGCTGAGTGTATCTCGGCAACTACGCAAAACACTAAAATCGAAATTTGTGGGTCTCTCTTGCATGAAGACATTGTTCGTGAAGCAAATAATTCAGTTGCATTTTCTATACTTGCCGACGAGACAAATGACATTTCGGAGGCATTGAGCAGATGTCACTTGGTGTTAGATTTGTAAAATTAAGAACAAAATGGGAAAATGATGGTCACAGAAGAATTCCTGTGATATATTACAATTGTCAATAGAAGTAGAACAGCTGAAGGTTTAGCCAACACCATCATTACTAATTTATTAGAATTTTGATTAAATATGACAATGCTTGTTGGTCAAGGATACTACGAATGTTCTACAATGGCAGGTAAAGAAGGAGGAGTCCAAGCAATAATTCGAAAAAAATACCCAAAGCAGCATTTTTACATTGCAGTTCACATAAACTAAATCTTGTTGTGAACGATTTAAATAATGTGAATGTTGTACGAAACACAATAGGAACAATTAAGTCAATTATAGTGTTTTTCCGAGAAAGTAATCAGCAAAGAAAACTTATTCTAAATGTTCCTTTGCTATGTGAAACTAGATGGACACATAAATATAAAAGCTTGCGGATTTTTGCTGAAAATGTTACATAAATTGTTAAACAACTGGAATATTTAGAACAATCAGTAATGTAATCAGTTATACTTGCAGATATAATTTTTTTTTATGTTTGATAAATGTAAACTGTCTTCCATGTAATAAACTTTCAGGAAATTTAGTTCAGTTTTATTGTAACAACTTAATGACATTTTTATGATTTTTTTTTCTCAAATGTAGGTGGGGGCCCCCCTGCCCCCCCCCTTCCCTACGCCCATGTTTACATTTGTTCATAGCACTGTACGTAGAGTACTTTAGAGTATATATTATATATTTTTTTAATGTTCCGACTTACACTGAAATGCGGGTTACGACGTTTCTTGAGAACGGATCAACGTATATTGAGTTGACTGCCATAATGCTTTTAAATAAAATACACACAATCTTTTAAATAAAATACACACAATCTTTTAAATAAAATACACACAATCTTTTAAATAAAATACACACAATCTTTTAAATAAAATACACACAATCTTTTAAATAAAATACACACAATCTTTTAAATAAAATACACACAATCTTTTAAATAAAATACACACAATCTTTTAAATAAAATACACACAATCTTTTAAATAAAATACACACAATCTTTTAAATAAAATACACACAATCTTTTAAATAAAATACACACAATCTTTTAAATAAAATACACACAATCTTTTAAATAAAATACACACAATCTTTTAAATAAAATACACACAATCTTTTAAATAAAATACACACAATCTTTTAAATAAAATACACACAATCTTTTAAATAAAATACACACAATCTTTTAAATAAAATACACACAATCTTTTAAATAAAATACACACAATCTTTTAAATAAAATACACACAATCTTTTAAATAAAATACACACAATCTTTTAAATAAAATACACACAATCTTTTAAATAAAATACACACAATCTTTTAAATAAAATACACACAATCTTTTAAATAAAATACACACAATCTTTTAAATAAAATACACACAATCTTTTAAATAAAATACACACAATCTTTTAAATAAAATACACACAATCTTTTAAATAAAATACACACAATCTTTTAAATAAAATACACACAATCTTTTAAATAAAATACACACAATCTTTTAAATAAAATACACACAATCTTTTAAATAAAATACACACAATCTTTTAAATAAAATACACACAATCTTTTAAATAAAATACACACAATCTTTTAAATAAAATACACACAATCTTTTAAATAAAATACACACAATCTTTTAAATAAAATACACACAATCTTTTAAATAAAATACACACAATCTTTTAAATAAAATACACACAATCTTTTAAATAAAATACACACAATCTTTTAAATAAAATACACACAATCTTTTAAATAAAATACACACAATCTATTTGTGTGATTAAAATAAATAAAGGTAAAGCTTTATTCAAAATTGAAATACAAATTTATATGTAGGCCTAGACGTTTCGGAAAATGTATTTACGTAGCTGTAAACCTTTTCTCCAGCTTTGGTTTTTTAACTTCTGAATTTTCCTTTCAACTCTTTTATGCCTGATCAAACAAGGAAAACAAACATATCAAAATTTAAAACTCTAATAAAAATGCAAGATTAGACATAAACCATGGATAAGCGAAGACGCATAACCTTATATTAAAAAGAGCGTCTGTTGTAGATAAGTTAAGAAAAGTTGATGTGTTTTTGTTTAGTACTTGTGACAAAGATTGTGTTTTATTCTAAATTTAGAAAGTTTTCAACAGTAATCTAAGTAATATAAAATGTAAATTTAATTAAAATACTTTTTAAATTCTCTTGTACAGATTTAGGCATTCGCAAAAACGTCTACGTGTTATGTATTGGCTTATTAATGAAGTTTAGTTAAGCTTTAAATTTATTCTTAAATCATAGTAATCTTTCGTGTAGTTCAAAGTTATAAAAAAACCCCCGACATTATCAATTCATCGCTTTATTTTTTTGTGTGGTTTACCAGCGATCCAGATTCACCGATCATTAAACTGTTTAACATTTCATTGAGATGTGGGGGGTTGGGGGTCGTTGCTTGAGGGAGGGGGGACATTGCCTAATAACTAAATAATTAAAAACACATTTGTATTACTTCTTCAAAAAGTTAATAATATTAAAAAATTTTTAAAAAAAATTAAAGAAATAAAACGTGCCTATAATTGTGAATTCGCCCATTAAAAATCTTTACTTTTATTATTTTATTTAATTACACACATCATTGTTGTGTCGAGTATTTTATAAATTTGTTATATAGGATTATATGAATTAGTTGTAAAAAAAGACCCCGTCTTCAGCTCTATTAAACTATGTCATTAATAAAATAATAATAATGTCTTTAACTCTATAATAACTATGTCTTAAACACTATAATGACCATATCTTTAACTATATACCTCACTTAATGACCATATCTTGATCTCTGTATTTTATGGAGGGGTGCGGAAAAAATATTTATAAAGTATATTTTTAACTCAAATGTTTAATTCACCTCCAGTTGTTATAAAGCCAGTTGTCACCACAACATCCAGGACTGAAGCGAAGGGCAAAGCCATTAACTCAGCCAGAGTTACAGGTGAGGGGCGTGCTGTCAGGTAGTGGTGGCGTCGGTACATGACCTCGATGACATATTGTTTGTTGTATGTGAACTGGATTTGTGGGGTACATGCCCTCGGTGAATTATTGTTTGTTGTATGTGAACTGGATTTGTGGGAACATGACCTCGGTGACATATTGTTTGTTGTATGTGAACTGGATTTGTGGGGTACATGCCCTCGGTGAATTATTGTTTGTTGTATGTGAACTGGATTTGTGGGAACATGACCTCGATGACATATTGTTTGTTGTATGTGAACTGGATTTGTGGGGTACATGCCCTCGGTGAATTATTGTTTGTTGTATGTGAACTGGATTTGTGGGTACATGTCCTCGGTGACATATTTTTTGTTGTATGTGAACTGGATTTGTGGGTACATGTCCTGGGTGACATATTGTTTGTTGTACGTGAACTGGACTTGTGGGTACATGTCCTCGGTGACACATTGTTTGTTGGTTGTGAATTGGGTTTGTTAGTGAGTATTGAAGGTATATTTATTGTTTGTTCTGACACATTAGGACTGGGCTGTTATCTAAGTTTTTCAGTGCGTCTACGCTTGCACACCCAGAATATAACCATTAATTGTTAATTGGTTTTGACCATGTTTAGTTTTCAAGGGAGAAGAAATTAACGATTTTTCAGACCTGAAACTTTGAAAGTTGAACATTTGGTCCATTGTTTAATTTTATTAAAATAAATAGAAATACAATAATTGTATTATAAAGCAGTAGAAATAAAATTACTATCACCGTAAAGGAAACTTTCGGTATACTGTTTCAAATATAGACCTTGCATTAATTGACTAACTTCAACTCTATTTCAGTTGTTACGTTGAAAGCTGGTTTACTTTTACCCATGACAACCTGGATTTTAGTCAAGATTTTCTGGACCTAGAGCACTGCTGCTCTTGACGAATTTACACATTTATTTGATTTTCTGTGACGTAGTAATGTATTATTGACGCTGAGCTGTATATTAAACACTCATCCTCAATCATTTTTGTGTGTATGTGTCCATGTAAATATTACGTACGTAATTATAAATTTAATTTTCTATATTAATATATGACATTCATTTTTCGGTTTATGAAATTTACAATTGGTTGTCGTTCGGTTGTCAAGTTTCGATGCGTTTTGAACTACAAAGCCATTATTTATTACTGCAAATGAAATTTTTCAACTTATGCTTCAGTTTAGCGTTCGTTTTTCTTTTATACACTTTGAGATTGCATATTTGTATGTTTAAAAAAACATATTTAAAAATCGGACTCCTCCCCACAATAGTTTTTTTTATTGTTATTTACATGTAATATTTTAATGCGTCTTAGACTAATTTGGAATACAAAATCTTTGCTTTTAATATAGAACTGGAAGGGTTGCTGACTTGACAATAATGAAAACGTTTATTAGAATTCCTGAAACGTGTATATTAAATTTTATACCTGTTGATACTTTAATATTTTCTTTTATCTAATGATTCACTTTACTTCAAAGGTTTCATGCAAAATAAATAGTTCGTTGTATTCATATTTGTAAATAGTTACAATTTTTTATTTACATGTTTTGGATAATGTTAAGGTAATAATAAATGGACCAATGGGCTCATAAACTGACAAGTCATAATAGATCTTGAAAAGGTGCTGACTTGACAATAATAAAAATGTTTATGTGAATTACTAACACGTTTATATTAAATTGTAAATATGATTAACAGTTGATAATTTAATCTTTTCTGTTATCCCGTGACAAACGTTACTTACTACGTTTTATGCAAATGAATAGTTCTTTGTTATTAACAAGCGTAAAAATTACATTTGATTTTTTACATGTTTTGGTAATGTTGTGGTAATAATGTATGGACAAATGGGCGAATAAACTGACAAGTCATAATCACCAATGAAGCTTAAACTGCTTCAAATCACAGATTTGGATGTGGATCACATTACAGTCACATAATTTATTTTTAACGCACTGTGCTGTATTATCGGTGCGCTCATAATTGGTGCGCACTATTCAATGCGCAAGTTAACGTCCGCTGACTCCTCAGCAATATTTGTTAATACTTCAAACTTATTTGCTGTAGTGCCACCTTATGCTGTGTGTAATTCACTATGCGTTTACTATTATCCTGATTATATCATTATTATTCATGCAAAATTAAATAACGCGAAACCTAAGCTTAGAGGTTTTCTCATAACACATATATTCGTATATATAATCAAAATATATACTCTGCTATGTCCGTTCGTAACGCTAGATTTTAGAAAGCGTACCGCTAAACAAAAAATAGCCTTGAAAAAAGAAAAAAACCCCAGAAAAAACGCTTTTTTCAAACGTCAGCATAAAATTGCTCAATATGGAAAAGAGATTTAATTTTTCTCTCTTGGTCTCTGCATTTTCTGATTATTTACTATGCGGCTTTCAGGCAAAAGGGACACTTTAAAAAACTGAACAATATCCATTTTGAAAACTTCCGTCATTTTTAACGGGTAATACACTAGTATTACAAATATTTTCTAAGGTTTGTATTCGTTATATTTTTTATAGATCTTATCAGCGTTGCGGCGTTAAATGTAGGCACTGTAAAAAAAAACAAAAAAAAACAGCACTTCACTAAATAAAATATAATTTTGACATTTTCTCCTTTAAAACGCCAGATTTATGCCAACTATGCAAAAATTTAATTTTGGTCTGACTTTTCTCCCCCTGATAATCTCAAATCTGGGCAAAGCCAAAAGATACACGTTTTCAATATAACTTTAACATTAAAATTAAAACGATGTTATGTTAAAAAAGTCTTCACTGATGCCAAAGGTCGACGGTCGTTTCTAAATTAAAATAATTAGGATGCACTGTAAGTTTTATTTTAGTTATCCCTAGAAAGTGGCAGCTGACATCATCATACAAATATTCATCTTGAAATTAAACTTATTCCAATTAAATGCTATGAAAGTTTATTACAACAACGTTGCCCTTTAAATATGTTACTATTAGGGTTAACAAGGACCACGTCTACCACTGCACACCAGGGTGGGGATGAAAAGTATATTACTGGTTCACCACAAGCAACTCCCCCATTCAACCTCAAAAGAAGAGACGACGTAATTATTGGCACATGGAATGTAATAACCCTACATGCTACAGGAAAAGTGAAAGAATTGACACATGAAATGGAGCGATACCAATGGAATGTCATCGGACTATGTGAGACCCGATGGAAAAGCTTTGGTGAACTCTCAACAGAGGAAGGACATAAGATCTACTTCAGCGGCAGGGAGGACAGACAGGAACATTGAGTTGGATTCCTCATCCATAAAAATATAACAAACTCGGTCATTGGATGTCGCCCTGTCTCCAGCCGCATCATCACCGTTCGACTGAAAGCCACATCCTTTAATATCACAATTATACAGATATATGCTCCTAAAACCAGCCACGATGACAGTGAAGTAGAGGCCTTCTATGATCAAGTACAGGACATCGTGTATCAAACACCAAGGAAAAACATTATCATCGTCCAAGGAGACTGGAACGCGAAGATTGGAGTAGATGTATGGACCAACTGGGCAGATACTTGCGGACGCTCTTGCAATGATCTGACCAATGATAGAGGACTTCGTCTCCTGGAATTTGCAAGATATAACAACCTACTGCTAGCTAACACAATTGGCCAACATAAAAAATCCAGAAGATGGACTTGGCCCAGCCCCGACGGGGTACATAGTAACCAGATACATTACATACTGGTCAGAAAACGATTCAAATCGTGTATAAAAACAGCTAGAACTAGAAGTCTCCCTGGAGCAGATATCGGCGGTGACCATAATCTGGTGCTGATGACCTTCCATCTCCACCTGAAAAAGATAGCAAAACAAGGCAATCCACGATTACGCTTTGACCTTGACAAACTGAAAGACTCAGAAATCGCAGAAGTCTTCAGGGCAACCATTGGAGGAAAATTTGCTCCAATCACCACACTATATGAGTCAGAGACGGACATGGACATAGACCTAGTCACTGACACCTTCAATACCACAATAATTGAAGCAGCAAAAGAAGTACTTGGTAAGAAGTGAGCAATAAAAAAACCATGAGTCTCCTCTAATATTCTGGAACTATGCGACGAAAGAAGAAAACTTAAGAGCGTAAAGAATACTGCAGAAGTGAGCACCCAGATACAGAGAAATCAGTAAAAAAAGATCAGGAAAGATATGGTAAAAGCAAAAAAAGAATGGATAGAACAACAATGCTCTGACATCGATGAAAATCTACTAAGGAACAATTCAAGAAAGGCTTACAGAATTGTTAAAGATTTTACATCCACCAAACAAGGTCGTATATCAACCATACAAGATAAATCCGCAAAATGTATCACAGAAGAACAAGAAATTCTCAGAAGATGGACCGAATACTGTTCTGAGCTGTACAATGAAGACTCCAAAGGCGATGCATCAGTGCTCAACTGCCCAAAGTCAACTAACACAGACATGCATTCTATTCTCCGCGACGCGGTGGAACTGGCTGTACAAAAATTGAAGAAGGGGAAATCAGCTGGAGCGGACAACATTCCAGGCGAACTGATTCAGGCAGGAGGTGACCCCGTAATAAACCTCCTAATTAACATGTGCAACAAGATCTGGCAGACAGGAAAATGGCCAACCCCCTGGACCCAATCGCTGGTTATCACGCTCCCAAAAAAGGGTAATCTACAGATGTGTCAGAACTACCGTACAATCAGCCTGATTAGTCACCCCAGCAAAGTCATGCTTATGATCATATTGAACAGACTGAAACCACAAGCAGAGCAAATCATTTCATAAGAGCAGGCGGGCTTCAGAGCAGGAAGAAGCACAACGGAGAAAATATTTAACCTGCGAGTGCTCTGTGAAAAACATCTTCAACACCAGAGTGACCTCTATCATGTCTTAATAGACTTTAAAAAAGCATTCGACAGAGTGTGGCATGTGGCACAGTGGGCAACAAATTCAACATTAATGCAAACCTCATCGAAGTGATCAAGAACTTATACAACAGAGCAACTAGCGTAGTACTCTTCAATAGCAAGCTGGCAGATTGGTTCAAGACCACTGTTGGTGTCAGACAAGTATGCTTACTTTCACCCTTTCTCTTCAACCTCTTCCTTGAAAGGATTATGACAGATGTGCTAGAAAGCCATGTCGGAACAGTCAGCATCGGAGGAAGAATTATTGCTAACCTACGCTTCGCCGATGACATAGATGGCCTAGCTGGCTGCGAGGACGAATGAAAAGAATTCACTGCAAAACTAGAGAAAATAACAAAGGCCTGGAAATCAATGCAGAAAAGACCAAGGTCATGGAAAATAGAAAATTCACAAATGAAATTAGAATAAACGGGCAAAAACTCGAAAAGGTCTCCACCTTTAAATACCAAGGGGCCATAATATCCGACGAAGGCTCAAAGCCAGAAATTCTTGCCATAACTCATCACCCAACCACTATCGTAAGCTAATTATTTTGTTATACATTATAGTTACAGTCTTTATCATGTATTTAACGCATTGCTTAGACGTTTAGAAAAGCATTTCAATTTACTCATCATCCCAACTGGCAACTGGCAACGAAGTAAACACAACATCTTTTTATGTCTTCTTTTTTATTGGCTTATGATGACTAATTATTTGGCCTAACATAGTATCGTAACAGGGAATAACCATGTTAAAACATTGAAATAGGTCAAATAAAATAAAGACATAATCATAATTAGATTTTCACATAAACGGTCCAAACCGAGCATTGAGTCGAAGTATCCCAGAATATTTTGATGTTACTTGCTCAGGTTTGTATCTTGCCACAGTTATTCATGCTATGTTCTTGTATTGGACGCTGGTAGTAACAATCATGAAACCCTGAAATGGTGTAATGTGAAAGGGTGGGAATATAGATGCCAAGATGGGTATTTATATATTTATTGTAGTCTGTATTTAGTTGTGGATGGTATTCTACTCTTATCTTGGGTATTAAGCTCTCATCGTATTTATTTAGCTTTATAAACTTGAATCACTATTTCATTGACAAAAGGTAAGCTGATACAAAATAAAAAAATGAAAACAAAGCAGAAAAGACACAAGGAACTCTAATAAATATTACATTTTGATAGATGACTCTCGGGTTGTTGAGTTTGATGTCATCCGTCAGTGGCAATAGAACACCTGACTGGGCTACACCTGGAGAAACAAACCATATTTTTGAAAATTATTACAAGATTTTATTTAACTTGATGTTCTGTGTGCCTGTCTGTATGTTAGCGTCAAATCTTTCAACGTTATTTTGATGCACTTTGCACCGCTTGATTGAGATGAAATGCATGACACCCGAATCTGTGGTGACAATAAAATGTTTCAAAATTTCATATATTTTGCACAGTCGGCTGTCAAGTTATTTGACTTCTTGTGCCATTTAAAAAAAAACTGAAATTAAACAATTGTCTTCAAGGAAAATAGTACATTTATAAAATATTTAAATTAGCTTTGAAGAATGAGCTCTCATTCCGAATTGTAATTGTTACAGTCCCGCGAAGACAGAGATATAATAATTACGGTATAAATAGTAAAAATAAAAAATGGGTTAAAAAGGATTTTTAACAACATGCTTTTATTCGAATGCACTAAAAACGATGAAATAAACTTTCTCATGTCTACAAGAAATAAAATCGTGGGCGCCAAGCATTCGGTTGTCGAGGTTCATACCCTATATTTTATCAAGATTGTTCAGTGGATTTTCCATGCTTGGAGCTTACGCATTTATTTTTGTAGATAGGAGATTTGTCCTTTTAAGTGCATTGGAATAAAACCTTGTTTTGTTTTTAAAAAATACATTTTCACCCATTAAAAAAAATGTCTTATAGTTTATATGTGTATATTATTTTGTAATATTAATAACAAACTAGATTCCGCATGTAAAATGAAATAATTAAATTAGCTTGATTATAAAAAAAAATTAGAGAATATAATTTGAGAGTAATCAAGTTGACAAAATATGATTATTGAAATTAAAATGTGTTTCATAAACCTAAAGACGTATGTATATACATATTTTTGAAGTTAAAGGAGATAATTAAAAAGGTGAAAGGTGGAAAGAAACACACAATTTAATAGGCTCAATTTGCTCTATAAATAAGAGCCTAACTTACGATTCATCGCTGGCACGATGAGAAATCTGGACGCTTCTTCTATGATCTTGTTGACAAGAGTTGGCTGTAGACAGGAGAAACAAATGAAGAATTAAAAAAATATTTTTGTTGCGACTTTTACATTATTACAATATTTAAAAAAAATTAAACAATATTATTTACAAATAATGCTATTTGTTTCTCATGTAAGCTGTATAATGATTATTGTATTCATCCGATCACCTTAAAACTTTAGGAAGTTGTTTAGTACGTTTCCACGAATGTTTCAGGTATAACCGTTTTTAAAATAATACTTATTAGGGGCCGGGGGCCCAAAATGTCATTTTCTTAACACGAGTTCTATAAAAGTTATTTTAAACAAAGGCTACTGGGTAAATTGATAGATCTTGACCAAACTTGTTACATAACAATTTGATGGTCCATATTAAAATTCCATAGGGCATAGGGTACTAAACTCCTAAAGTCCACTCCTTCGGGGCCGGGGGCTCCAAAACTCATCGTCCTAAACTTTTAAAGCTTTATTCCACATTAAACTGTAAAATAATCTTGACAAATATTGACACATATCTCCTTCATGATAAAGATTGAAATTTTCAGGCCTTTTGAAAATCTTGCACCGTTTTGGCCCGGGGACTATGAATGTCAATTTATTCCCGATTTATTTTTACACGACCTTGAACAATATTGCCAAACATGTTTATCCATCATGATCCAGATTGAAATCAACAGGTGTTTTTAAATTTACATTTTTCACTGTTTTGGTCCGTGAGCCCTTTAATGTCGTTTTATATAAGCTGTAAAAATATGTTTTCATGCACTGATCGACATGAAACTATTGTTCGTTCGTCCGTCGATACGACGAGGACCACTCTAGTCATCCGAGGGTTGTCTGTGCGTGCGCAGATGGCTGACTAGGCCGATCCTTGCACGGAAGGTTCGGGAACATGAAACTATAGAAAGTCCTTGAATACAATCCCGCAAAGGGTTCTTTCCATCATGTGTGTTTATTGATCAAACTTGGTATATAAGATTTTGATGACACATATTGAGAAACTAAGGGCATAATATGTCCCAAAGGTAAGCAGGTTTCATTTCGAAATTCTACGCGTAACGGACTTTCAGTCGCCAACGTTTGCCACGTTAAACTTTCTTATTTATGGCCATATCTTAAGGAAATTTGGTAGGATACTTCCATGCTGTACCCGATAGCGATGAACGTATTTATTTCGTTGGTAGGACGTCAATGTCAGTCATCATTTTGAACTATTACAACGGTCTCTATACTTATGGTACCATCTTCCAGAAATTTAGTACGTGGGTTCTCAACAATAACTGAAATTCTACTTTTCCTCTGAAGCGCGGGTATTTTGCTAGTATAATTATATATTGTTTAGAAATTTCTCCTTCAAATCTTGTAATCTTAACTTATAAAATTATAAATTTATATAAAAGAAGAACCATTTTAATTAAAATAACTTACATCAATAGATCCAATAGTTGAGGTCACATTGTTGATTCCCACACTGTAACAAGAAACATTTTATTTATTGCCCCTGATGTACCTCAGGGGCGGATTAAGACTGCACGGGGCCCCTGGCTGCAATTCAAACTGGGGCCCTATCCAGCCAACGTCCTTTTAAATATAATGATTGCTATCCGCTAATATAAGACTGACTTGTAACTAAGTAGTCCCCTGGTTCTTTGCTCATGCTTTGTCTGTACTACGGGATCGGCCTTCCCAGCCAAAAAGATTATTCATGAAAAAACCGAACACGAAGAAATAACAGTTTGCCGGTATCCTAAAATTGAGT